>CM076569.1:530119452-530231771 GCA_034641835.2 Pinus albicaulis
TATACCCTTAGCCTATATAATTATCTCTTATATTAGTTTACATAGTATAATCATGGAGTTTTATTCATTTTCTTAAGTCTGAATAATTTCTATTGATACCACAACTACTCTTAGAATATCTTTGTTTTAGTTCTACTATTGATGTTATTCCAACAAGATTCAATTTCATAGGGGTTCATCTTCATGTTTTTTTTCAAATTTAGGTGTAATAATGGATAATATTGGTTACGAGAGTTCCCCTTTTCTAGGTTAATTTTTTCTTTTTCTACCCTTGTATCCTCGTGCTCCTTTTGTTTCTTATGACACTATTTGTCTTTCTCTTAAAATGAGCCATTATTTTTCTCAATAGTAGCCATGATTAAATCCATACTCTTGGAAATGTTATCTAGTTAATATTACACTACACAATTCCCCTTTATTAATGGATCCTTGACTATGTGTTTCCACCATTTCCAAGGCTTGTGACTACTTATAAACCTTATCATGCTAATTCAGAATCCATAAGGTTCAATTCTCTCTCAAATTTATACCTTTTGAGATAGGTAAGAATATACCATGCTAAAACCAAACTGATAAAAAAATATTTTTTATACCCATATGCTATATAAACCTCATTGAATATTGAAATGGACATCTTACTAAAACATATCTAAATATTATAACTACTATAATAAACATATGCTTAACTACGTAATTCTCTTTTAATATTTTAAGTGATTTAACAAAAATGAGAAACAAAAACACACCATTGAGGATAATTAATTACCAAAATATAAAAATAAAACTACAATAACAAATACAAAAAATGGAAGATGATATTTACCTTGGAAAATTCAATGTGGAAACCCATCAACAAATGAGGGATTGTGCCTTCCTTCCTCTATAAAATCAAAATTAAAGTACATATTATAAAGTGTTCCAAGATGTCTTCAAACATGATAGAAATTATATTTTCCTACATTCCTCTAAGACTATTCATATCACTCTACATTATTAATACCTCCTTCACCCTCTTTTCTCGCACTATGGAACAATCAAACTTACCAAAATTTAGTGAACCCTTTTTTCTCCTTTAACTAGGATTTTTTTTATAGCTAGAATTAGGCTTAGGTATAGTGTTTCAAATTTTTTTGCAATCTTCCTAATACTTGTAAAAGCATTTAGTTGGTTCCCATGGGTTACTATCTCCACATGGTTGAATCACCATGAGTTAACATGGCTACCAATTGAATCCAAAAGGAATAATTATACCATTGCCTTCATGAAGGCATACTTTTTGCAAATAAACTCAATTTTATAGTAATCAAGCATTATTGGAAATATATCAACCAATAAGTCTCAACAAGGAACTTGAGGCAATTACCCTCAAGATTGGTGGTCTATTTTTCAAGATATCATCCAAATTAACTATTCTACAAGCAATATTATATTTTCTCCATTCTAGAGCATCAATGAATAAATATAGTAACTATATGGATCAATTTTAGATCTCCATAAATAAATAGAAGATCATAGGGTAGAGTTAGACCCTAATAGTCATTACCTTACTTGAATTACCACCATTCCATGACTTTCATTTCATGAACATGTTTCAAGTAAGATTTGGAAACTTATTGATAAAAGTTCTAGAACGAGGGTATAAATCAAATAATGGAATTCCCCTTTCATTTCTCTAACAAATTAATGAGTTGTGAGCCAATTAAGGGAAGACATAAATGGAGCACAAAGGGTAAAGATGAGGCACTATTCATACATTGCAATGATTTCCCACTAATCCAACAAATAATAGATATAATCAATGATCGATTTTGAATTTTTAGCCATAACCTTAAATTGAAGGGTATGTATATCCATTAAACCCTTGCATGATGAAAATTTGCAAAATTAGTCATATATCAATTGAAAATATTAAACTAATAATAAACTTTCCAAAAACTGTAAAATAATATATCCACTTCCAATTTCTTTCCATGTTAAAAATTAACAAAGCACAAAATAAATAAAATGTAATTTCAATTTTTTTTTTTTTTTTTTTTTGTAATTGAATGCTCAGCTGTGAAATTCAATATGATGTTAGTAATGCATTGTCCATTTTTTATTAAATCTTATCTATGTTTTGAAATATTCAAAAATAAAAAAATTCCATAAAATGCATCCACACTTTTATTCTTCGAGAATTGCAAAGTGTTAAAATCACAATATAAAGCATTTGAAACAATACACTTTTATTCTTCGAGAATTGCAAAGTGTTAAAATCACAATATAAAGCATTTGAAACAATGGAATAATTAAGGAATTTCAATGTTAAAAATTAAAATAGAAAGCTTTTGATACAATGGAATGAGTTGACATTTGTGTGTATACCTATATAAAAAATTATTTGTTTTGTTTATCTATGTGATGGGTGACAATTACATCTTGGATTCATATCTTGAGCAAATCACAAAACTTACTTAATTATTAAGAAGATCCATTTAAACTCCTAAGGAAACTTAGTATGCTAGTTGTAGATCCTAGGAGGAAAGAAAAAAATGTTGGAGAGCTAGAGATATTTGCCAATAAGAGAGAATTCTATCAAAACACTATAGATGCATGGTGGAAAACTTGCTTCATTTATGGGATTTTAAGGATATGTATATCTAGCATTATTACAATCATGACTAACTATTGTAATGATAACATTTCTAAGAGTCATAGAATATTGAGATCCATTAAATCATCTAGCAACTAGAAATTATTGATCAATACCACCAAGTGGTGCATTATTTTTATTGAGGATATTGGTTGTTCACTTTGTCTCTTGATGATGCAAAAATGGTTGAGAAAATGGATGTCAGAGCATATCCTCTAATGCATATATCTCATGATAACAACAATCTCATTCTCTTATCCATAACTTAAAATTCCCACCCCATACATCAAGAATGTTGCTCCAATAATTTAAGGTTTAAAATGATATGTATCATATATATTGGGCTCGTTATTAGGAAAATTAAATAACAGTTCCCATGGAATTTTTAAATGATTAAAAAATGGGTAGTTTGAGAAGTATAGTATAAGTTGTGATTATTTTACATTTTTTTCCATTAAAGTAATCAGAAAAAAAATTAATAATCAATGTGTAAAAGAGATGACTGAGGATTCGATGAGCTACATGTCCATTTTGTACATGAACATATCTAAACTTAATCAAGAATATGCATTTTAGAATAGAATATTTTTAGGAGCATAAGTTTCGAAAAATTTCTTTTTAATAGCATAATAATTAATAGATTTCTACGTAAAACAAAGGAAAAAATATGTTTTTATTTTTACCATGAGTTTCCATACTTATTCAAAAATATGCACAGACTATTCAGAACTTTAGTTTCATTAAGTATTTATTAGATTAATAAGAATTCCAAGAAGATACATAACATCACAAATATAACAAAAAAAACTATGCATCAACATGTTGGATATATTTTGAGAGATGAAATATGTGAACATAAAGAAAAAAGAGATGACCTTGTTGCCTAGGATTCTTTAATGTGTGACATTTTTCTCTTAAAAAACGTTCTTAATCTAAGAATAAGAATATTTGAAGTTATTATTTTTAAAAAGTTGTTAATGTTATAATTTGTAGCCATTGACTTGACTAATTATTTTGGATTGAGTAGACATATAAAAGAATGAAAAACATATTATGCTACACTATGTTAGGGTCCTACCATAACCCCCTTACTTAGATACATTATCATTTATGTGTCAAATAAACAACTAGTTAATAGTCACCTATCATAAAAATGGTCATCTTTGATTAAAAAAACTCAAATTAGTCAGTAGGCTCTCATTATAAATGGGCTTAAAGGTAGTAAATATTCTCTATGGATAGTTATATATTGATTATAAGGTTACATAATGTTTTTTCAAGAATTGTGATTGTATTTAGAGCATTGCTCTTGGAGGTTACCATATTGAAGAGGCAAGTGAACATAACTCTCTATTTTCTATTATCAAAGAGATATTTCTTGGCTTTATCTATATCTTTTCTTATGTTATTTGGTTATGCATCATATTTCATGTAAATTACTTGGAATTGGTATCATAGATCTTTCTTTGGAAAAAAGTGGGATATTTTATTTTACTTTTTGTTGATTTTTGACAGAAAAAGAGAATGACAAAATTCAGGTCAATTTCTGAAAACTTTTATACATAATTTGAAGAATCAAATCCAATGAATAAATTCCTCTTGAAAAAGACTCTATTTTTAAAATCAAGAATAAAAAAACATTGAAAACAAAGTTTGGGAAGTGAAGTTATCAACAATTGAAGATTGACAATTGTTTAGGGTTTAAGTGTCAATTTTTCTTGTAGAATTTAGGTCAAATTTTGAAACTTTCTATGTAGTATTTGAAGAATATAATTCATGGACTAAATTCCTCTAAAAAAATAACTAATTAAAAAAAAACAACCATCCAAAACCGAGTTCGATATGTGGCATATTTATCAACATTTTTGATGGTTTCCTTTCATTGGTAGTGATGAATTTTATATGATATATTTTGATAGAGAGCATAGATTTTAGTCAAACCAATTCTAGATGATTTATAGAAGTGGCAAGATTTCATAATTGGGGTCATAATGGTTAGTTCAAGAAGTATAGTTAAGTTGTGATTATTTTACATTTTTGGCATCAAACCCTACATTGCATAAGTTATTTTCTAGTAATTTTAAGAGGTTTTTTTTGGTGTTATCAAACTCATTTTTTTTAGAGATGTGTTACAACACCTCTCTCTCCGTGGGACCCAATCTTTTTTCCAATTAGCTCTCCCATGAAGGGTAATACCTATAACCTCCTCACAACATGAACACCAACTCTATTAAAAATAAGTCGGAATTAGAAGGCTAGCTTAAGTGATGTCATGAAAACATAAAGCATTGGAAATGAAGTTCAATATGGAGCTAGATGACAAGTTTGGCAACTCTGATAAATAAATTTAAAAAAAAAGACTTAATAATTTTCAAGTATGTTAGCTTGAAACAAACCAGGAGAAAACCACATGACTACATAGAAAATTAAGCCACAACAGGAAGAAACTTCTAACTTGAATATATTTAGGCAACCACAATACTCGTTAAGTATACACAATAATAGATCAATGGATAATCATAACATATGGCATCATCCTCCTAAGGTGGACTTCAACAAGTTTGATGGTTTTGACTGGTCAAGATGGATCACTCAAATGGAGCATTACTGCACCCTCTAAGTTATTATTGATAACATGATGAAACTCAGGGTGAGGGTCCTATATTTAGAAAAAGAACAATAGCAATGGTGGGAATGACATTAGAAAAACATATTCAAGCTACATTTCCTAGAGTCAAATTGTTAAATTTGTGTATGCACATTTTGAGAGGGATACTCATTAATTGGAGTGACTTACCAAGTTACACCAAACTAACTTAGTCATTGACTTTATATCAACTTGTAGTGATTCAACATGAAATACAACACAAAACCAAAAAACATAAGGAAAAATAAAAAGAAGAAGAGATAAACCCAAAATAGACCTTTTTGATAATAGAAAATAGAGAGCTATATACTTTCCTCAACACACATACACTTATATTAACTACCTATAAAATCAGTTATAATCAAAGTCTACTAACTAATTTGGTTTATGTGATTAATCAAAATGACAAATTTATTATTAATTTGGACTATATTAATAAAAATAACCTTTTTATAATAAATGATTATTAACTAACTATTTAATAGACCATTAATAATATTTAAATAAAATTGTTAAAATAAAACCCTAACCCCTCTGAATAATACTAAGTTTTTCATATAAATCCTTTTTCTTAATAAAAGTACTCAATCATTCGCCAATAATAATGAAACTCTCCTTTTTGAACTTTATATATTTTGTTTTCTTACATAAATGTCAATTGTGAAATTGACTTTGATGTCTAAGGTAATTGACCTTTATGTCTAACCTATAACTGCTCATTATCAACTCTTCATGTTTTGTATGGACCAGGTAAAACTTTTCATAATCAACCCTCCTATCCGAACTTTGACACAGTAAAAGTTCTGAGAGTTATAGCAGTTAATCGTTAATGGCCAACTCGCTCACCCCATTAAGCTATAAATTAGAAGGGTTGATCGTGACTGTCCCGGGCGACCCAATAATGTCTTTCCCCATAAATAATATGCTTCACTAAAGAGCCAACTGATGCACTGTGACGTAAAGTTTACCTTTAGTGATATGGGATGTGATCCATTTGCAAGTACATTATTCATGCTCAGGGGGCGGGCGTGGGGTTTGTCATGCAGAAAAAGTTGTTGCAGCCACCATCAACAGTGGGTGGAGATTGGAATGGAGTAAAATGCAGAGCCATGATGATGATGATGATGAGGAGATAAGGAGTGGGTTTGGTATCAGATGATAAACGACAGCCGATGGAACACAAGAAGAAGATTTTGACAGTAAACAGTTGTGTACAGAGGATCAGTACAGCTCGGGGAACTTTCAGTGAAAAGCAACAAATTGATGGACTGCACGGAATCGCACTTATTTGTGAAAGGAATAGACTGATCCATGTGGACATTGTCAGATGTACAGTAAGTGGACTTCTTCCCCCTGATGCTTCTATGGTGGTTATGATCAGGAGTTTGGCAGGGATTTTTCAAAACGTTTTTGGAAATTCGTTTTTTTAAATTTCCCAAATGAAATATTAAGCAACAAATTTATCTATTTTTATCTCGATTTTAGATTTTCCTAATATTTCATAAGTATTTTAGATTTAATGTTGGAGATGTTCTGGAGAACTGTGTATATGGTTAGTTGAGCGAAGTTTCTAGTAAATATTTCACCAATTTTCAGGGACAAGAAACTAGCGCTGATCAAAATTTTATAGAATTTTTAGAACATAAGATTTTATTAATTTAGAAATTTGGTTTTTAATAATATAATTTGATATTAAAAATATAATTTTTATTTCTAATTTTGTTTTAATATTTAGACTCATTTAATGCTTATATATCTTTTTAATTTCTCTTTATTCTAATGGCTAATATCTCGTTTTTTATAAAATTTTGGTCCAACATTCTTCTCATCTTATGATTCAGCTTCCTGCCTCTGAAGATGGGTACACTGTTCACTCGAAACGTCCGGCTCAACTAGCAATATACAGAGTTCTCCAGAAGCTCTCAACATTATGTTTATGACTGTGGAAATGTCCATTCTCTAATTCAATCTCTCTATTTTAGATTTGATGAATATTTTAAAATTTGAAAGATACTAACAAGTTCAAACAATTTATTAGGCTGTATCAGATTCTTGAATATTTCCAAAATTGTAATGAGCTAAAAATTTACTTTGTTTTATGATTTATCGTCCACTGGTTTTGGATAGACAGTGGTGATTGGGTGCTTTGTTAAGACACTCCTTGATGTGAAGTCACCCATTCAATTCCAGCCAGATCCTAATGACATATTGGACATGATAAAGATGTAGTCCTGCCAAAATTACAAAAACAAAATTACTTTGCTGCATCAAAATTGGAAATATTTTCAAAACCAACAATCAAATTTACAGTTTGGCAAATAAAGTACTAAGCAACAAATTTAGCTAAATTTTCATTTTCATTTAAATCATGTGGTTATCTTTATCTTGATTTTAAATTTCAAAAATATTTCATAACTGTTTTAGATTTGAGGAATATTTGCAAATTTGACAGATAGTAGCAAGTTCAAACAATTTATTTGACTGTATCAGATTCTTGAATATTTCCAAAATTGCAATTGAGTTAATAATTTGTTTTCACTGTATCATATTTTGGAATATTTCTAAAATCTGCAATCAAATTAATGTCAACAAAATTACACAACTAAGTGGGATCTAGATTATTTTTAACCAATCTGTTAAGCAAATATATGAGAGTTTGGCAGGGATTTTTCAAAACATTTTAAAAAATTCACTGTTTTAGAGTTTCACAAATGAAATATAAACAACAAATTTCACCCAAATTTTCATAAATCATATGATTTATCATTCAAGAAGATTTCAAAATCTGTAGTTCAAATAAATAATTTACTTGGCTGTTATTAAATTGTGAAATGTTATGGAATATTTCCATGATCTGCAATCAGTTTCACTTTGCTGCATTATATTTGAGAAAACTGCCAAAACTTGCAATTTTTCTGAAATATTTCCAAAATCAACCATCAAGAAAATTACACATTACACAGCTCAGTTTACAGTCTGTTAAAGTTTTTTTTTTTTTTTGGCTTATTCTGTTGCCAAGGTGATTAAGTTTGTTTAAAGCTACATGATAGTCGTGCTGGGCTATACAAACTATTAAATCCGACAACTAAAGAAATAACTTTTTATCTTCCACTCAGATTCTCTCACGGGCGCCTACGTCTCTTCATCTACGTGGAGGGTGGCCCAGACCAGACTTTATAATAAATATGGCGTTTCCTATTGGAAGCACCTTTCTTTTTAAGGATGCGTTCCGTCCAATTCCACGTATGATACCCTCCCACTGCAGTATACTCAGTCACGTAATGGTGTTCTATGTCTTGAACAGGGTCTGTTGTCCTTCTGTGGCCTTGATGGATCATCTTGAACAAGGTCTGTTGTCCTTCTGAGACTCTGATCTGCAAAATTATGCATTTTTACAGCAAACCCATTTGGCTGAAGTGCATGAGCTTTTAGATTTTGAAGCTTGAAATGAACCCTTTAAGGGATACTAGAAGCAGCTGTGTACTATACTTGTAAACAGTATGGCGGCTAGCAGCAATAAGTGCAGAGAAAGTACAGGTGAGAAAGAGAATGAAAGTCCCAGGAACTGTGTCAGTGATCGAGGGTCAGTTGGAATAAGGGGTAAAGCAGGGTTTGATTGTGATGAATGTAGTGATGATGACTATATTGACATGGAGGTGGGATCGGCCATATTTTGGGAAGCAGTTAGCAGGAGAAAACTGAATATGAAAAGAGCAGAGTCCATAGAATTCGAGTTTGATATGTCTGGTATTAATGCCCAGGCCTGGAACGAGCTTGAGTCCATTGTTTCCCCTGCAGATGAACTCTTTTATAAGGGTCAGCTGCTTCCCCTGCATCTTCCTCCCCGTATTCAAATGGTGGAGAATTTGCTATCATCTGAAGTCAAATCCTCTGAGCATACATTATTGGGGATTCCAACTGAAGATTCAAAGAATATCTCCAGCATCAATAGTGCAGAACAACGAGGAAATTCGGCTGAAGATTCTGTCTTTTGCACTCCTTATGAGTCCTGTGATGTTACTCCTTATGATTCATGTGAAGTTAGCCAGGAGTTGAACCCAGAAATGTATGAGGCCATCACAGGGATAAGGGAAAAGTACAGCAATGAAGCTGCTGCATCAACATCAATGGAAGAAAGTAAATGTTATAACGAGCCTAAATCTAAGCGTCGTTTGGCAATGCTCAAGAAAGCTAAGAAGCTGCTGGATTCTACTCATTCAAAACAAACAGCTCTAGCCCACAAGCTGAAAGCTTCAAGAGCATATCTCAAGTCCATTTTCTCCAAGACATCTAATACCAGAGGGGACAATCAGGAGGAGGAGGAGGAGGAGGAGCTTTGTTATGGCATGGCACCCCTGGATGATCAGGCAGATCCACTCTGTGACACAGAAAACATGGTCTCCAAGGCTAGGGGATACATAAAACGCTACATCAAGGTCATGAAGCCAGGGTCTACAAATGGAAGTATCATGAACATTCAGAGAGAGGGCTACCAGGTGGCAGCAGCAGTAGCCAGAAGCATTCACAAAGAGAAATCATACATTTTAGCTGAGAATCATGAGATTAATCATCGCAATTCTTTCTCTGGTAGCATCTCCTCCATGAAGGGCTCATCGTCACCATTGTCATCCAAATCAAATAATTCAAAGCCCTTCAATTCAGCAAACCAGAGGGCATCCCCAACCCACAGTGGTGTGCTTCTGAAAAGAAGCATGAGCAGTGCCAATCCTGACATGGAGAGTGCCATCCAAGGAGCCATTGCCCACTGCAAGCAATCCCATTTGGCTGCTTCAAAGAATATGATGGACACCTCCAAATATCTGCAACGGCCAACTTCAAACCCAGAAGGATCATATGCTGAAAATCATGTTCATGGCCGACCTCGGTCTGGTTCGAGGATTGCTGCCTATGATCAGGAAAATAAGCCTTTTCTTTGTCGAGGGTAACCATACTCAATTACTTTTGCAAGGTAAAACAGTAGAATCATATTTTCTTTGCCTACTCAGAAGCTGGCTTTGGAATGAATGTCTTCAGGTTAATATCATAGGATTATAGCATTGCAGCAATAGCAATCTGGCTCATTTCCTTTATTAACATTGCAAGCATTCTGTCATGACTTCTGTGAAATATTCAGCACTTGTAATTTATTTATGTAATGATTTTTGTGATATATTTTTAATTTACAATTATCATTCATGAAATGTTACATGGTGTTTTATTCAGATTTTAACAATTTTTTTTTAGATTCTGCAAAAATTCAACCAAAAAATATACTCTAAATTCAACCCAAAAAAAATACCAAAAAGAACTTTACAAAGATAACAAGCAGAGTACACCAACTTGTTATATTCAGTACCATGAAATTTAGTTCCACACTAACAATTCCTTTCCTTTTCTACTTCACAGACAGCACATGTAGATATTCTCAGTCTGTAATGTCGACACTATTTGTCATACAGTACTGGTAGTTGTTTAATGTATTTTACTAGTAATCAAGAATATCTCTATCAAGCAAGCCCAACAAAGGGCTATGGCCATAAGGCCTCTAGTGACCTGCAACAGTGGTTTGATTTATTCAGGAAATTGATATAGTTAAAGGCTCTGTCACTTTCAGGCATTATTAAATTTAGATAGTGAACTCCACTGTGGCTCCATTGATGTTATTCCATGAATTAACCACCTGCAAAGCTGCAAATAGGGATGCTACAGTTAATCCCGCGTGTATCGAATGAAGTGAAGCAAACCGCCTTAGTGTGCATATAATTTATGGAAGACTGATTAATATTTTAAAGTTAAAGAGAAATTGGAGCACAGTAGCGTTGAAAGGTGGGTATATCAGAATTAGAATATGGGATTTTATTTATGTGATGTTTAAATATACATAAAGCTATGCATGAGGACATGATGGCAAAGTGTGCATAATGCAGCCAATAAGAATTTACCATTTAAAAGTCTTGTGTAGTAACAAAATCCTCTGTTCGCTTGCTGTCTCTTTAATTCTAACAGTATATGACTGCCATTAATATTGCCAGACTGACACCTCGTTCGTAGGAAAAATATATCTATTAGTGTGTACAGATAGCTTTAAACATTGTGTAAGTTTATTGATTGATTTAAGAATTTATGTATGGAGTTGTTTGCGGATGCAATAGAATAGTTTTTTTTTTTTTTGTAAGATTTTGGTAAACAAAATTCAAAAATTTAAGTAGTGAAAGTTTTGAATTGTATTTTTGATAATGACAATGAATTTAGCATTATCAAAAATTTTAGGGTACTCAAAATACCGAAGTTTAATGTTGTAATTTAGATTTTCAAAAAAATTTGCCAAATTTTTTCATAATCTTACAATAATTAAATAAAAAAATGATTTTATTTATATTTATTGGAAATATTCTTAAAATAGATTATCCAAATAAAAATGAATAATTTAAATATGATGTAAGTGCAATATATGAAATAAAAAAATGGTTTCGAATTGATTGATTATTTGATTTTTGACAGAAAGATAAATCACAATAGTAGGTTCTAAACATTGTTCAAATCATGATAATTTAATTAGCCGTAATCTAACTAGACTGTGTTTTGGCCTTGAAAATCATGGAAATTTTGGTAAGATTTTAAGAAAATCTGGTTGTAAATCCATGTTATTATTATTCAACTTTAATATTTTGGGTGCCTCGAGGTTTTTGATAGCGCTGAATCCATTTCCACCATCAAAATCATGATTCAAACACTGTTACTGTAAAATTTCTTAATTTATTTTGGCCTGGATTCCAGCCAATTTTGATAGTCCTGACAATTCCTCGATCTCGTTAGACAACTCATTTTCATTAGATTTTATTCATATTCATTCTAAATATTCAATGTATTTTTAAAATGGACTAATTTAAATATGATGTAAGTTCAGTGAAAATACAATTTTGATTAGTTTGATACTTTGTGTTCAGGGTTAATAAATCAACTGTGCTTCTTTTGAACTTTCTGTATGCGGGGGCGTTTTAGTTTATATTGTCACCATTTTATTAAAAAAAATTGAAAGGAGGGCGGTGATCTGCAAAATTTGAGACTTTATGTTGCGGGTTAATAGACCAACTCCGCAGTTCTGAACTTTTTGCATGCGGAGCCGTTTTAGTTTAAATTATCACCATTAAACAAAATTCAAAACAGAGCGGTGACATGGGGAGCATCTGGGGTTTGTCTCAGTTTTCGATTCCACCAACCTCGGGAGTATCCATATAGTATCGTTAATTTGGAAGCCCCAGAAGGGATACAATTTGATTTTCAACTTTTTCAATATAAAGTTTGATTTAATTTTAAATTGGGATGTTATTTTTAAATTGAGATTTTTGGGATAGTGTGTATAAAGTTGTGGTTTTTTACTTTGAGCTATTCTTTAAATTTTTATTTATTATTCTTGATATATATTTTTAAGAATAATTATATCATTGTTAAATTTTATTTTTGAAACTTATACATTAAAACTAAGCACGTCCCTATGTAATTCTTTCCAAATTTGTGTGGATGTTGAGCGATGAAGGTAATAGATTAAATGTACACTAGCTCTCCTATTATGAAAATAAATTATCATTGATTTTAGAAAGTTTTTTTAATGAATAAGGCATATACCAATTTAATGTCCAACATCTAGTGACATTGATAATTTTTAAAAGAGAGATAAACAAAATGAATCTCTATTAAAAATCTAATGTTAGAAGAACAAACATTTCAAGTGGTTTTGGAGAAAAATCAAAAGGTTGATGAGAGGATTTATTAGTGACATCACATGGCATAAATTTGAACTAATGACCCCAAACTTATTTTAGATTTTGTGAGTATATTTAGGTTTACTAAATCATGATTAACTTTTAATTCAAATTGGAGTTGTCTTTAGTGAGGTTTTTTGGAGTTTTTGGTGTCTAAATTAGGTGAAACAAATTGAGGTAAAATCTTGATTTATGTTATTTAAATTGGTTTTTTGACTGTATATATGAATTCAACACCCTAAAAAACCCCTAAGGCACTTCTATTATGCAAGGTTACCCATCAAACTTCTGTTTTCAATAAATTCCTGCTGGATTTTAGAGAAATTAGACTGGAAAAGTTTACAGAAAAAACCTTCAAAAAGTCGCACTAAAAACTTCTCGATTTAAATCAATGGTGTAGCAACACTAGTAAGCACTTTAACAGTAACTCTATTTTAGAAACTTGGAAACATCTCGTTCACTAAATCATAATCAACCTTTAATTTAAATCAATGGTGTAACAACACCAGTAAGCACTTTGGCAGTGAATTTATTTTAGAAACTTGGAAACATCCAAGCACTTTGGCAATAAATTTATTTTAGAAACTTGAAAACATCCATGGAGTGAAGCTAATGGAAAGACTATGGAACTCCCCACACTTCCAAGAAGACTAAGCTACAAGGAAACATAACAACCATGTTGCATTTGAATCTTTATATTGTATTTAAATCAAAAGAGCCAATATTAGCACGAGGATGCTCATATCTAGAAACATAAAAACTTATTGACATAGATGTTGGTTCCCCACTTTGTATAAACTAAACACGCCCTATTACGAAAACACTAAAAAATTAAAATGAGACATCAATAGGTTGAAAAGCCTTTATGGACCTGGATATTGGTTCGCCCACCTTATATAAACTAAACACACCCTATTAGGGAAACACTAAAAAGTTAAATTGAGATATCAATAGGTTGGAAAGCCTTAAACTTTGGATTAGATGATTAGGTCCAACAAAAAAAACTTGATTTAAATGTAATTTTTTTATGAATTATTAAGAAACCAAATTGCTTGAATCTACTTTGGTTCACACTAGAATGGTAAAAAGATAGTCGAAATGTTGGGTAATTTTTTCCCTTTAAATTTGTTATTGCAATTGGGCAAGAATTGACATTATCTATATATATATAGAGGTGGGCTAGTTCAAGTGTTTGAATATTTTGAGTCTCATAGTTTAATTTTGAAGTTGGCTATCTCTATTGGGTGAATGTATGAAGATGGGTTACATTTTTGGGCCAAATGTGAAGATGAAATTTCAAAATTTTACTCTTTTATCGTATTGAAGCCTTAAAAATTCATATAAGAAATATTCAGAGTAAAATAATAATTTTGGAGAATTATGTTGTTGTACTAATGATATTTTTTTGCAAAAAAATTTAGTGTCTTATAATGCCAATTTTCTAATAAATGAAATGCTTGTCTTTGCAAATTTTCACACTATCTTAAGAGATATGTGTTTGTTCTCTTAGCATAACTTATATATATATATATATATATATATATATATATATATATATATATATATATATATACGAGCATGAATCTACATGGATAGAACTAAGTTTTTCATATTAAAATTTTATTTTTTTTTATTTTTTGAAGTTGGTGAAGTAATATTTCAATTTTGTTTTGCAGACACGTGTTAAGTTTTTTATTTCAACTATTTAAATAAATTTAAAAGCCAAGAGTAACCTTTTGAATATAGCTAGTATTCAAAAGGGTACTCTTGAATTTTCAATTTTTATTGTCATAAGCTCGATGCAAGCTCACTAGATTGAGCCATTTATATGGTTAACCAATGGCTCAATCAAGCTATATGGCTCCATCGAGCTATTGAGTTAGAATCGAGGCTCTGTAAAAAAAAAAAAAAAAGTAGGATAGGATCGTTTTGTGAATCACATAGATTTGGAATCAAGAAAGATTTAAAATTTAATCTATTAATAATTTAACCAAGTTGATATGATATTATTTTACTAAAAATGAGAATTCAACTAGATTTAGGTTATGAATAACATTAGAATTTTTTTATGTTATTGGGTAGAGAGGCATATTCTACAACCTAGTATGGGACAATGTGTAAGTATGTTTGTCCCTGCTCAAAATATACCTTATCATATACTTTATGGATCATAAATTTACCTTCCACAAAAGTTTTTACCACATTAAAATTCCAAATTATGTAAGATTTTAAACATATTTACTCTTTACTAAAGTCAATATGGTTTCTTAAATCTAAAGAAAAAGGTTAATTTAACACAGAAAAAAAAAATCTTGTAAGTTTGACATAAATTGGCTTCAAAATGTTTTAATATTTCTTTTAATTAAATCTTTATAAGATGAATTTTTAAATGGAAAAACAATCTCTTATGGATATATTTAAGTTTATCATAAAATGACTTCAAAATATTTTAATATTTCTTTTAATTAAATCTTTATAAGATGAATCTTTAAACGGAAAATCAATCTCTTATGGATATATTAAAACTTTTAAAGACATAAAATATTTGCACATCAACATTGTAATAAAAGTTGTCATATTTGAAAATATTAATTTGATGTAATTTTATTATAATTTTTGTTATCATGTCATGTAAAAACCTCATTAAATCTAATATTAATATTAAAAATATATTATTAATATTATTTTAAGAAATCTAATATTAATATTAATATTTTTAAATTTAATAATTTTGGATTAATATAATACTAGCTTTAATATAATATAAATTTTGTTGTATTATAATATATATTAATATATTAGGATGTATAATAGCTCCACATATATATGGGAGGGAAGAAAAAATACCTAGAGTGATAGAGGTGGAAACATAAAGGGAGTGGCAAGGGAGAGATGGAGATAAAGTGAGAGAGAGAGAAGAGGAGGAGTGAAGAAAGAGAGGAGAGAAGAGCGAGAGAGAGGGAGAGAAGGGTAAGAGAGAGAGGGAAACACAAATATGGAGAGAGGGAGAGGAGGAGAGAATGGAGGAGAAAGAGATGGAGTTGGAGGAAAATATAGGGATGGAAGAAGAAAGACATAGAGAGAGAAAGGTGGAGAGAGAGAGGGAGTAACAAGGGAGAGATGGAGAGAGAGTGTGTATGTTTGTGGGTGTGATAGAAAGTCAAAGGAGAAATGTAGAGAAGGGGAAGAGAGAATGAGAGAGGGAGGAAGATAGTGATAGAGTTGGAGGACAAAGAGAGAGAGAGAGAGAGAGAGAGAGCGATGAAGGGAAGAGACAAAGGTTCTGAAATTTGTAACCAGGTTCGGTCTTGATAAATGTGAAATGTACTCTTGATTCTTGTATATTTTAAAAAGAAAGAAAAAATGTTATTGTTATTTTTGTAGCATGGGTTTTATGCTCAAGGTTTTTTTATTAGAGTTAAAACACCCATTGAGTGCTTCTAGGGTTTTTCCTAGAGATGTATGTCAATAGAGTCATTGTCATATGAAGAAGACCCCATTGAGCACATTGAAACATGTAAAAAGAATTATTTGTGTACTTAAAAGTGTCAAAATACCCTCCAAGACCAAGTCAACATGGTAGCTAAGAAGTTAGCCTCATTAGGGCATGTTGTCCTCCTTGGAAGCCTATATGTAGGATGGGACTCAACCTCCTATGGACACTCACTCACTTCTCATTATCCAAGCGAAGGAGAAGCAGAAGAAATGAAAGCGAATAAGGATATAACAATGAAGGACTAGGTGTTTGGGTTATCTCTCTCTCTCACGTGTGAAAGGAAGGATAGGGTTTTGTAGTTTCAAAGTCAAAGTTTAGAAAGTTATAGAAATAAGGTCGAAGAAAGGACTATTAGGTCACCTACAAATCCTAGAAGGAGAAGCAACCCTAGTGAAGGTCAAAGGGAGCCTTGCAAGCCCTAGAATTTCTCACACCCATGGAAGAAGTATCTGTTGTAGTGGTTGAAAATTTCAGACCTACAGTAGAGGACAAAATTCTATAGTTGGGGGTCAAAGTTGTGTAGATGGGAGAGATTTAACTGGGTTTGACTTGGATAGAAGAAGCATGTCGTCAAGAACGTGTGACATGGTCTTGGAAGGGTATTGGTCATGATCTAGAGGTCTTGGAATTCATCGTTTGAAGAATTTATAAGAAGAGTAGAGATTTACAAGTTTTTCTTTCAAGTGGAGAGGTTTTGGCCCTAGCTTGTAACCTACATCCTGTGTTCATGTATATTGTTGATATTGTTGTTTGGTAGCTGTTTTATGGTAATAACAACATAATAATAAGAGAATAATCTAATAATCAAGAAAATAAAAAATTCATCACAAGTAGTTATCAAGTTTAAGAGAAATCATCCTAATTGTATCCCTCATGAGGCACAATAATTGCTAAGGTTTTTCAAATGGGGTAGCAAGCTAAGTGGGCTTGATTGTGGGGAAAACTCCATAGTTAAGTGCGCTTGAGCCAGAGGAGTTCTGGGACGACTGACCTCCCAGGAAGTCCTGGTTACCAGGTGCAAGCCCTGGAAGTGATGATTGACGCTGTGTGATTCATTGCACTAGTTTCAGTCCAAATTATTCACCCCTGTGAGCATCACATGATGCAATGAGTGCTAAGTGGACTATTCAAAAATCATGAGAAATTAGTTAGTTACGACTAACTCTCATGGAAATGGTAATAGATGAATGACTTTCTTAACGCAGTTGAATCCCAAAAAATGATATCTATTATAATGCACTGCGGAAACTCCTCATACTTGAGAGCTATCATGTAATAAGAATTGGATCAAGATCATTGGAGCTAGAGAATGGATGAAACATTAATCTCAACAAAATTCTCTTCGTACCAAGTTTGCAAAATAATTTACTTTATATTTCATGTCTAGAAGATAAGGGAGATATAATCACTTTTATAGATGTAAAGGTTATGGTATGGGATAAAAGATCTAGCTTTTAGAATGAAAAAATCATTAGGATTCGTCAAGGAAGACTCTACAAGTTGGTGACACCTCTCTCACAAGCATTGGTTCACATTGAATTAAATCTGTGTGAAATTTGGTATCGAATGTTTGGACACCTTCACTACAAAATATTACCAACTCTAAATTCAATGGTGAATGGCATCCTTGAACTCAAGGACGACCATGAAGGAGTGTTGAGGAGGTAAATCCCCAATGCAGACAGAGGCGATCCCTACTAGCCCAGATCGGGTCTAGCAACAATCAAACACGCTACAGTGCAGGTTCCTAATCGTAAATAAACTGACTTGCGAGGAAGGCTTACCTGGAATCCAACGCTGTCATTTGTAGAAGAGGTGGTGCTCCCGTTCCTTTGCCCTGGCAGATCACAATCCTCACGATCTCTGTGATTGGACACCTGCACATGCAAGAAACAACACAAACGCAAGCATAAAATCCAGTATATACAACTATATGTCAGTCGAAGAGGACATAACTCATGAACATGATCAAGAACAAGAGTGGAACCATAACCAATAGTTGCTTAATATTAATGAGTCAAAAAGAAGAATACAACCAAAGCTTCGACGCCGAATTCTCCTTTGGCGGGTCGTCAGCAGAACATGTCTCGATAAAGCCTATCAAGGATGGGACAAGCCTCTCTCTCCGGATACTTGGCAATAGTCTCCTTGCTTGGATTTGGCCTTAAGGGAATCAAGAAGGCTCTTGCAGCATAAGGATCTGAAAGCTCTTGGGAACTAGCTTGCAAAGGAGATGAGCAAGCTTTTATAGATGGAGGAAGGGAGTTGGGATCCCTATAATTATGGGATTGGCCCTATCATCAAGGAAGCTTCCATGAGAGGTGGCAAACCACTTCCTCTCTATGGAAATCCGTAGCCAAACCTCCCAACTCAAGATAGATATCAGTCCAGGGATTTGTTAGGACAAAACTTCCGCCATTTATTTAAAAAAACACCTCTTAATATGGTTGGCGCGGGTGCGGCTTTATGACAGAGCGCCAATTGGCGCGCCCTCTTTGGAGGATTTCCCCCCTTGGCGCGAGGGCTGAACTATGGAACCGCGCCAATGGAAAAAGAGCTATTTTTAGGGTTTTTTGCAGGGATATGTCTTCAGGGCAATGAAAGCTCATCTTCAGAGGGATGCAATGAAAGTATTTTCAAGTCTTGTCTTTGCTCACAGGTCACGGAATGAGCCCTCCAATGTGCGGGATGGGGATTGTAGGGACGGTGACAAATTGCTGTGTAACAGATGCCCCCTAAAGCATGAGGCCCGAAAGAGAGAGAGAGGGGTGAAATGCTTTACGAGAACATGCCGACTGAAAACACTGCCATCGGAAAACCTGTGGAGCGAAGTACAACTGATGTCTCAGATACATGATATATATACGTGGTATGGGCGCAACCATCCATAACAGAGTATACAATAATCTATATCCAAGGCATGGACGCAGCCATCCAGTGAGGATCGATGAATAGACTCAGGTATGGTCGCAGCCATCCAATCAGTGAGTCATGTAAATAATAATCCACAATATCGCAGCCTGGATTACAACAGACACAATCCAGGGTATTGCGCTCCATCTCGATCTGAACAAAGTACAACTTCAAGCATGCGAATATGTGAGCTGAAGTCAAACATGCAAGAACATCGTCTGATTACCACCAATAATGAAAATGGCTCTCAAGGTACTATAGGTACAATCTACGGCGTGCGAATCAATGAGTTGGTGTCGAACACCCGTAGAATCACTCAATCGGAGGCCAATGATGAAAACCTCACGTCGAATGCGACGAACCTGCCATTGAGGCATGCAGGCTCCAAGGTACCATAAGGGAGTCTCTAGATCAGCTTCCTGGATAATGAGTTGAAGTCGATAGGAAGTGACCTTGATCGAAGGTGGGCCATAATGTTTCCCACAGCATCGACACGAGACAGAGGAACATGATGTTTTGTGAATCAGGATCAAACGAGAATCAGAGGGAGGTTGATACTTTGCAGAGGTCAACTTCTCTTGAACATATAAACGGCACGACAGTGGACTTGGCATTATTTGACATCAACGGATCAGAGGTCATGGTGACGAGGCAACGAGCAGATGAGAGGTCAAAAGGGATTTCCCAAACTCACGGAGGCAAGCGAAGAACGAGATGAGATGTCCCCAACCCGACACGAATGCAGACAAGTGCCATGTTCAAGAGTGACATACTGCCGATACGACAATGATGCTGGTTCCATTTTCCCCCACCATTTTTGGCGAGTACCCCAATTATTATTGATAACAAGCTTGAAGGGGATAGCATATGCTTGTAATATAAGTCCGCCCTTTGGGCAAATCCATCCTAGTACATTTAACGAGCCCTAGGAAGGAGAAACTCAGAGAACGTCATTTCGACTGAATCCAATGTCATTAGGGTTTAACGAGTCTGACAAAGGGAGAACTCGACATATTTTCATATTTAGAGATTTTGAAAAGACAACAGAAAAGTAAACTCCAACGGTCCCTTTTTGTAGATAGTTCCTCGGACCCGAAAAGGTAGAAAAAAATATCCAAGAAAACATCCTAGTCGCGATAGGCTAGGGTATTCCTTTTTCGTAAATAATCCATCCCAACCCGAAAAAGGGGTAAATGTATACTGGGTAGATGTCGATTCGTGTCCACTTTAACGAGATCGAAATGACAAGGGCCTCGGCAATATTTTCATGTTTAGAGAGTCAGAAAAGAGCTGAAAGTTGACTCCTCCTAGAGGAACGAGTGGTATAAAGGGTAGCAACTAGTTCCGGTAATGGTGGAACTGCTCAGAACAAGTAAAAGTCAAGAGGCTGGCTAACAAGACCACTCATCATAGTGGTTCCTCAGGATTGGGTGAAGCAACCAAGTGAAGGCATATGATCGGCCAAGCAGATAGTGACGATGGAATGAGAAAACCAAGGCTCATCTGGCAAAAACAAGCTGATAAAATGGCAATCACAACAGGTAAAATGGGAATGGTTTCATTTTTACACAAGCTTGAAATCAGGAAACTCTGCTTGAAGTTGGTTTCATTTTTACATGAGCTTGAAAAAAAGATAAACTATGCTTGAAAACGGTTTCATTTTTACACAAGCTTGAAACAGAAACAAACTATGCTTGAAAAAGTAAGCATGCCCCCAGCATGGTGACTCAATTCGAGGTACATGCCCCCCAAGCTTCAGTCCATGCATCTGAGTAAACAGATGGAGGGAGTGAAGGTTCAAGTGACGAGATCTAAGAAAGACTCGACTGGAATTTTACGAGATCTGATCAAAGACTCGAATTGAATAGGAACATGTTTCATTATTTTAACAAGGTTGACACATTAAAATAACTATCCTCAGGACACCTTGTTTCATGGTTTAAGGAGCTTGGCACAAGACAAGGAACTCTGCTCCAACAACCTTGTTTCATTTTTTAAGGAGCTTGACACAAGACAAGGAACTCTGCTCCAACAGACCTGGTTTCATTTTTTAAGGCGCTTGACACAAGAAAAGAACCATGCTCTAACTAGCTTGTTTCATTTTTTAAGGAGCTTGACACAAGGAAATGAACTCTGCTCCAACAACCTTGTTTCATTTTTTAAGGAGCTTGACACAAGACAAGGAAATCTGCTCCAACAACCTTGTTTCATTTTTTAAGGAGCTTGACACAAGACAAGGAACTCTGCTCCGACGACCTTGTTTCATTTTTTAAGGAGCTTGACACAAGACAATGAACTCTGCTCCAACAACCTTGTTTCATTTTTTAAGGAGCTTGACATAGGAAAAGAACCATGCTCCGACCAGACCCAGTTTCATTTTTTAAGGAGCTTGACACAGGAAAAGAACCATGCTCCGACTAGACCCAGTTTCATTTTTTAAGGAGCTTGACACAGGAAAAGAACCATGCTCCGACCAAACCCAGTTTCATTTTTTAAGGAGCTTGACACAGGAAAAGAACCATGCTCCGACCAGACCCAGTTTCATTTTTTAAGGAGCTTGACACAGGAAAAGAACCATGCTCCGACCGACTTCATCATAATGAACAAGAAGTCATCGCTTCCAAGAGTTCCACTCCCGATGGAAGGAAAACATCCTAGAAGTCAGGACCCAATGCCCCCAACACCTGATGCACGACGACATCATCACTGAGCATAGGCACGGGGTAGGTAGCCACATAGTTGACCTGCGGTGGGGCAGATACAACGGGTGGATAAAAACCAAGAAGGGATGATGGCGGACCAGCTGCCACATCAGGACCAAAGAACAAAAGTTGATCAATGGTCATGATCCGTCCTTCATGCAGAAAACAGATGACACGAAAGAGGGAGGAGACAAGTGCTCCCATGGCATAGGTGTAATCACGCCCAAAAAGCAGATTGAAATCCAAGAGGCCTGGAACAACCATCACGTCCATATGGATGGTTTTACCTCCCAAAGTAACAGGTAACCTTGGAAGGATCCCTAACGGTTGACTCGTTCTTCTGTTAAATGCCAACAGATTCTGCGTAACAGGCGCAAGCGGCGGCGAGCCAAAAGCTTGCCAAGTAGTTTAGGATAGAAAACTAACAGAGGCACCTTCATCTATAATGGTACTGGGTATGACCAGACCAAAAGCCTGTACCGTGATCTCGAAAGGCACATAAGACGGAAGGCGGTATCCTGCAAATCGACTCTAATCGAAGGAAGTGAAAAAACTACTTGGAGGAGCTACCATCGAACTGAGATGGTATTCCCCTGGTGTTATGGAAGAAGAAGAAGCATCCTCCACGACCTCCATCTCGAAGGTGGGAGGAGTATCCTCCAGGATCTCCTTCATGGGAGGCAGAGGAGCAACTTCTTGAGATATGGGGACAGGAGAATCTTTCTCCAAGTCCGAGGAATCTGAAGAAACCAGAAGAACATGGGGGGTGTGAGATCCACTCTCAACGGAAAAGACCTGGTGCACCGCAGACGGGGCCAGTTCAACCGATCCCACAACCAATGGTTGCTCGGGAACAGATTCCTGAATTTGAATTTCCGGGGGAGTAGGATCGACCAAGGATGACTCTTGACCAATCATAGGATCAACTGGTGGAGGACTCAAAGAAAGCCGATTATAACCAACCAGTAGGCATGGTGTAGAAACGGTTGCATTGTCCAAGACTCTCTTGGCTTCATCCATATACGGACAAAGGTGAATGGCATGGTGCCCTTCACACAACTTACAGGGATTGGCAATCTTACCCTGCTTCTTAGGAGTCTTACTAGCACTAGCTGAAGACGTGCCCCCAACCTGACTCCTGGAAGCCAAAGGCAACGACAGACGACCATTGGACCATACTTCAAGCACCTTGGGAATACCAGGGCAATCTCGAAGAAGATGGTCTTCCGTGCACAACATGCAAGGGAACTTGACTTTCTGTGGAGGGTTGGAAGGTTTATCAAGAGGAGATGTCTTAGGCGCAATAGCTACAGAGCTAGCCTCTCCTTTATCAGAATTCTTCTTCTTCTTCTTCTTAGCCACCTGGTTACTCAAATCCAGACTTTCACTAGGCGAAGTAGAAGAGGAGGACGCAGAAACAGGTGAAGAAGGGGAGAGGTCCACACCCGATCAACACAGTGACTGACTGAGTGGGACGTTGAGCAATATGGCAGAGACTTGTGAAACCATAAGTTGAGAACAACCAAACAGGCAACCCAACAGTTAACCCAGGAAGGGACAACGTTGCCATATAAGGAGCACCAACATTTCCAAAAGGAGGAAAAGGACCAGGATTCCCTTCGAAGGGGATTCCTTGGTTGGTGAACTCTGGAAAAGTTGCCATCAAAACTCAAAACCACACACGAGCTGAAAAAGAACCAAGGCACACAATCAAACGGCCAACAAGCAAAATCTAACAGGGCGTGTGATCGCGGGTGATTAATTTTTTACCACATTGAAAAAAAATAAGAAACTTCACCGTTTCATGTTTTAAGAGTCGAGAAACAGTAAAAAAGGTGTCTCTATCTCTTTCAGATTTGACACAAGCGTGAAAGGACAAGCGCTTGGTGATCCTTTCAAATTTAGGGAGTCAGAAAAGATCAAATGACTACTCAGGAATACTAGGCAAAGGGTGTACCAAATAACCGTGAACTACAATATACACCTTGGTTTCAAAATGAAAGAGAAATCAACCAAGGACTTAACGTACGTGCAGGAAATCTCCCCGAATGCTGTGTCCGGTGTATCACGGGTATAGGGCGGCAGACTCAGCTTCCTATGGATAAAGTATAGAAACCTAGTGGGGTCTCCCTTTATATAATCGACGGTAAGGGGAACACAAGTCCATACTAATGCTGTCTAAAGCCAAGAGGCGAATCACAGCTACTAGGTTTAAAGACGCCGGAACACGTCTCTAGCCTAGACCAATAAATGTGTTTCGTTAGATTTCAATGCTGCCTTAGTGTAAATTGAATAAATTTTAAAGTTTATCTTCAATTACATTTCAGTTTTCAGGCCCTAATGAATGTGCTATCTCAAAAATCTCCTAAATGCAAAACTACATGCCACAGTATATCACTTCGTTCGATGAAAGCTAGCTACAGAAGAGTTAAGAGATTTTTACACAAACAAAATGATCGGAAGACAATCAGTGATATCTCTAATGCAACTAATGAAATCAAAAACTTTCCTTTCAAATTCACTAATTACTAGTAAAGTCGAAAATATTTCAATTTGCACTAATCAACCAAAAGCAAAAGAGATTTTTTTATTTATTTTCAATGTTTGATAGCTAGATGCACTAAAAAAACCGAAAACAAATGAGAAGCAATTCGAGAAATGATATTAAGAGAGAAAAACAAGTAGATTTCACTCAATGGCATGAACAATCAGATCTCAAATCGACCAAAAGTCTCTCAAAACCAAGAAAAGTCCCAAAGACACCAATGAGCCGTGTAATCTAGGCCCGAAATGAAGCAAAGAGAAATTCGAATGAAAACAAAATCAGTCACTCAAAAACGCAATAAAATTATAGACAACTGTCAAACGAATGCAAGGAAGCAATCCCAAAGTCGACTGAAAGAACGAAAATAAAAAACTCCCAAGGGAGGCTCGACTCACAAAAGCACCTAGATGCCCTAGATCTTGAATGAAAAATCGAAATAAATAGGCAAACAACCAAAGGATGGAGGTTACAACCAGTCAAATTCAGCTCCAGTGCACTCAAACAGCCGAAAAAACAAGATCAAAATCACAAGACAGCCTCAGAAAGCATGAAACATAGCAAACCCTAATAGCTCACAGGATTGGCGCGACTGTGAGCTTGAAATTAGCGCCAAAAACGCAATGGCGCGGGTGATACACAGGCAACCTGCGCCAATGGGCGCGACTGTCACACTGAAAAGCGCGCCAGCCGAGTTTACTATGGAAAAATGAAAAACAAGCAATCTCAGACACAGACAAGTGATGACAAGGCTAAAAAAAAGCCAAACAAATAGGAAAATCCATCCCAAGGAGCTGACCAAGCAAACAAGCTGAGCAGATTGAGCGAAAAAGAGAAAGGTGAAAAACTCGAGTTGTTCGGTCAGTAAACAAGCGGGAGATTCGGGCGGCAGTGATCCTCCGTAATGAAACAACGTTCGAAGGCTATTTATGAGCTGGCGATTCGGGCTCAAAATCGCAGTTACAAATCCGTGCTCCTCGGGCACGGTCCCTGGAACTGCAAATTGTTCGAGGAGAGTACATCCTCATGATGAGCGATCTCAGAAGGTTGATAAGGTCTGGCACCAAACCAGAAAAACAAACTCGGTCTTGGTTCCTAATGACAAACAAAGCCGACTTCTTGGGAAGAGCACTGAATCTTGCTGCTATCATTTGAAGAGGTGGTGCTCCCGTTCCTTTGCCCTGGCAGATCACAATCTTCACAATCTCCATGATCAGACACCTGCACATGCAAGAAACAACACAAACGCAAGCATAAAATCTAGTATATACAACTATATGTTAGTCGAAGAGGACATAACTCATGAACATGATCAAGAACAAGAGTGGAACCATAACCAATATTGGCTTATCATTAATGAGTCAAAAGAAGACTACAACCATAGCTTCGACGCAGCATTCTCCTTTGGCGGGTCATCAGCAAAACATGTCTCGATAAAGCCTGTCAAAGATGGGACAAGCCTCTCTCTCCGAGTACTTGGCAATAGTCTCCTTGCTTGGATTTGGCCTTAATGGAATCAGAAGGCTTTTACTTGTATAAGAATATGAAAACTCTTAGGGCAGAGTCAAACACTATTGGGATGGCAAGCTTTTATAGGAGGAGGAAGGAAAGTTGGGATCCCTATAATTATGGGATTGGCCCTATCATCAAGGAAGCTTCCATGAGAGGTGGCAAACCACTTCCTCTCTATGGAAATCCGTAGCCAAACCACCCAACTCAAGATAGATATCAGTCTGGGAATTTTTTAGGATGAAACTTGACCTTTATTTTAAAAGCACTATTAATATGGTTGGCGCAGATTAGTGCATCTATGTGGAAGCGTTGACATCCTCTTGAAGGTTGTCCCCTTAGTAGCAGTGAACTATGGAATGATGCCCGATGGAAAAAGGAGCTATTTTCAAGGTTTTGCGAGGAGATTATAGCAGAGACAGCCTGTGTCATCTTCAGAGGGATGCAATGAAAGTATTTTCAAGTCTTGTCTCTGCTCACAGGTCACGGAATGAACCCTCCAATGTGCGGGATGGGGATTGTAGGGACGGTGACAAATTTCTGTGTAGCAAGGAGTGTGCAAGGGATGTGCATTATGTAAAAATGTTAATAAACCATTTGGAATTAGTGCTTCAATATCAAAATAGATTTTGGACCTCATTCACTATGATGTTTGTGGTCCTATGTCTACAAAGTCTCTTTGAGGTCATCTATATTATATAACTTTAATTGAGGACCATTCAAGGAAAACTTGGATTTATTTGTTGAAGTCCAAGGATGAATTATTTGAAAATTTTCAAGAATTCAAAGAAGAAGTATAAAATATTAAAGAAAGGAGGATAAAGGTTCTAAGATCTTATAATGGAGGGGAATACACTTCAAAAGAGATCATAACTTTATGTAAGGAGGATAGAATTAAGAGGGAACTGATAGTTCCATATAATCCAGAGAAAAATGAAGTAGCAGAATGAAATAATCACTCGATTGAGGAAAGTTTTAGAGCCATGTTACATGATAAAGACTTGGCTAAATTTTTGTGGGGTGAAGCAACAAATATAGTTGTCTAGATTCTTAATCGAAGTCCTCACAGATCACTAGACAACATGATTCCTGAAGAAGCATTCACTAGGAAGAAACCAACTGTAGACCATCTATGAATATTTGGTTTTCCTATCTACATTCACATTCTGAAAGAAAATAGAAAGAATTTGGATCCTACAAGCATGAAGGGAATATTTTTTGGCTATAATGGCGCTTCTAAGGAATATAGGATCTGTATAAAGGAAGGGAACTTAATAGAAGTAAGTTGTTACACAATATTTTATCGCATTCTTCATTTCTTTTCCTAAGTGTCATATTTTGTGTCACACATGTGAAAAAAGTTGCAAAGAGACAAAGCTGTGAAAAATTATTCATCTTGGATAACATGCTGAAAATACCCCTGAAGACCTAAAAGAGAAATTCATTGAAACCTTTCTGCAAGAGTTTGTAAAAAACCCTAATTTTCAAGTCCAACACGGTTCTCCCCTTAACAGACTTACGCTTGTTACCCTGTCTCTAACCTACGAAAAGTGTTGGCAATGCAGGAATTAAACAGTAAAGATGCAATGATCCTCTTCACGGAGGGTCTCCAAAAATGGAGCAGAAGCTTCGTCCTCTAGAACTCTTGAGAACAGAGTTATGGTACTTGTTGGTAGAGGATATGGTCGAATACTCTCATTTTTTACCCTTGATATTATCTACAAATATTTTCCCCTTTAAGATAAGGCCTTTCCCTATAATTAGTGGATCCATAACCTCCCTAGCTCTGCTATAAACATAGGGACTTCACTCAATGAACCTCTGACCTATCGCCTGTGTTCGTGGCATATTAAACAATACCCTTAATTTGACTACATATTGAAAAATACCCCTAAAAATCACATTATTTAACCCCCTACCAATATGAATCCAATACACCTTCCTAATTCAAAAAACCCCTACTTCCACTAAATATTGTAGGTATCCATATTTTCCTTAACATTTTTTATACCCCTTTATATTTTTTCATTAACTTTGATATCAATTTTGTATACATGCTAATATAAAAACCATTTACCCCCTATATATCCCTCAATATATTATGTCATTTTCCCCTCAATATATATCCCCCAATATGAACCCACGTGGTATGGTATTTATCCCCTAGCGAAGCCCCTGTGGCTATAAAAAGGTGCCATGCTAGTGATTCTGGGTTGGTCATTTTTGGTTTCCATTCTTCTGCTTGATTGCACCTATATGTTGTCGATTTGACAAGAAAGGAGAAGAGATTGAAGAGCCTAGCTTTGAATTGGATTTCCATTCCGAAGGAGGCATCCAACATAAAGGCACCGATTATAAGCTTACCTTTGGTTATTTAATATTGCAAAGTATATTTTTCCTCCCATGAAATTGTTAATATTAATTGGTTTATCATGATACTCCTCGATCTGTCATGTGGTTTACTTTGGAATATATATATATATATATATATATATATATATATCATGTCTCTTTCATTTTTTGTCGCATGATCTTTCTTGCAGGTATTTGGACACATAAGTTATAATGAGGAGCGAACCTGGAAGCGAAAGGATCAACATCGACATCGAGGAAAAAAGCGCATAGGAGTGAGGTAGGACATCTCCCTCTCTCATATTATTTCGATTTTAAACTAGGAAAGCTTGCATTATTTGTCATGGTTGTTACTAGACCCACTCATTTGGATATAGGGACCACTTCATTCCGAAGAAGGGATTTTCCTGCATAAGAAATTGGCGACTCCACTAGGGAGCCTACACCCTTTTTACCATCTTCTTGTTTTTTGTCTCCATGCTTAGTTTGGATGACCTTTGAACGACCACTTGTGTGGCTTGTTTTTCAGTCTATATTTTTTCTTGTAAGTGTTGTGAGGTATCAAGTCTAAAGTTTTTCCCCAAGAATTGCTCTTTTATCCCTCTTTTCCTTTCTTAGTGTGTTTTTTAACAGATACAGTTGCACTGCCAGCGCTAGCTTTTGCTGGAACAATTGCACTGCCAACCACTAGTGTTAACTAGAGGTTTGTGTTGGTCTTAGAAAATAACTAATTTTAGAGTTTCTTCTAGAAAATCGTTATTGTGTCTTGATCCTTGAAATATTTTATTTGCTTTGATTGCATTATTTTTTTCTTTGAGTGTTTTCATTCTCTTGGAAAAGTGCAAATTGGTCTTTTGATTTAAGTGGTAAAAATTGTGTTTTGATTGGGTCTTTTTGTTTTAGGTCACTTAAAACCTCTGTTTACTACTTGTGTCATTCAAGAAATACTATTTCTCTTCTATAAAACAATGGTAAGATTTGTACTTTTTTAAAGAAATTGGGTTTTGCATATTTTTATTTTTCATTTCAAGAGTTAATTTTCATTACGTGCATAAGATTACTTGCATCGAAAGGCTAGTTTTTGAAATTTATTATTGGAAATAGATTACATTTTTTCAATAATTGAAAGCTTAAAAATGCATTAGTTTCATCAAGTGCATTTCATCATTCAAAGTGAAAAACAAAAAAAAAAATCATTTAAGTGCATCTTGGTGAAAGTAGAAATCATTTTACTTTTGAATGAGTTGCATTTGGGATAATGAAAGTGAAATCGTCTTTACTTTTTAGAAGTTGCAAAGTGAAAGCTAGTTGGGGCGCATTTTGTTTACTGCATTTTGTTTGATGCATTGCTATTTGTGATATATTCCCTTATTAGTTTATCTTTCATTGAAATGAAAGGAATCTTTTTCTCATAGAGCTGCATCTTAGGAATTTAGGTGAGAGGTTTTTCAAGACAGTTGAGGAGGCGTTAGATGATAACACATTGGACCAACTGTCAAATCTGATGACAGGAAAAATGGAGGATTACATTAATCCTATGGTGGATGGAGAACTCAGTTGGCGCAACGTATGTTCGTATGAGATCGATTCTGAATTTATGATCAATAGATTACAGAATGCATAGTATGAATAGTCCACCCAGTGGTGTGTTATATTGCAGACCCGCTGGTTGATTGGTGTTGAGGTAAGGACGCATTGATGTTTTATGGGAAAAAATATATCACTCAATTTTTTGAGTAGGTGGAAGTGCAGGTTGAGTTGGGTAGAAAGTTGTAGTGTTGGATATCACTTTGTCGAAAATTAATTTAATATCAACATTAAAATGAACCTCAATTAACCTAATGAGCATTTGGAATTAATGCAAATATCTAGAGGTATAGTCTAGAGACGTATTTCGACGTCGTTAAGTGTATTAATTGTCACTAACAACCTGTGTTGCATCCTGGCGGTGATATCCCAACCCACATAGAAAAGTATATAATACTATTCTCCACATAAGGTAAGTATATGGGGACACTCTCATCGAACAGTTACACATTAGAAAACACTACTACAGACTGAGCTCCCACGTACCGTTGCATATATTTTGGGAGACACCACTAGGTTACAAAACTGCCATAGGTAATCGAGTCGGCCACCTTGTAGACGTGATACACCAAACACAACATTCGGGGATATTTCATGCCTGTAATTCTCGGTTTGCTAGGAGGTATTATGTTGTTCACAAATACATGGAAATACCTTTTGCCTAGATTACCACTTTTGATTTTTTTTTTAATTCTAAATTTATTGCCCACGAAAACATCTTACACATGCACAAATCCTTAGTGGATATTAGGTTGAGACTCACGGAAACAACTCATGAGTTTAACAATCAAGGAAACCCCTCTAACAGAAATCCTGTTCCTTTTCATTATTTTGGAAATATTGGTGCTCCTTATATGGCAACGTTGTCCCTTCCAGGATTTAACATTGGTTTTCCAGTTTGGTTATTTTTGACCCCCATGGTTTCAAATTTCCAAGCTGCTTCTCAACCAAGTTTGCCTCCACCTGAATAGTGTCAACCTCATTTTGATCCTAAAGTTGACCCCTCGACTTCTTCACCCCATTCTTCCTCTTCCCCTGGTAAAAGTTTGAATTCTAGTAACCAGGTATCTAAGAAGAAGAAGAAGAAGACGAAGAAGAAGAAGAAGAAGAAAGGAAATAAGCAAGGGGAAAACCAAACAACCATTGCTACCAATGAAACTTATGTTGAAAAATATTCCAATTAGTATCGAAAAGTAAAATTCCCTTGCAAGTTATTCAAGGGTAACCACCTTCTTAAATTTTTCCTAGTATTCCCAAGGTGTTATAAGTGTTTTCCACCAACTCACATTATCCTTTTTCATCAGCCTCTAGAGATCATGCTGGTGATAAAATCTGAACTAGTGATAGTAAATCCCATGAGAAAAAGGGTAAAGTCAAATTTCGTTGTAAGTTATGTGAAGGGAATCATCCCATTCACCTTTTCCCGTATATGGATGAAGTCTCCAAAGTTTTGGAAAACCTTAAAAATTCTCAACCTTGTCTTCCTGCTAGTTACCAGAAGCTTTTCCCTTACCCTCCACTAGTTGATAAAGTGATTGATCAAAAGTCATCTCTGGTCAATCCCACTCTCTCCAAAAGTGAATCCCATGAGTCTGTTCCCGACCAAACATTGGTTGAGGAAATGGTTGACTCAATTCCACCTTCAGTTGATCGTGCTTTTCCTATAGAGAGTGAACCTCATACCACTCAGGTTTTTTTTGTTCTTCAGATTCCCATGAATTGGAGGGAAATCCTCCCATTCCCATGGTACATGAGGGTGATCCTCCCATTCCCATAACACAAGGGGTATTTCTCCCGTTCCCACAATACCCCCTCTAAGTAGTCTAGTTGCTTCTTTTGATTGGAGTCGACTAGCAGGATATCGTCTTCCCTCTTACGTGCCCTTTGAGATCACAACACAATATTATAATTTGGCCATACCTAGCACAATAATAAATGAAGGTGCATATGTTAGTATTCTGTCCTCAACTACTTGGCAAGATATCGGTTCTCCGCAACTTGTGCCTGTTACCCATAATATTTTTGCTTTTAACAAAGGAACTAGTCAATCGTTAGGGATACTTCCTAAGTTTCCTATTACTTTGAGATTAATTATTGTCTATATAAACGTGATGGTTGTCCAAGTCCTTTGGAATTTAATTTAATCCATGGGCATGACTATACGTATGTTATGGGAGCTCTTGTATATTATCTCTTTCGTCTGATGTGTTTCCCACATGAAGGAAGAATTGTGACCTTTGATTAGATGTCATTCCTAATCTAGCTCCCAATCAACCATCATCCCTTAATGGTAATTAAATGCAGGTGGTATCTTCCTCACCACATGTTAATTATGTGGCAACCTATTCCATGCCCATGTCTATTGATGATCTAGTGATTGATATAGTGCATCATGTACTGCGGGCATTGGACCCTGATTTTCAAAGTGTTGTTCTCCCATATGATGAGAACCTCTTGGAATCCATGACCTCTTATGGGCCATGAAAAGGTGTCTGGAGTAGAGCTCCTTGTCTTGTGTCAAGCTCATTAAAAAATGAAGCAAGGTGTCGGATCAGAGTTCCCTGTCTTGTGTCAAGCTCGTTAAAAAATGAAACAAGGTGTAAAAGTAGAGTTCCCTTTATTGTGTCAAGCTCCTTAAAATATGAAACAAGGTCTCTAGAGAAAAATTATTTTTCTTGTGTCAAGCTCCTTAAAAAATGAAACAAGTTGTCATGAGGATAGTTCTTTTACTATGTCAACCTCGTTAAAAAATGAAATAAGTCTCTATGAGCATAGTTCTTTTATTGTGTCAATCTCATTAAAAAATGAAACAAATCCCCTTTCAATTCGAGTCTTTGATTAGATATCGTAAAATCCCAGTTGAGTATTTCACTTGATCTCGTAAATGAACCTTCATTCCATCCACCTCTTAGTAACCAGTAGTCTACTTAGGTGAATGAATTAAAGTTTGGGTGGCGTGTACCTCGAATTGAGTCACCATGTTGGAGGCATGCAAACTTATTCCAAGCATATTTTCCTTTGTTTCAAGCTTGCGTAAAAATGAAACCAATTTCAAGCATAGTTTCCCATGTTTCAATTTTCTGTAAAAATGAAACATTTTCAAGGGTTCTCAAGCATAGTTTCCCATGTTTCAAGCTTGTGTAAAAAATGAAACCATTCTCATCCACCTCTTGTGATTTCCCTTTTATCTTCCTCTTCTGCTATATACGCCTTGGTTTTCTCATTCCATCATCACCATCTGCTTGGTCAATTACACTCTCACTTGGTCATTTTACCCTTTCCTGGGGAACCACTACGATGAGTGGTATTGTTAGCTAATATCTTCACCTTTGTGTATTTTGACCAGTTCCATCATTGCTGAAACTAGTTTCTACCTTTTATACCACTTTTTCATCCAAGCGGAGTCAAATTTAAGCTCTTTTATGACTCTCGAAACATGAAAATATTGCGGAGCACTTGTCCTTTAGAGTTCATTAAATTAAATGAATTGAAGTTGTATCAGTATGCGTATACCATTTTTCGGGATGATGTTGATTAATTACAAAAAAGGAATACCTTGGTCAAAAATGATCAAGAGGTTCTCTCAGATATTTTTTTCTACCTTTTCGAATTCGATGGAATATCTACGAAAAGGGGCCTTTTGGAGTTTTATTTTCCATCTCTTTTTCAAACTCCTTAAAAATAAAAAAGATACCAAGTTACCCCTCCATCGAACTTGTAAAATTTAAATGACAAAGGACTTGTCACCATGACGATATTGAGTTTCTCCTTCCTAGGAATTGTTAAACTTACTAGGATGGATTCATAAAAAGGGTGAACTTATATGCTAAGCATATGGTATCCTATTCAATATTGCTATAAAAAATAAAGAGGTACTTGCTAGAAATAGCGAGGGAAATTGGAAGTAAATCATGTTTTGTATTTTGTATCAAAGGCAGCATGCCGCTCTTGAAGATGACACTCATCTCCATTTCGTGTAGGGTTGGGGATATCCTTCATTTTTAATTTTATTTCCTAGGTTTGGGAAATCAATTTGCCTCTCATTCAATCATCATATACTCTCACCATGAATTTTGATCCCATTTTGAGTTCAATGCTGCCAAACTCTAGAGTTGTGTCGCCGATATGTTCAAGAGAAGTCCTATCTATAAAATTCAAACATTGTCTACTTATTTGACCCTCTCTATAACAATCCTGAATCATTCATATCAACTTGAGAAATAATTTGTTTCACGTCGATGATGTGGAAATAATTATGGCACTCCTTCAACGAATCATTTCATGTCGCTTCAGCTCATTATCCAGGAAGATGGTCTAGAAACTCAACCCTCAGTACCTTGGAGTGTGCATGCCTCAATGGAAATTTCTTCACATTCCATTATAGGTTCACATCATTAGCCTCCGATTGAATGATTCTACAAGCGTTCGAGTTCAGTTCATTCATTCACACTTGTATATTGTGCTGTCATACCTTGAGGGCCATCGTCATTATTGCTAGTTTCTCTTGCACTTGTTAATGGTTTACCTCATCAACCGGTAATCAAGTGATTTATACCATGTTCGACATCAACACATCTATTCACATGGTTAGATTCATACAATGGGTATATCGAGATAGATACGAAGACCATAGATCACATATTTTATTACCCAGGTTGCATGGAGTTATTGAGTATTCATGATTTTACACATGATCCTTTCTATACCATACCATGGATCCATTTCCATGATCTTTTTCAGACAGATGGTTGCATCCATGTGGTGGATTCATGTGTTATTTTATGCCTCTTTAGAGATATGTTATTAGGCATGATTATATTAGCGATGTCATAGTTTGTATTGTGTTTGATTGGCAGGTCTCCTGATGGTGGTTTTCCAAAGTCCTTGCCATTGCTAATAAAGTAATTCAACTATCACTTATGGTTTTGCTTTCATGCTTTACGGGGCATATATTACACAATATTTTGTCACATTATTCAGTTCTTATCCTAAGTCTCTTCTTGTGTGTCACTCATGCCACAAATGTCACAAAGCGACAAAAGTCGTCAAAACTTATTCATCTTGGATAGCATGATTAAAATATCCCCAAAGACTTAAAAGAGAAATGCCTTTAATCATTTTTGCAAGAGCTTGTAAAAAACCCTAATTTGTAAGCCCAACGCGGTTCTCCCCTTAACAACCTCATGCTTGTAACCCTGTATCTGACTTGTGAAAAACACTAGCAGTGTGGGAATTCAACAGTAAATCCGTGCTGGTCCTATTTAGGCAGGTTCTCCAAAAATGGATCAGAAGTTCATCCTCTAGAACTCTCAAGAACGAAGGTTAGGTACTTGTTGGTTGAGGATATGGTCGAATACTCCCATTTTTTACCCTTGATCTTATCTCCAAAAATTTTCCCCTTTCAGATAAGGCATCCTCCCTCATTAGTGGATCCATAACCTCCCCAACTCTACTATAAAAGAGTGTCATGCTAGTGAGTTGTGGTTGGTCATTTTTGGTTTCTTCTACTTAATAGCGCCTATATGCTATGGATTTGACGAGAAAGGAGAAGATATATAAGAGCTTGGATTGGACTTGGATTTTCATTCTGAAGGAGGCCTACAACATGAAGGAACTGGTTGTAATATTCCATTTGTTTATTTAATAAGACAAAGTATGTTTTGCTTCCCATGAACTTGTCAATATTAATTGGTTTAACATGATACTCCTTGATTTTTCATGTGGTTTACTTTGGAATATATATATATATATATATATATATGTATATGCTATGTCTCTTTCATTTTTTGTCACATGATATTTATTGCAAGTATTCGGACGCAGAAGGTATAATAAGGAGCGAGTCTGGAAGTGAAAGGATCTACATTGTCATCGATGAAACAAGCACATAAGAGTGAGGTTGGCCATCTCCCTCTCTCATATTATTTCGATTTTAAACTAGGAAAGCTTGTATTATTTGTCATGGTTTTTACTAGACCCACTCATTGGGTTAGAGGGATCGCTTCTTTCTGAAGAAGCGATTTTTCTGCATAACATAAGAAAATATGTGATCTTTGATGAAAGTATTCCATTTAAGAAATCAAAGGACCTCCCGATTGACATTTATGATGAAGAAATTCTAATATTTGAAGAATTTCCTAGGGAGAAATAGGATTCAAATCATGAAGAAGATGATCCGAATGAACCTGTGCAACAATTTATCGTCCTTGGAAGTAGAAAGAGACCTAATTGGTTGAAGTATACTCTTCTATATGTGGAGGGACATGAAGCAACGAAGGGTACATTTAGAGAAAGTAAGAAGCCTAAAAGTTTTTTAGGGTATGCATCCTATATGAAAAAGTTAATTGAATGAGAGCCATTTGCACCTTTGAAGATGTTGTCAAACATCAAGAATGGAAAGATGCTATGAATGAAGAATATCAATCAATAATGAAGAATGAATTTTGTGAAAATGTTCCTAGGCCTAAACACAAATCTGTGGTGACTTCCAAGTGGATCTACAATATTAAACATGCAATAGATGGAGGTACTGACAAATATAAGGAAGTATTTGTGGCTAGGGATTTCTCCCAACAAGAAGGCATCAATTATGAAGACACATTTGTACCTACAACTAGGTATAAAACTATACAATTGTTGGTATCTTTGGAAGCATTGATGGGATGTAACATCCATCAAGTGGATGTCAAGATAACATTATTGAATGACATTATCAATGAGGAAATCTATATAGAAAAACGATTGGGATTTGAATTAAATGATAGAGAGACTCATGTCTACAAGCTAAAGAAGCCACTATATGGCCTTAAGCAAGCACCAATGGCTTGGTATGCTATAATGGACACATATCTGCAAATATTGGGCTTCTTGAAGGATTCTGCTAATTTGAATCACTATATCAAGGTTGTGAAGGATGGGCTCGTAATCATTATTTTGTATGTGGATGATCTTCTCATGTCAAGTGTGGAAGGTCATATTCAAGAATGAAAAAAATCAATCAGTAGAAAAATTCGTTATGAAGGATCTAGGGATGATGCAATATTACTTGGGGTTAGAAGTTTGGAAAGGACCCTATGAGATACATCTAGGTCAAGGAAAATATGTGATTAATACACTGCAAATGTTTGACATGATGGATTTCAAACCTATGACAACCCCTATGATCAAAAATTTGAATAGGATAAGAAGTTTTGATTCAAGGCCTATGGATCTGACAAGGTATAGTTGGTTGAATCTCTGATGTATTTGGTAAATACTCAACCAGACATTTGTTTTGCAACGAATATTATCAGTCAGTTCTAGGTAGATCCCAAACATGACCATTGGATAGTATCCAATCATATACTAATATATATGTGAAGAAAAATCCACTACTACCTGAAGTATGAAAGAAATAATGATGTCCACTTGATTGTATACATAAATTCTAATTGGGGAGGCAATGATATGGATGGGAGAAGCACTACTGGAGAATGTTTTAGTTTGGGATCCTCTATGATATCCTAGATGAGTAGAAATAAAGAGTTAATTTCTTTGAGTAATATTGAGGCTGAATATATTACAACATATGAAGTAAGAAAAGAAGTTATTTGGTTGAGGAAGTTGCCGCTGACTTTTTTGAAGGACTGATGGACCCTACGGTTATACATTGTGATAACATCGAATATATAAGGTGTTATCACCAAAAATTGGTCATATAACAATCTCTAATTAGATGGACCGAAGTACACCATGTAAGACCAATTTTACCATAATAAAATTGCTTTCACTATAAGAAATAATTTAAGAAACCATATTTTATTAAGTTATTTCCCATTAAAACAGGAAACCCCATGTGGAATAATTAAATAAATCCTTATTTATTTGATTTTCCTCTAGGAATAATTAATTAAACCATTGTTTAAATAATATTCCTGGTCATATTTAATCCAATTATGAGAAATAATTAGATAAATCATTATTTTTCTCTAGGAATAATTAATTAAATAATTATTTATTTATTATTCCTTATTAGATTTGACTAAATCACCTAGGAATAGTTAAAAAATTAATTATTTGTTTATTATTCTTTATCCATATTTTTGAAATGATAAATGAATCATTTATTTGTTTATTATTTCTGAATAAAGGTATTTGACCAATTTAAATACCTTTTCCCTCCAACAAAATATAATAAAATATTCCAAGCGGTTAGATCTAGATTTTGGTTAATAATATTTTATTATTCGTCATTATTGAGGATAACTCAATATTTTGTTATAAATAGGAGGGTTTTTCCATTCATTCTTCACTTTGATCATTCTCATTATCACTATTATTTTCTTTTACCATTTGAGCTCCCACTTGAGTTCAACACATGCTTTGGGTTTTCTACACCATTGAGAGAGAGAAACTTCTGAAGCTGAAGCATTGAGGACAACCAGGAACCCATCCCAATAAGGGGGACTTGTAGCATATACTTGTTTCCTTCACCATGTGTTATAATATAAAATCATTCTTTAATATTGTCTTGTCTTTTGTATACTTGGAGTTACTTTTGCATCAATTATTACTATTTCTTTTTACTGTTTAGCTACTTTTACTGCATAGATCTGGGCTTTTGTAGGATTTGTTCTAATCATCTATTACAGATCTAAAGAGTTATGTAGCCACTTCTTTTGTTAGGAATATTCGTCATGCATAGCTAAAGTAAGATGTTTTCGTACACCTTCGATAAGATTTTACACTAACAAATGGTGACTCCGTTGGTGTTTTAATCACACATTGGCATCAACAAATGCCGACTCCACTGTTTTGATTCATATTCATGTGTGACTAGAAGATTTAGCCACAAGGGTTTTTATTCAACTACTTTAAGTCTCTTGATGTTGTTTCTTAAATTCTTTGCCCTAATTCAATCAAAATTCTAAATTCTAGATGTTGTCTGGTGTTTTCCGTAGGTAATAGGTATCAACCGTGCTAGAGACAACAATTTTTCCGCAACCTGCTGCCTGAGAACAAATGATAAGAAATCACAGTTTTCAACCCAAATAGTGCGATTTCCCCCTGAAATCGCACATATCTGGTCAAAACATGTGAGCTAACCTATTCACAGGTTAGTAACTGCGAACTAGAATATTTTTTCTGATTTTTTTAAAACTATTAGGGTTTGTTGAGAGCATTGTTTTGGGTTTTCTAACCTCTGTTTCACCCTGTATTAGGCCTGGATATTTGTTGGCTCGAGTGGTCCTGACCCAGGTTTGGAGGTTAAGGTTTGCCAACAAACCCCTATACTACTCGCCCTTTCGGCAGTGACCTGCTTGCGCAGGCCAAAGTCTCATCTGAAGCAGTATGGGAGGGTGTTGGAACCAGGTTTCCGCACCCTAAGAGAGAGTAGGTAAGTCAAGTAGAGCTGCCTTCCCAGCTTATCAAGCTTCACATTTAACAGATCAAGTGCAGGCTTATACCAAAGATCTCAGATCTAATGGTTATCGTTGCATCCACGTGCATAATACCAATCTATCAGTACAACAACTATAATCACAACAATTAACATATCATAGATTCATGTAACAGAAACAAGAATACTTCTGCACTTATCAAACAAATATTTCCACAGCTTAAACAGAAAATCCAATTTCACATAAATTATAACAGAGCAGATGCAGATCACATCAGATATCAACAGTACTTGTAACATATCCAAAAGTTTACATCAAAAGTAATACATTAGCTCAGATAACGCAGAGATACTCTAACCAGATTCACATATATTATCATCCAAAACCCAATACAATCCAACACAACCCGTGCACACAACCAGCAGGATTTTCACATAGCAAGACTGAGGATCTCCACGCACACAGCTAGCAGGAGTCCTTACCCTAGCAACCCAAACAGATCTAACAATTCACAACTATCATCAATCTCTATTCTTTCCCCTGCCTATGACTCAAAAAGGTTTATCTATTTATACCGATTTAGCCTACGCATCCAATGGTCTGCAAACTATGGTTTGTGGACTCTTGGTCTACCCTTGATCTGTTACAATGCATTGGGGGCTTTGACCTATCCCAAAACCCCTGCGTTAGACTAAATATTACAAAAATATACAAAAATGGACAAAATTTTTAGCTTTAGGAGACCCTATTCCAACAGTCCCCCAACACAATCTTGTGATTCGTCCCGAGTCACTGTGATGATGGGGTAATCACCTGTGCCTGCAACAATATGATCGCCTCGGTTAATGGAGGCAACACACCTTCACTCTGAGCAGCAACATTTTATGCGATGTCGACCAAATTTTCTGAAATCGGGCCTTCTATCGCGGCGACGACACTCTCTAGAGTCTGGTTCAGCTGCTTAACCGCGACATCAACATCTTGTGAAAGATTGAGGGCCTCAACAGCCCAAGGCTTCAGGCGATCGTTGAGGGCATTCTTCTTTTGCTGAAGTTCATCAATATCAGCTTGGAGGGCATGACTAGTGCACAGCCATGTCAAATGTTGAGCATGAACTAAAGTGGGCAGGGTGGCTTCTAACGTCTCGAACTCTTATTCTTTCTGCCACAAGTCCTGGTTGATGCCATGAAGGGTCGGGTCGCGCTGGACCTTGGTCCATAGCTGCATGGCCGTTTCTAATAATTGGGAACCCTGCCCAATTTTCCCTATAATGGTGTTTGTAGCCACAGTGATCAGCGCAGTTCGCTGGGCTCGTACCTCTAGAGGTGTTTTAGGTTGCAGCTTGGCCTCTAGATCAGCGATCTGCTGCTCCAGCTATGTCTTGACCACCTGTAATTCCTCCCTGGAGGCCTTCAGTGCTACAACCAACCTTTCAACCTTAGCTTGAGGGGTGGCTGTGGCCGAGATTTCTGTGGTAACCTCTGCACAAAGTTGGTGAATCGTGTTTTCGAGCTCAGTTTGCTTTGCGGCGGCGATGCATACTTCAGCGTTCTTCGCATCAATTTTCTATCCAGCCACTCTGAGATGTTGGTGCACTTGCTAGTCTCGATGGTGAATTTCTTGAAATACAAAGGTGTGGAGACCCTACAAGGCCTCATGAGGTAGCCTAGCTAAATTCAGTTGGACTTTTGTACTGGCCTGGACTTGGATTCTCAGGTTGGGTCAAATGATCACAAGGGCTGCACCAGGTAGAGAGCAGAGGTGGATTTCGTATGTAACTAATGATGTGTTATTGGCGACGGAGGGTGTGCGTACCTGAGTCACACTAGGCCGCAGTGCATCCATCTTCAGCTGTAGCACACGGAGCTTGACCTAGATTATGTTGACCGTAAATTTCTGCTGCTATTCTAAGGCTACCCATCTGTCCTCCACAGCCAGAGTGACGGCATCAGTGATTTGTTCCAGGTCTCTGTCAGTCAACGTGACTGTCTCGTCTCGTTCTGTCCACTGAGAGCGCTGCTTCTTGTAGGGCATTTTGACAGGCTCGCTTGTTCATTTCATGTTGCGGGGGGAGGCAGGTCCTCTGGCCTCCAGTCCTTATGTACCCAGGTCTAGCTGTGAATCTACCTGAGTCTCCACCTTGGCGTCCTTCTCAAGGGTCTGCTTCTATTGCGCATCCTTTTGTGCAGCCGCACCCGTGTCTTTTCTGGTACTCTTTCTTGGCCCTCCAGTATCCTTAACGACAACAGGCGGGATTACTTTTGGTATGCTGGTTCCTGCAGAGCTCTTCACGCTGGTTTTGAACCTAATCTTCCAGCTAGGAGGCTAGAGCGCAATGACATTATCAATTTCTTCGTCTGCCACCATATACGGAAGCGAGGTCTAGGCTTTGTCCTTGCGTGCGTGAATCTAAAAATTGTGCATGGTGACATGGAATGCCGAAATGCCTTTGTATCTGTCATATACTATCCGAGAAAACCGTGGTCGGGAATCAATGGTTGCTGCCAAACTACTCTGAAAAAGGACCCAAAAGACTTGTTTGTCCTCGAGACACTGCGCATCCTTCGAATCCCATAATTTTGTTAGGGTGAGTTTTGGCAGGACCTATTCCTCTGGGGCCTCCCAGGCTATCAATGCGAGGAGAAGTAGCAACCACGAATAACATAATGCCTACCCCTGATCCTAGGATTCATGGACATTGGCCAAAAATCATTACACAAATATTGCTACCAGTTGAAACAAACTCCTTTCTCGCATTGGCCTGCGAGCTGAATTACATATGCGAGGACGGAGGTGACCTGATGTTTTCGTATCATTTTACATGCCAATAACATGGTACCCAGCTATGTAGTGGGATCACTAATGGTTTTTATCATGAAGCTGCGAGTATTCTGCTCCACATGGTATTTTTGTCGCACATACTCAACAGTTTCCCCTTCATACTTTTTGCCAACGCGTTCGAGAGGGTTCGACCCCTCCATAGGAAGACTAGTGATTCGATGGATGAGTGCAACGTCAATAGGGATTCGATCCTTGATCCACAAACTCCCATCATGGACCAGTGCAAGCAACTGATACACTAGATAGCCTGTGACATTGTAATGGTAGAAATGCGGCATCCTGAGCAAGTTGAGGAGCCCGGACCCTGCCACACCGCGTACCCAGCTTACGGGGACAATTTTGTGTTGGGAAAAATACTGAGAGAGGGTGGGTGAATCAATATTTAGAGCTCATTGAAATTTTTTTAATTTTTCTTTCTCTTAAAACCATACGCTACTTTACTGAACCCAACTTGCGTATACACGTGGATATCCTTAAGAAAACTTGCGTATGTCCATAGATCTTGTTATGCATTTAATTCTTTACTTAGATCATTGCATCATTCATTCATCAAGTTTTTAGTAAGCAGTAAGCATGTGCAGTAATAACAGAATAAACCATCACACATAAGCAACACACATGAACACCAATATTTAAGGTGGAAACTCAATTCGGGAGAAAACCACCACTGCTGTCGTCTCTGTCTTCAATATTTATTATAAGGAAAACTTCTTACAATGTTGTACTAGTGCAGACTCATACCAGCACGCAGGCACCCACCTGCAGAAGGCTGCAACCTTCTCTTGTTCTCCAGCCACTACTGGAAGGGAGCTCCAACCCCTTGATCTCGTTTACCAGCCTCTCCTAGAAGGGAGCTACTACCCCCTGCTCTCGTTTACCAGCCTCTCCTGGAAGGGAGCTACTACCCCTTGCTCTCGTTTACCAGCCTCTCCTAGAAGGGAGCTACTACCTCGTTTCCACAACACCACTGGAAGGGAGCTACAACCCCCTCACTGAAGGCTTCGACCCTCAGCACCACTGCGAACCACGTTTCATCAATTTTCATACTGGATCCAACAGCTTCCACACACCATACCTTGTAGGCCACTTTTCATCATATTTTCAGACTAGACCCACTCCATACATCAAATTGAAACTTATAACTCCATCAACCAATCAACCAACAACTTGATCTTCAATTAACATAATCAGCATCATATTCAACATTCAAACAACCCAGAACTATATGAATACTTCATTGACAGATAGCAGTAAAACAACAAAACAGATCAGACATTTCATTACACACTTCAACAAAACCCTAGATTCCATACACGCTTTTACTTCACTGAACTTGCATATATACGCGCTTTCACAGAGACAAACCTACGTATACGCGCTTTTGCTAAAATGAACCTGCGTATATATGCACTTTTGCTGAGATGAAAATGCATATAGATCTGTAACTTTTCAGAACTATGCAGCTCTTTAGAACAAATAACTCAGATTTCACCCTCTACTTCAGCAAAGATTTACCAGATCACAGATCTAAACATTCCATAAACAGATCTAGAAAATACAAAGTCATTTCAGATCTAGAGATCCCTTTTCATCATTTTCTTCATAGGTACATTATTAATTCAGATCAATCAATAAACTGTTACCCATTACATGCAGAAATATTTTAGAGTGAAGTATTCATTAAAACCCAGACTTCAGAATAGATATGCAGATACAAACTCAACCCTGAACAGACATTGATTCAAATAGCATATGCTACTTTGCTTTACTGAAGCCGCGTACATACGCGCTTTCCTGCACATTAACCCGCGTATACTTCTGTGTATTTTATTCTTCAAAAACCATAACTGCCATACGCGCTTTTCATGTAGCGAACCCGCGTATATACACACTTTTGTTGAAACCAACTAGCGTATAGATCTGTAAAAATAAATTTTGCTGAATAGACCAGATCTATAAAGCTTACCTAGATTTATTCATTTAATTCAGCAGACTTGCGCCAGTTCTTCACCATCCCTTCAGTAGGTCATTCTGGAGATTCATCATCATCAGATCTAGAGATCTTAAACCATCATTATATCCATGGGTGCATCATAGATTCAGATCTAACAATTAAGAACAGAGTTCATCCATGTAGATATCTCTTAAAGAGATTTATTTATTAACAACCCTTACACATGCACACTCTTGCACTATGATCTTCTTCTCCTTATATAGATTTAGCCTTTGTCAATACCATGAGTCAAAACCACTCAACCACTGATGGTATTCCTGGACGGGATCAAATAGATAGTCCAGCGCTCAATACAGTGGGCCAATACCATGGTAATGTCCCCTGGTTTTATAAATTTAGAGCACAAATATGCATATGCTGCTTGGTACATACATTTCCGCGTACATACGCTACTTTTATTTTACAAACCCGCGTATGCTTTGTGACATATCTTATTCATCATTACTCTGGCACTTACTGGAATTTCTTTCTTTGTTACTTCTGAACTGCTCTGTAGATACATCAAATTTACATCATTAACAAATAGGTTGCTATCCAAAGACAAATCATCAAGTTAGTTTCCATCAAGGACAACTTCATCAAGTAGGTTGCCATCAAGGACAACACATTGCATCATATTGCCAACATTTTGATCCCATCATCCTCCTGAACTCATTCCAGATATAACTCAGGTGCCAATTCGGGGAAGGCCTCCAAATTGGCCAAGTCATGATCGTCAAATTTGATTTCATGAAGCTTTCCAAAATGCTCACAAATAATAGTGACCTCACCTGGGGTCAGCGACATCTGCAAGTAGGTGATCAGACCGACAAGGTTCTTTGACATGCGCATAGAGGGTCGATGCAGTCGAACAAAAGGAGGTAACCAATTGATGGGCTCTGCGGCCTGAACCTTTTCCTGTGCAACCCGTGCCTGGGGCGTCGCTCGTAGGGATTTTACATTTCGCGAGGAAGTACGAGGCTTCCCTCCAGCCCATTTTGTGGGTTTTGGGGGCTTTCCTAAACCCTGTGCCTTTTCCTTCCCCTTCTTCGTGACTGAGGTGGAGAAAACTTCTTTAGCCTCAGACTCAATCTCCACCACTTCCTGAGTGCCTTTTTCCGCTGAGACTACTGGGTCTAAAGGTTCAGCTGGATTTGTGGCCGTCATCCTAGCACGAAAGACAAACTTGAGGTTGCTACTGTCAGAGGGAGCATGTTGCTCATACATGAAAGAGACACTATAGGCACAAAAATTCTTACAACACAACTTTGTCCAGGACAAATATGCCAAGTACGAGCTATTCAAGTGATACAGAACCCTTGTCTGACCTATCCTGCCCTTTTTATAGCTTCGACAAGCGCTCAACGGTAGGGTAAACGCCACTTGGAACTCACCATCGAGTAAACGGTAAAAAATATCTAGAGATTGCCTCATTAAATGTTGGCCGCCCGCTCCATCCAACGGTAATTTTTTCTTTTTACCTGATTTGACTGTCTGAACGGCTAGTTTTCACACCCTGGGTGCGCTCAGCGCACCCCTGCACTTTGAGCATACCTCCTGCGCTCCCAGCGCACCGGCTGCAGTCTGAGTCTATTCCTTCCAAATATAATTCTACGTCGCCATAGCCCAACCCGCAAGATCTTTTGTGCCGTTGCCTTGCTGCATAGTGACCTCCTGTTATTCCTTCATGAGCTTCTGTCAATATAGCATGCCTTTCATGCTCCAGAACATATTTTTGCAGCACTTCATCAACACCTATTTTATATACATGACATGTAATAATGGTAAAATCCGTCGCCCGGGTAACCAACTCCTTCTTTTGTTGTACCGAATATTTTGCAGGGGCCATGCCTATAGTCAGGAACTAGATGATATCAGCGAAGTGCGCATCAACAACCTTCATGGCGAACAACTGCGCATCAGGCGATCCTTCCTCCAAGTTAGTGGGTTCTTCGCCTGTCTCAATTCAGGACAAGTGATCCGGCCCAGCATTTAGCTTCCCTGGCTTGACTATGATTTCAAAATCGTATTCCTGAAACAGCAACAACCACCTGCCAATTTTCCCCCCAACACAGGCTTATTCACCAGGTACTTTAAAGCCGAATGATCTGTAAACATCTTAAAGTGCCGCCTAACAGATAATGCCGATACTTCTGTATTGCATAGACCATGGCCAACCCTTTCCTCTCCATGGTGCCATAATTGCGCTCCGCACTCGATAGTTTTCGACTAGCAAATGTGATTTGGTGATCAATGTCTCTGGTGCCAGGCTTCATAAGGACCGCTCCCAGGGCAATCCCCGAAGCATTAACATGAACATGAAATACCTTCACCCAATCGGGAAAAATAAGAATAGGTGCAGATACCATATTTTCCTTGAGTAGTTCAAAGCTCTTCTAGCACTCATCATCCCAAAAGAATGAAACATCTTTCTTAAGTAGATTTTCCAGAGGTGCTGTGACCAACGCGTATCCCTAAATGAATTTTTTGTAGTAGCTTGTATGGCCAAGGATTGATCGCAGCTATTTCTCAGTCATAGGCATTGCCAGATTGATGATAATTACAACCTTTGTAGGGTCCACCATCAACCCTTGTCGGAAAACTATATGTCCGAGCAAGATTTTGAACGGAACACAGAAGATACACTTTTTTATATTTAGGGAAATCTGGTGTTTCTGGTAGGCACCCAACATCATGCGCAGGTTAGAAACGTGCATCTTTACTAAGCCGAAGACAGTCCAATCATCAAAATATACTTCTAGAAATTTGTGGATGAATTCCTTGAACATTGCGACCACTACCCGTGAGAAGATAGCAGGGGAATTCTTGAGTCCAAACAGCATGACTGTATATTGGAAGGATCCCCATTCGGCGGCAAATGTAGTTTTGCTGCGATCTTCTGGTGCGATTCCGATATGATGGTAGCTTGAGAATCCGTCAGTGAATGAGTACGCTTCCTGGCCTCCTACACTATCCAGGATCTCATCGGAGAATGGTGTCGGAAAGGGGTCATGGACACAGATGTCATTAATCTTGTGTAAGTCCACACAGATTCATATTTCTCCCTTTTTTTTCTTTTCCTGAACCACCATCGGACTTACCCAATCCGACTGCTCGACTGGCTCGATAATACCTATGACGAGCATTTTATCGATTTATTCCTTAACCTTTTGCTTATACTTAGGGTTTAGCCGATAAGGCCACTACTTTGCAGGGCACACATTTGGTTTCAGAGTGATGTGCATCACCCCTAAGTCCCTCGTGATCCCCTTAAGCTCCGAAAACTTTGTTGGAAATAAGTCTTGATATTTCGCGAGCAGTTCCACAATCTTGCCTACTGTCTCATCTTCCCAGTAGTCCCTAATTTTAGCCAACTTGGGTTTCTCTTCCATACCAGTGTTAACTTCTCGCAGCTTCAGAGGTTTCGTAACATCCATAGTGTGTAACGAAGGTCCCGCAACTACGCATTCCCCCTCTGATTCTCGGATCGAGACATTGCGCGGATCTTCATCGCTCTCTTCTATGGTGATGTTGTGGCAGTTGAAAATATCCCGCATCTGCATTTTCCATGTGGGTATTTTGCCTACTATGTAGGGGCTGGATTCACCAAATACAAAAGTATCGATATCTTGTAGAGCTTCATCAAGCACCTCCGACCCTTCTGTTAACCCGAATGTCCCCAAAAAGTCATCCTTTAAGGTTTCCCACTGGTGAGTGCGCTGATATAGCTCTGCATCTAGGTACCATATGGTGGGAATTGGTCCCAAGCCATGAATAAACAAGTGAACCCATTCTCTGTAGTACGATCACACCATTTCTCCATGCAGGCGAACAAATGTTCGTGCGGATCCCGTAAGCCAAGGAATATCTTGACGCGCATGTCAGCCAGAGGCTCAAATCGTAGGACCATGACATATCCCGACATTCCTCCCACTCCTGGAACGCCCCCTTATGATTGTCCCACCATCTTGCAGGCGTTTCATGCAGAGCTAGGTTAAGGGCCCATAGCCTTCGGTCTCTCGAAACCTCAGCTTAAAATATCTGAAAAAACTCTTTTATACTACTGGAACTATCAAAGTAGGGTAGTTATCTTACCTTAGAGGATATGTAATGAAAGTCTCTGGTGATTCGCAGGCAGCATAGCGCAGAGACATCATGCAGCCAGTTTTGCCAATTTTCCATTTCTTCGTCGGAGTTGGAAAAACATTCGCTATCCCTTTCCTAGCAAAGCATACCATCGGTCGTAGGGTTGATCCACTCTTCATCCCTCGTAGTTAACTTATAGATGTGGTCCACCTCTTCTTCCTCATGTACTGGCTCTGTATACCTTTCTCCTTCTGTGGGGTCTAGTGGTATGATCACCCTTGTTCCTTCGCTTTCAAACATCGTGCTTCTTTTCTTCAAATTGATAATACCACCCATATCAATGGCCCAGTCCAATCCTAGAAGTGTCGGGTAAGGGTCTGCATCTTCTACAATCTAAATGACTTCCAAGTCAGCCCGGACCTTAACTCCTGCGATATCTACCATGATCTTTGATAGTCTTCCTAACGGGATGATCTTCTGCTGATTGGCCATATGCAGCTGGATAGTGGACCATTCCAACTTAGGTTCTCCCATTCGTTTCCAAGTCTGTTTAGGTAGTACATTTGCATCTGATCCCAAGTATAGAACAACTTGATCCATCTCGTAATCATTGATCTGCACGGTCAACTGCATCTCCCTACCAGTGCATCTCTTATGCTTATATAGTTTGTGCACATCGTTAACTTCGATAGCTGGGGTTGTCTTTTCAGCGCAGCTATCTATTAAGGCTTGGAGTTTTTCTATGGCCCATTGGTTACACAGTAGCTTCATACATGCTTGCAGGAATGGTTTAACCTCATCATCTTCTTTGAGGTTTGCAGGGGTTCGAGGAGTAGGTGCTTCAGCCTTAGCAAAGTCTTAGCGGGCTGTGACAAAGGTTTCCTTTTCTGTCTGTAAGTCCATACCTTCTTGTTTGATGGTTTCTTTATGGATAAGAGGATTTGTATCAGCTTTCTCCGTAGCTCCTCCGGTGGCCATGCTGCTGCGCGTTATAACATTAGTACTGGGTCCTTCGTCTCAGGGTTCTGCCTTGAGCCTTTGTAAATTCTACGTAGGTGTCTGTTGCTTCTCCTACATCTTGGCTATCATAATCGGGCAATCTTCAATCACATGATCCAGCTATCTACAATATCTGTAAGATTGTCTCATAGGGTTCATGCAATCTCTTGAAAAGTGCCCTATTTCTCCACAGTTATAGAAAATCAGTTCTCCTCTCCCCCTTCCTGTGCTTCCACCCCGGCCTCCTCCCGTGCCCCTAGCTGGGGAGCCACCTATGCCCAAGGGGGACCTTGGCAAGGATGGATCCGACTATACCCTATATAGATTTCCTCGATCTATCGTGAGGTCATATGTTTGACACTTCTATTCATCATGGCCTAAAGATCTGCAGAACTTGCACCATTGTTGCTTTATTTCTAGGACATATGCGGCAAGGCGGGGGTAGTGGTTGGTATCATGCAGCCTAGCAACGCGACAATCATCGCACCAAAGCATTGGTCCACTTGGTCCTGCAGCTTCCCTAGGACACAACAGACTGGGTCCCCCGACCTGTATGTAGTCTGCTAGTAGAGGATAATTATCCTTGGTGTGTCCATTCACCCTACATCGTATGCACCATCTTTCAGGGCTAGCCTCTACTCCTCGCTCCTTCTGCAGATTTTGGATCTCCATGTGCATTGCCTCTAGTTGGCCTTGTATTTGTTGTACTCCTAACTAGGTATCATCTCTTGGCACAGCTTCTAGCTTCATCGCAATTTATAAGGCCTGCGATTCAATGACTTGATGTCCCATTGGCACACGTAGGTGGAGCACCAACATAGCAATGAACCATTCCGTGTGTTGCCTGTCATCATACAGGAATCCTCTTTCCCTAATTACCTTCTTTAATCGTTGGTTAGCCTCCCATACGGACTCAAACGGTCCTTGCTTGAAATCCTTCAGATCGTTCACTATCTGAGAGTAGGAATTGGGATTCTTGAACTCCTGTTTTAAGGAATTTTTAATCTCTTCAATGGTTGCATTCGCATGATGGTCGATGTATCCCATATACTAGTCCAAGGCTCTTCCTTCAAAGGCAAGGGATAGCTGTGCTCTTTTCACTGCATCACTAGCTACATTCTGCGCAGTCCATACCGATCCTGCGACAAACCAGAACCAATCCATATCTTCATCTCCTACACCTTTGAAGGTGGGCAGCTTCATGTGAGAGGCCATATCGTCTTCTGGTGGTGGAGGTGGTGAGTTCTTACCCCTATGAGGGTTTGAAGGTGGCGTAGATGGAGAGCTCTGCGCGGCAGAGTTTCTTACTGAACTGTAGATAGATCGATCTCTTTCTTGATTAGTTTTGTAGTATTTACCACTGCACGTTGTGCCCTCACTTTGATCGGAGCTCATTCACTATGTATGACTACACATAATTCTCTTTTCGCACAATAAGATGTTAATCAATAGTGGTAGAGTTTTTAGAAACTTACCGCAGAAACCCTTGAAGAACCTTCATTCCGCTTTCAAGTAGGACACAAGTTGATCAATTGAAAGTTTTATCACAAATCATCCTATCACACTGTCCACCCAATGATCTACCATGCGAGTGATGGTGTTATCAGTCTCTTCTAATTTCCGAATCAGCTCTGGGGTCCACTGTGTGACCCGTTCATCCTTCCAACACTTTTGGAAATCTATGAGCCTTGTGAGCCACTCTTGAAGCTCGATCACAAATGTCACAAAGAAAATTTTGTAGATCTCTGTGAAAATGTACTTATTCTCCCACTCTTCTGTCGTCAACCTTGTGCTGCGATTCTCTTTTATCGTGAATTCCTGAATTTTTTTTTCGAACCACTCTTCAATTTATTTCTTCTTAGGTTTCCAATATTCTCTTGGCATTACCCAATCTCTCTATCAAAATGCTCTGGATCCCAGAAATGGAACCATTTTTTGGCTCGAGGGGTCCTGACCCAGGTTCAGAGGTTAAGGTTTGCCAACAAACCCCTATACTACTGGGCCTTTCGGCAGTGACCTGCTTGCGCAGGCCAAAGTCTCAACAGAAGTAGTATGGGAGGGTGTTGGAACCAGGTTTCCGCACCCTGAGAGAGAGTAGGTAAGTCAAGCAGAGCTGCGTTCCCAACTTATCAATATTTTCATTTAATAGATCAAGTGTAGGATTATACCATAGAGCTAAGATCTAATGATTATCATCACATCCACGTGCGTAATACCAATCTATCAGTACAACAACTATAATCGCAGCAATTAACAGATTATAGATTCATGTAACAGAAACAAGAGTACTTCCGCAACTATCAAACAAATATTTCCACAACTATCAAATAGATATTTCCGCAGCTTAATCAAACAATCCAAGTTCACGTAAATTATAACAAAGCAGATTCAGATCACATCAGATATCAACAGTACTTGTAACATATCCAACAGTTTACATCAACAGTAATACATTAACTCAGATAATGCAGAGATACTCTAACCAGATTCGCATATATTATCATCCAAAACCCAATATAATCCAACACAGCCTACGCACATAGCTAGCAGGGTCTGCACACAGCAGGACTGAGGATCTCCGCAGACACATCCAACAGGAGTCCTTACCCTAGCAACCCAAACAGATCTAACAATTTGCATCTATCATCAATCTCTATTCTTTCCTTTTCCTATGACTCAAAAAGGTTTATCTATTTATCTCGATTTAGCCTACGCATCCAATGGTCCGCAAACCATGGTTTGCGGACTCTTGGTATACCCTTGACCCGTTACAATGCATTAGGGGCTTTGACCTACCCCAAAACCCCTGCGTTAGACTAAATATTACAAAAATATAAAAAAATGAACAAAATTCACAACTTTAGGTGACCCTGTTCCAAAAATATGTTTTGTTTGTCTCCTTGAAGTAGAACCAAGCCCCCTAGGGTTTCAATACACTTCCACCTTTTTAGGATGGGTTAAGATGAGTAGGTGGTCTGATATTTATAGCACTTTCAGCCATTATTTCAGGGTCTGATCTATCATTTTTATAGATCCTTGCTGATAGGTTATTGTTACATCCAAAACCCTCTCTTGAGTTTTGTTTGGTATTTTCCTTAGGGGCTCTTTAGTTTCCCTCAGTTTTAAACCTTTAACCTTATCTTTTGCAACAATTTTCCCCTCTGGTTTCTTGTTGTTTTCTACGTCGTTTCAAGCAGTATAAAATCATTATATCCCAATCTCATAGACATTAGATCTCTTGGCCATTTTAGTGTGTTTTGATTCTATTTTTTCCGTCATTTCGTCTGGTTATTTTAGAGCCTCGTTTGGGTTGGGATTTATGCATGATTAGTTGTTTATTTTATTGTCATTTCAATTTCATTTACAAATTTTCGACAATTTTTCTTTTTCTTTAAATAACCATCTGGGCTTAATTAAAATAAACACACGACTTGCACACACTCAAACCTAAAGAGAAGAGCGCTTGTTTTACACTGCCAAGATAAGACATAAACATCATAATTAATTAATCTGCCTCATAGATTCTTTATTTATCTTTATTCAACCTTTTTCATGTCATTTGTGACTTGCCATCATTATGACCCCAAGGCATTTATCGCGAATACTCCAAGGTCTTCACCCTCAGTTTCTGCTAGTAAATATTACTCCACCATGTGGGGTCCGAGTTAGTCCTCCCCCAAGTTCCCATACCGACTCTAATTTTGGTTCATCGGGTTCTTCCTCTGATTATAACCCTAGCTCTCCTCACCCTCATACCGTCACCATGTAAGGCGCCAATGCAGGTGAAAGTCCTCAAGTCGGTGGTGGCCCTAACCCTAATACTGGAGCCAATCACTACTGGAATTGTCCCGACTACTCCTTTGCTACCTTTCATGGAAAGTTTAAGCCTTCCTGATTTCAGCTAGTTAATCAATAACCCCATACTCCACGATGTAGGTTGGCTAGCTATGTCAACTAAGCTTCCTTTAGACATTCCTAAGTTTGAAGAAGACACTAGAGAGGACCCCACTAATCATGTCCACTCCTTTCATATGTGGTGTTCATATAATTGCATCATCGATGACTCCATTCACCTTCGATTGTTCCAACATACGCTCATTGGAGAAGCTGCAAAGTGGTATGTTGATCAACCTACTGCATCTCATACCATGTTTGTGACTCTTGCTAAAGTATTTCTATCATATTTCCAGTTACCCCTCTGTTATGATACTGGTACCGAGTTGTTGACCACATTCCGTCAATATTTTGCCACCCGCATTTCTAACCATCTCTAGGAATGGCGTAGAAGAAGGAGCTTGTGTAGATTTCCTACATTCGATGACCATGTCTATATCGATTGGTTTCTTAGAAAACTCTTAGCCCCCATAGTTAAAGATGTGGCATCTCGTTTTCCTCAGTCTAAGGAAGAAGCTCTCCAGATCGCATTAAAATATGACTTGATCTACGCCCAGTCTGGTTATGTTTATACCATTTTACCAGATCTTCCTAGACCTGGTGGTGCCAATGCACCAGGGGAATATCATGTTTCCGGCAGTATCGTTGGATCTATTTCAAATCCATATGCTCCTCCTCACATTATTTATGGTTAACCTTAGGGGGGACTAGTTTCTCCAACACTTATCCCCCTCCGAGAAACTTATATCTCAGTCAAAGCACGCCTTACACATTTACCCAGCCACATCAGTCAATGCGAGGGCCAACTGTTACTCAATTTTTTTATCAAAAGTTTCTCGATATCCTTTCTATCGTTATGCACAACCCAATGCTCCAGCCCCTTCGCCATCAACACCCTCGCCTCTTGTGCCTTCTCAACCTCTGCCACAACATCCACCGCCTCCTTAGGTTCGGGTGTATGCTCAACATAGCACAAATAATCTCCCAAATTCAAAGAAAAATAATAATGGGAAAGGCAACCAAAACCAAAAATCGCAAGGTAAGTAGGGTCTTCAAGGTAATCAACCAAACACACCCCAAGGGAACCAACCTAACACCGCAAACCAACAATAGTGCGATCAACCCAATCGGAAAAAGACCCTTTGTACAAATAAACCTTGTTCATGTTGTGGTGTAAATGGCCATTATAATCATGATTGTCCCATTTTACCCCAGATGTGCTAGCTGTTGGAAGCCCAAGCAGTGTCTAGAGGATATCAATCTATCACGTTGCTTCATCCAAACATTGTGCCTACTCAACTGACTGTGTTCAGTAATCCTTTCCCTCAAAAAGGATATGTTGTTGCCCAACCACCGCAAGGTCAGGTTGCTCCTCAACCTCAGTAGTCTGGAACCCATGATTACTATATTCTCATGATGAATCATGATGAGGTCAATATCGCTAATTCAACCTTCAAAACTGGTCGTGCAAGTATCACAAGCAACCCACTACGTTTGCAACCGAGTTCCAAACCAAAGTACCCACAAAGTCCATTATGACACCAAATGATCCCTTAAAGATCCATCAACATAAGGCATAGGTCACTCCCAAGATCCACAAAGGTCCATTACGTCGAAATGTTGCTTTTTCCAAAGCCGCCCACACCTACAACATAGTAGATGACTTGGTGTAGTTTGGTGCCGCCATGTCAACACTGGAAGTCCTCCAGACGTGCCCATCACAATGAGAAGAACTACTATGTTATCACAAAATCAGACCTGATAGGCTGATAATCAAGCTACTCTCTTGTAACTGTTTCAGACCAATATTTTAGCTAAGGCTTAGCCTCCTCAACCTGAGAGGGCTCTCTCAAGGATTTATGATTTTTAATAAATATGTAGATGGCTAACTCTATATGGGATAAAAATAGATAAATGATATAAAATGGTTGTCAATAACATTAGCAAGTGTACATTAGGCTTATGGAGTCATAATAGCTTCAAAAAAACCAAAATAATCTACCTAGCATGGAATTCAAGGCATATCAGAGTTCAAGTCAAGGAATAAACATGTAGAACAGTGAAACACACAGTCAGTTTGTCTATGAAGGAAGTCAGAGCATCATTGATGAATTCAAAGTAACATAAGAAAACACCACTGCAATAGAATATTGAAAATTTTCCATCAGAACAAGAACACACAAGAACTCCTTATGATCTTGATTTTTCTAAGTAGAAATTCTGTTTTAGGCTGAAAACAATCACTTACATAAAACAGAGTCTTTTTGCTAACAAATGTCCAAAATTTTTCTAATTCGACCCCCTTGATATTTCATAGATCATTTACATCATAATATAAGCTTATCCACAACTAGATACATCGAATTCCTATCTTTGACACCTATCCTAACCATAAAACATGGTATTTATTACAAAAAGGGTTGTAAACCTAATATAGAGTCCTATTACAAATAGAATTAGAACTCTTTAACTCTACTCATAACAACTTTATCTAAACTTAATTACATCATTTTCCACCTATATCTCCATAAGGTCGAATCCTGATGATGAGCTCCAACCTTTTATGACCATAATGATGATCTCCTGCAAACTAGGAAACTGTCCCATGTTTTCTAGGTTTAGGATTCTTTGTGTTCTTGAGACACTTTAACCACCATGAACCCATGAATTCGAAGCTATTTGCTGTCAGGAACTGAAATAAAATATGCCCAAAATAATCCATGAGTTCCAGTTGTGAAAAACCAACTTCGAACTCCCAAAATAGAAAAAACAAACCTGTGCTACGAAAACAACACAGTTTCGTAGCACTTTTCGTAGCGCAGACTTTTTCACAATTTATCTTCAAATTTTTGGCTTCTTATTTTCATATTTATCTTCATTATCACTTAGCATAGCTTCCCTAGAAATTTTAGGTCTTCATACACATATTTTCCGTTCGAAAATTTAAGAGAGAGAGTGAAAAAACATGCTACAGCAGTTTCGTAGCGCTTTTCACTGATTTTGCACTGTGTGCACTACGAAACTGTTGAGTGAGCAATTTTGTGAAATTTTTTTCAAAATGTAAAGTGTGAATGTGCCAAAAACTGAAAATAAACCTCACTTCATCATATCACTTGAAAAAATTAGTTATTCCAGCCTTCTTGAGGTCCCTTCTTCATTTGAAATAAGTTGGCCTATTGGTTTTTCCTGTTTTTTTCCTGAAAAATAGGTCTTGGGACAGAGCCTATATCTCCTACTCCATGATGTATTTTGAGAAACTGAAAAATGTTGTTGTAGGCCATGATGTCCTGAATACAAACCTCTCTTTTTTTTTTGAAACACATCTCCTAATTTCCAGAACCTGCCTTTGAAAAAGATGTGTAAAACAGGAAAATTCTATTTCTGAAAATAGGGCTTCAAAGAAAGCCTTTTATCTCCCAACTGATAATACATATGAGAAAAGTGAGAGAGGTTATTGTATCTGGGGATATGATAAAGACAAAAATATTTCCGAATTTGAAAATAATTTTTTCATTTGGCCAGAAACTGAACTTGAATTTGACTTCTAAACAGTCATGTACAAGACATTTTGTAACAACAGTTTCGTAGCGCATTTTAATTTATCAATTTCTCCCACCTCCTAATGAATTTGAGGAAACTGAGAGATATTGTTCTAGATAGGTTTGTTAGGAAGAAAAAACATCTTTTAGTTTTCCTAAATTCGTTTTCAGTTGCTCAGAAACCTCCTTGAAAGTTGACTACTCAAAACTAGAAAATAGAGTTTTTGTTTCATCACTTTCACAGTTTGTGCTACGAAAGTAGTAGCGCTTTCGTAGCACATTTCCTCTTTTTTGAACTAGACGCACTACGAAACAGTGGATTCCTGGCTAATTGCATAAATTTATCCCGAAACTTAATTGAATGGCCCTTAAATGAAAAATGTGAATATTTGACCATGGAATGGACCTCTAAAGACCTTATTTGAATTCAGATGATGAACATTAAACCTATAAAAATCTAACCTACCCTTAACAAAACCCTAAATTGAGTTCTAAACCTAATTTGAACCATGAATAAAAACAAACATAGCACAATGATGTTTTTTTTTAAGAATTTTTGGGTGATAACATACTATCTTCTCTCGGCACTATGGATCCTTCAGATGATCATTTGATCGTCTTTGATATTGACAAGTAAGAACATCCCCCTTTACCTTCAGTTGTTTCCTTCCAAATACCAATCAAGATCCATAATGCCCATGTTCAGATATGTATCATTGACGATGGTGTATCCACCTGTGTGATGTTAGCTTATGTTTGGAATAAACTCAGATCACTCGATCTGTCCCAATCCACCATCACTTTACGTACTTGGGATAGTCACCCTTCTCATCCCCTTGGCATGTTCCGCAACTCTCTAGCCACACTTGCGGGAAAAATTGTTTGTATTAACAGAGAAGTTACTGATGCCCCCTTGGATTATAATATCCTCTTGGGTCATAGCTACACCTATGCGATGTTAGCTGTTGCATCTGCGGCTCATCGTAAGATGTGCTTCCCCAAAAATGGAAAGATCATCATCATCGATCAGTTGACATGTTACGAACCAAAGTCTCAGACCTTCCCCCCTGAGTCCATCATCTCTTCGGTGGCCGATAACCAATCAGTCCCACCTCTCACCAGTGTTTCACCAAGAGTATATAAATATTCCACCTTACATGGTTCATTCCATGGTCCCCCCCTCTTATCATTGAGCCCAACTCATCGAGTTTTTGCATGTTGCAAGCATCTCAGTCTAGCCAAAAGCGGCTGGGTACATCTAGCCAATACCCAACACCTTCGCAAAATGTTTTTGTTCACTCGACACAGCCATTAGGACCATGTCCTCACGGATCTTCTCCTTATGCTGGTGTCTACTAATATTTTTCAACCAGGAAAAATTCCCCCAAGCCTTATCCACTTGGGAGTCATTCCACCCAGCCATTACCCTTCAGGTCATATATCATTTTTAGCTCCCCCATCTGGAGTATTTTTGGTGCCTATTATGGCTACATTTATTTTACCCAATTTGACCCTGGGTATCCTAGTCTGGTACATTTATCCCCCAAAAAACACTCCTCTTGGTCAACTTAAACCATATACCTATTTGACCCTGTTTCAATTGGTTACCATGACCACTCCCTTTGCTTCAATGCCACAACAACCTCAACAGGAATATACTTTTTTTGTAAAATAATTCGGTGAGGGGGGCAAAGCCAAAAAGCAAGAACCTAAGGACAAGGCTCCCCAAACAACTTCAGCTCCACCTAAGCCTCTAAAGGTGAAACCTCTGTGCGCTTTGTGTGATGTCGTTGGGAATGCCATGTTAGGTCCCTATATTACTGGTATAGTCCCTTATTGTTATTAGTGTAACCCCCTTATTGTTATTATTGTACTCCTGTAATCCCCATATTGTTATTATTGTGCCCTTAAATTATTATTGTTAGGTCGGCTAGGATTACATTGTGGCCCCATGGAATCCTATATATAGAAAGGAGGTTTTGTAATTTGTATCATCCAATAATTGTTCATTCATGTAATGTATTTGAGGTTGCCCCCTCGAAGTGGCTTATTTCTAAGGCGTTGATATCTCCTTTCTTCTCTTTTTGGAGCTAGTTTCCCAACATTTGGTATGAGAGCTTTGGATTCTAGGGTTTCGCTGCTCCAAACAAGTCATCGTGGAATTTTCGCTATAAATTTTTTTCTAAGAAGTTTCAGAAGCTAAAATTTTTAGGGTGCGAAGTCGAAATTCTGAGGAACATCATCGAAAAATTTCAGAGCTTGGTTTGCAATATTTTCGGAGATATGATCTGTGGAAGTTAGGTCTTTTTGCAGGCTCCTCAATTTAATCTATACAGGTCATCGTGGAATTTGCGCTATAAAATTTTTTCTACAAAGGTTAAAAATATAAAATTTTTAGGGCGTGAAGCTTAAATCCTGAGGAAACTTGTCGCAAAATTTTAGATCTTGGTTCGCAACATTTTCAGAGATATGATCTGTGGAAGGTAGTGTTTTTTCAGGCTCCTGAATTTCATCTCAAAGAGGTGATCATGGGAAAATCTTCATAACTCTCTCTCTGAGCATCGGCTTGGAGTGTCGTAAAAAGTGGTCACAATTACACGGACTGTAGTTTCTTTGCTATCATTTTCAGATCTAAAAGACGAAACAATGACACGTGGCAAGTTGTACAATTTCGCTCTATTGAACCAGTCCATAATTAGGTCATTGTGGGAGATTGGACATAACTTTTCCTTGGAGAATCCAAATCAAGTCAGACCTGTGGCATTCAAAAGATAATACAGAAGGCTACCTCAGTGCCAAATTTCAGATATTTAAGAACCGCAATCACAGAGATAATCCAATTTCAATATCGAGCACCTCAAAAGCAAGAAAAAGATGTGTATTTGTTTCCCGAATTGCATAAGTCTTGTTTGAAGAATCAATTTGAATTGATTCCAAGGGCATATTGTAGAATAGATATCAGTATTGGGTTCTAAAAAGTGCCCCATAAAAATAATTCAACACCCATTAAGCCTTCAGAAGGCTCTACTATGACTCATGAAGATGAAGAATTGCAACATGATCTATCAAAATTACAAGAGCAAGTGCACCAATTTTCTCTCTCGCAAAGAGCAACAAAAAATGAAATGGAAGTTTTGAAGAAACGCGTGGAAGTGAAGATGGATGGTTTGAAGAAAGGCATGGAATCTAAGATAGATGGCATGGAAGCTGGAATGGAATCTAAGATGGATGACATGGAAGCTAATATTGATGAAAAAATGAAAGACAACATGGAAAAAATGAAGAATGATCTAAAAGCAGACATGGAAGGTTTGACAAAGTTGATACAAGAAATGTTTCCTAATGGTGAAAAGATAGTAGAGGAAACTCATGATGAGAACAAAATAAATGTTAATTATGACTTCATAAACTCTAATGTTGGCAGGAAGAATCACCATATTCCAAAAATGGATATGAGGAAGTTTGATGGAAAGGATCCTGTAACATGGATACTACAAAAGGAGCAATATTTTGATCTCCATAATGTGCAAAATACACAAAAGGTACGCATTGCAACTTTACATTTAGAACAAAATCCATTTTTATGGTATCGATGGCTTTGCTCCCGTAAAAAAATTGTCACTTGGTCAATTTTTAAGGAGGAAATGATAGCACATTATGAGGATACAAAGAGCAACACCTTCTTTAGCCAATTGATAAATCTCAAACAAAAGGGTTTAGTGGGGGAGCACATTGAGGACTTCCAAAAATTGAATATAAGGGTAACTGATATTTCAGAGGAACACAGGATTGATATCTTCATAGGTACTTTAAAGGATAACATCCAACATGAAGTTTGCGTTTTGGAACCTGATTCATTGGAGAAGGCATTCAGGTTGGCAAGAAAAATTGAATGTAAAATTATGGCGACAAGGAAGCCTACCACTCACTTCTATAAAGAAGGAAGTGTTACTATGCCTAGATTTCCACAACCTACAAGGTTGACACGACAACAATTTGAAGAAAAAAGAGAAAAAGGGATTTTCTACAGTTGTGATAGCAAATACACTAAAGGTCATAAGTGTGCTGAGAAGAAATTATTTTACATAGATTGTGAAGAGGAAGAAGAAAATGAACAAGAAGAGGATATACACCAGGAACCAGCCTTAGAAGAGGAAGAAATGAATCCGACCATATCGTGTAATGCACTGGCAGGAATTACCACTCCTCAAACTCTCAAGATAGAAGGACAAATCAAGAAGAAAAAGGTAATAGTGTTGATTGATTCAGGTAGCACCCATCATTTTATTCATTGTAAGGTAGCCAAGGAATTAAATTGTTTCCTATACCCAGCACCAGAATGTCAAGTGATGGTTGCAAATGGAGGAACTATAAATTGCTCTGGAAAATGCCATAATATCAAGCTAACCATGGGGGAATATGTATTGACTAGTCCAATGCTTGCCATTCCTATGGGAGGTGCTGACATTGTACTAGGAGTACAATGGTTACAATCTTTGGGGACGGTAGCTTTTAATTTTCAAGAACTTTTCTTGAAATTTTTTTCAGAAGGAAAGGAAGTCGAATTACGGGGTATTGCAGGGAAGCCAGGAAGGATAATAAGCTCTAATGTCATGACAAAGCTTCTAAAGAAAGAGCAACGAGGCGTAATTGCACAATTATGCTCACTAGAAGTTCCAACATCAAAATCATCTATTTCTGCAGATCTCCAACAAGTCTTGGATAATCATTCCAAGGTGTTTGAAACTCCCAAAGGACTCCCACCTATTCATGATCATGATCATGCTATTCATTTGATTCCAGGAAGTGTTCCTCCAAACATCAGGCCTTATAGATATCCTTACTTCCAAAAGAGCGAAATTCAACGTATGATTGCAGAAATGTTAGAGGCGGGTATAATTCAACCTAGTCAAAGTTCTTTCTCTACTCCTGTAGTATTGGTACACAAGAAGGATGGATCATGGCACATGTGTCCTGATTATAGGGAGCTCAATAAGCTCACCATTAAAGATAAATTTCCCATTCCTGTGATTGATGAATTATTGGATGAATTACATGGAGCAATTTATTTTACCAAGTTGGATCTTCGTTCAGGATATCATCAAATTAGAATGAAGACTGAAGATATTCTAAAAACAAAATTTCGAACTCATGAGGGTCATTATGAATTTTTGTTCATGCCTTTTGGCCTTACCAATGCACCTTCTACATTTCAAGGGTTGATGAATTCCATTTTCAAACCCTTCCTTAGAAAATTTGTGCTAGTATTTTTTGATGATATACTAATCTACAACAGGTCTTGGAAGGATCATTTTGAACATGTTGACAGGGTGCTCAAACTATTGCAGGAGAAACAATTATATGCAAAAACATCCAAATGTTTCTTTGGAGTACAAGAGGTGGAATATCTGGGTCATATTGTATCTCCCGAGGGTGTTAAGGTAGACCCTAACAAAATTAAAGCCATTAAGGAATGGAAAGTCCCCACAACCATAAAGCAGTTGTGAGGATTTCTTTGGTTAACAGGGTATTATCGCAAGTTTGTTAAGAATTATGGGAGAATAGTAGCACATCTAACAACATTATTGAAGAAAGATGCATTTTCATGGACTCCTTAAGCAACTAAGGCCTTTGAACATCTTAAAGAGGAAATGTGTCTAGCACCGGTCTTAGCTATGCCAGACTTCACAAAAACCTTTATTGTGGAATGTGATGCCTCAGGAAATGGAATTGGTGCTGTTTTAATGTAGGAAGGAAGACCCATTTCTTTTGAAAGTCGTCCAGTCAAAGGAAAGTATTTACAGAAACCTATTTATGAGAAGGAAATGTTAGCAATACTGCATGCACTAAAGAAATGGCGAACTTACCTAATGGGAAGACACTTCAAGGTAAAAAATGATCATTATAGTCTTAAACACTTTTTGGAACAAAGACTATCTTCAGAAGAGCAGCAAAAATGGGTCACAAAGATGTTGGGTTATGACTTTGAAATAATCTACAAAAAAGGAAAGCTTAATGTTGTTGCAGATGCACTCTCAAGAAAGAATGAAGAGGTCAAAGCATTGCTTTGTGCCATTTCTATTATCCAACCAGATTGGATAACCGAAGCAAGAGATGAATGGAAGAAGGACAAAGATGTATGGACACTCATTCAAAAGTTGCAAGAAGATCCTAGTACATCTGATACATTTAGTTGGAAAAATGATTCCTTATGGTACAAAGATCGCTTATATCTTTGTAAGAATTCCCAACTAAAACAAAAGATTCTTCTGGAATTGCACACTTCTCCTTTAGGAGGACACTCAGGATTTTTAAAAACTTACCACAGGTGAAGAAAGAATTTTTTTGGGATGGCCTTAAATCTGATATTCAAAAGTTTGTGGCGGAATGTTTGGTTTGCCAGCAGAATAAAGTGGAAACAATTAAGACCCCATGACTTCTACAACCTTTATCCATTCCAAGTCAACGTTGGGAGGAGATTTCAATGGATTTTATCACAGGTTTACCTAAGTCTGAAGGAAAGAGTGTCATCATGGTGGTAGTTGATAGACTTACCAAGTATGCACACTTTTGTGCATTATCTCATCCATTTAAAGCAAGTACAGTTGCTACTACATTTATGGACACAATTGAAAAGCTACATGGAAACCCAAGGGTTATTGTGAGCGACAGAGATCCCATTTTTACTGGAAATTTTTGGACGGAGTTATTTTCTTGTTTGGGTACTCAATTAGCTCATAGCTCATCTTATCATCCTCAATCCGATGGTCAAACCGAGATAGTAAATAAATGTTTGGAAGGATATCTTCGTTGTTTTGTATCTGATAAACAAACACAATGGGTCAAGTGGTTACCTCTCGTTGAATGGTGGTATAACACTTCCTTCCATACTGCAGCAAAAATGACCCCATTTATGGCACTTTATGTATATCATCCACCATCCATCACATCATATTTAAGAGAAAATTCGAAGGTTCAAGCAGTGGAAGATCACATCGAGCATCAGCAAGAAGTTCTCCAACTCTTAAAGGATAACCTGAATTTGGCACAAAATCGAATGAAAAAACAGGCAGATCAACATCGCAGTGAGAGAAGTTTTGATGTAGGAGATTGGGTATTTTTACGGCTACAACCATACAAACAAATGTCCCTCAAGCAAGCTAAGAAGGATACTAAATTATCGCCAAAGTACTATGGTCCTTACAAGGTGTTGCAAAATATTGGTACTATGGCATACAAATTGGAGCTTCCTGCTTCTTCACGAGTGCATCCAATTTTCCATGTTTCATGCTTAAAGAAGGTTATAGGTGAAAATCTTCCAGTTCAAACAATATTGCCAGAACTTGATGAGGAAGGAAAATCATATTGGAACCTGAAGCGGTCATGGAAACAAGAACTCGACAGCTACGGAATCGATCAATTTCAGAGTATCTCATCAAGTGGAAGAACTTACCCACTGAAGATTCTACATGGGAGGATGAGAATTTTATACAGAAACACCTAGAGCTACTCAAGCGTTGAGGACAACACTTTTTTGAAGGAGAGGGGCATGTTAGGTCCCTATATTACTAGTATAGTCCCTTATTGCTGTTAGTGTAACCCCCTTATTGTTATTATTGTACCCTTGTAACCCCCATATTGTTATTATTGTGCCCTTAAATTATTATTGTTAGGTCGGCTAGGATTACATTGTGGCCCCACTAGGATTACATTGTGGCCCCATGGACTCCTCTATATAGAAAGGAGGTTTTGTAATTTGTATCATCCAATAATTGTTCATTCATGTAATGTATTGGAGGTTTCCCCCTCAAAGTGGCTTATTTCTAAGGCATTGATATCTCTTTTCTTCTCTTTTTGGAGTTGGTTTCCCAACATGCCACCCATAACTATCTTGAAATTCCATGTCTCAAACTTGTGGTCAGTGAAACATTTATTGAATATGACATCCCGGAGGTCCATGTTATCTTACCTGATTCAACTAAGAAAGTCAAATCATTGCGCACAAACCACCCTTGTGCTTTGTGTGACCTTTACGACCACTATTCCCATCATTTTCCTCGTCTTGACGAATTTCACGATACGCTTGAGGAAATTCGTGAAATAGAGGCTGCTCGTAGTGGATCGTGTACCCCTCTACTTGTGAGTTATACTTCACCAGAACCAGAGGATAGTTATGCACCCATTGTGATGCCTCCCCTGATGTTGAGATGAAGGAACTTTGGTCATTATTCTCTATCTTTCGTCATCCATGAGATCCATGGTGGAAGACCCCTCAGGGGCTTCCCATACTGTTCTTGATGAACCTCCTTCGTCGCACACCATGGTCTCAACATCGGTAGATATTTCATATACTAGCTCTTCGTCTACCCATAGTAGCAATGTATATGTCAACCATATTTCTCATGTTGATGCACTAGGTAGTTCCACCGCATCATGTGGTATCCCTTCCTCTAGTCTGCCCATCATCCATTCAGATGAGGACATCATGGAAGCCATGACCACCCCTAATTTTCCCTGGGATGATATGCACCATCATATGTATTTCCGTGTATAGAAAACCCATGATAAATATGTTTTGGAGTCCAAATACTTCATCAATAGTGAATTTTGTTGGTTCAATAAGTGCTTAATTTGAACCCATGCATTCAAACCACATACACCTTGTAGCCATTACATTGACACCCAATGTTTGGGTAAGGCAGAACCCATATTTGAGAGTCCAGGAGAAGAAATTATCCCCAACCCTCCTAATTTATCTGGCAGTGTCAACTCTAGTCCCATTATTCTTTCCATTTAGAATAAACTCTAGAGTCCCATATCACTTCATATCACTCTAGGGATGATCCACTTAATCATTCCTTCATCTTATATCAAGAATCCAGTCCCTTAGACATTTTTTTTGAACAACCACATTGATTTATAGGTGAGCATCAATTCATTATCTTCAAAGCAACTCTTTGGTATAGTGACACCATGTATGCGAACCTATAAATTTAGTCCATTTGATTCATATATGCAGTGCCAAATGATATTGGTAATCCATTATTTCCTTTCTCTAATTGTATCTATCCATTCTGTGAAAATTTATTAATATAAGAAACCCTTTTATAACCATTTATTTACTTCTCCTACTTGATTATTTATACAATTTATTAATCGTAATATTCAAGAAAACAGATGAGTAAACACAAATAGAAGCCTACACATACAGATCATTTACTGAATAGAACGCTCATATGACAAAGTGACACATATTTTTCAGACAAATGTTGTCGGAAAAACCTAATGCAGGAAAACTGGTGCAACTAGCTCTGGAGGGTTTTATTATTATGCAGAATATGAATAAAAAAATTTATGGGCACCAAACATAGTTGGCCCTACAGATAAAATCATGACAGTAATACCTATTTCTCCCGGAGAAAAAAAATATGGCTGATTCAACCCTTTGCTGGGAATTATGAATTCGAGCCCTTTTTGGCCCACCTGAAACCCCAACGCTAATCCTAAGTCCACTGCATCAGCATTACTGGCCTACGCCAGCATTTGCGTTGCTCTAGAAGGGCATGTGTCACCCTCTCTAGGTTTACGTTGTCCCTGCGCTGCCTTAACTGGGCCTGCATTAGCCCTGCGTGGCTCCTACTGCCTTTGCACTACCCATGACTGGGCTCTGGCTGGACTGCATAGCACTGAATGCCCTCTGCACTATTGGATATGTTGCATCTCTACCATTGTTGTATTCTTGGCCTTGGATTCAGAATCCCTCGCCAATACTTCCCTTGGCTAGACTGCAAACTCTTCCTAAAATTATTAGCAAACCACGCCCTAGAATTTCAGCTTAGCTTCAGTGCTCTGTCAATGTGTGTGTTCTCCAAATGACCCCAAGCCCTTCTCTTATAATTTTCTCATTGGAAAACCAACAACAGTGATATAATCTCTAATCAACGGCTAATATTAGAAGCTGCTTGTTCCATGTCACTTAGAACATTCTAATCACATGTTTAATTTAATTCACTTTAATCTTTTAATTTTCCTAAGTTACACTTAGGGTCCTTAATTAAAAATATTGATTATTTGAATGAGTATCAAACCAAATTGAATTTATCCAAATGATTTCTGGATCTTAGAGATCTCATGTACTCCAGCTCCTCCACAAAAGTTTGGATCTAGAGCACATCTGATGCTACCCCAAAATTTCAACACTCCCTCTTAGTGAGGAATGTGCTCTAGAAATACATCCACACCAAAGTATTTCTCTAATCTATGGCATCGATTCTTGAACTGATTCTTGGCCTGCGTCCCTTCATCCATACACTGCTGCTTCTCTTTGTAATGTTGCCCATGACAGCCACAGTCATTGCTACATCCATACTACAGTTGCCTCTCAAGTTGTTGTGGCGTGCTGCCAATTGCTGCATTGCAACTCAATTGCTAAGAAGTAAGAAATTGAAGGACCCCTACCCACTCACTGATAAACAAGTCAGTCAGGATGCATCTCATCGCTAAAGCTCCCTTGGCTGATGCATTGTGTTGTCCCCCTGAAGCCACTGCACTGCTACAACTCTACACTGTTTAATCACTGCATACTCTACGTTGTTGAAGTCCCATCGACCCCTCTACATTGTTTCTTCTATACTGCTACTTCATATGCACTACTCTGCTTCCTCTACAACATCCTAGCTCTCCCCTCTGCTTCACTGTGATCCTCTGCACCCACTGCTCCAGTCATCCCCGCTATTATCTTAAGGCTCCCGTAGCACGTATGTGATCCAAGAGTTGGGCATCTTAAGGATCCTTCCTCCATTATGTAGCTTCTCTACAGATCAATATCACCCCACCTCTTATCTAGAGGTACATGAGCACTAATGGCCACATCATTATTGGATCCATCGTCTTCTTGAGCTGCTGCAACCTTTGAACTAGAAGCTTCCTTATCCTTCTTCCTTAGAGGAAAATTGGTGGATAAGTGTCCAAGTTCACCACATCTAAAACCTTTTATCTTTGATAGATCCTGCTTATTTTTCCCTTACTGCTTCTTAGATGCCAGAGCTGCATCTTCCTCTTCCTCCTTCTTCACTTTTCTTGATCCTGTGCTGGCTTGTCTCTTGGTCATTCAAAAAAATTCATCTTGTCGGAGGATAGCCAAAATTTCGTCCCAATTTGGAAGGTCCTCTCTACCCAAGATGCTTTGGACAAAAGTTTCCCAATCATCGGTGACTGCATTTAGAGAAGTCCTCACCATGAAATCATCATCCAATTTAACCCCCATGGCAATCAGATGATCCCGGATCGCCTGCAACCTAAAGAGGAAAGGATCGATTTCCTCTGCCTTAGTCATCATAAACAACCTGATATGGTTCTCCAGAAGCATCTTCTTTTGGATAGATTTCCCTTCATACATTGTGGTTAATGCTTTCCACATACCATTAGCCGTCTTCTTCTCAGATGTGTGTGGGACCACATGATCCTTGACCCTGTCCATGATGAAGCGCTTGGAATGCGCCTCTACTTCATTATGCTTCGTGAGAAGAGAAACATCGATTGGTGTAGCCAAGATGCTTTCTACATGATCCTGTAATTTGTATGCCTCTAGGACTGTTAGGATTTTTGCCTTCCATATAGAAAATTTGGACAATCTATCCAACCTATCTTGATCACGCAGTCCATATGTCACCATCTGCTTAGAAATAATCTGTCGGAACAGATACTCCTCTCCCTGCTTATGTTGCTACCCTCAATAGAAACTCAGATCTATGGTCCTTGGCGAGAAAGGAACCCTCTGATCCCTCTGAAAATTAATTTCCTACCTTGTAAATATACCAAATCTTCATAATCAACCCTCTTTGACCACCCTCCTAATCGATCCTCATATTTCTTTGGAAAAAATCTACTGAGCGACTATTCTCCGCCCGCTTTTTGTCAACTTAGCTAGGCATAGTTCTGAACCGACAGGATCTCCACCGCACCAGCAATTTCTAAAGATTTTAAGCTCTGCTTCCAAACTACGACAACTCTGCACAACAACTCAAAACTAGATAGTGTACCTCTGGCTGGCTTCTGTGTGAGCAGATTGGCTCAGCGCAACCTCTTTGCAATGACTGTGCAACGTAGGCTGCTCCTGTGTCCCTATGGAAGGCTCTATACTGCTTTTGCATCACCCATATGGGACCGCGTCAGCCCCTACATGGCCTCTATTGGGACTGCATCCTCTTGGTGTTGCGCTACCCTCTCCGGATTCTCTATTGCTTCAGCTGCTACTCTGTAGTAAAAATTTCTTCAGCCGATTTGCTAGAGATTCAACTTGATCTGCAATGATCTGATACCATGTGAAAATTTCTTAATCTAAGAAACCCTAAAGCTAACGATTGATTTACTTCTCCTAATTTATTATTTATACAATTTATTAATCTTAATATCAGAAAACAGTGAAGTAAACATAAATAGAAGCCTACACATATAAATCATTTACTAAATAGAACTCTCATATGACAAAGTAACACAGATTTTTCAGACAAATGTCCACGGAAAAATTCAATGTGGGAAAACCGGTGCAGCTAGCTTTGGAGGGTTTTATAATTATGAAAAATACGAATACAACAATTTATGGGCACCAAACATGGTTGGCCCTATAGAGAAAATCACGGCAGTAATACCTATTTCCCTCAGAGACAGAAAATTTGGCCGATTCAACCCTCTGTGGGGAATTATGAATTTGAGCTCTTTCTGGCACACCAGAAGGCCCAAAATTGTTCCTCAGCCCATTGTGTCAACCTCTGCACTACTCTAGAAGGGTCTGTGTCACTCTTTTTTGGTTTATGCTACCCCTGCGCTACTGTGACTAGGAATGTGTTAGCCCTACATGGCTCTTGCTGCCTCTGCGTTTCCCCTTACTAAGATTTGGTTGGGTTGCATAGCACTGGCTGCCCTCTGTGTTGCTGGATATACTTAATCTTTGAAAATATTGTATTCTTGGCCTTGGATATAGAATCCCTCACCGATACTACCCCTCGTTTCACTGCAAACTCTTCCTGAAATTCTTATCAAATCACGCCCTAGTATTTTAGCTTAGCTTCAGTTCTCTGCCAGTGTTGTGTTCTCCAACTAACCCAAAGCCCTTCTCTTATAATTTTCTCATTGGAAAAAAAATGACTGTGATCTAATCTCTAATCAACATTTAATATTAGAATCTACTTGATCCATGTCACTTAGAACATTCTCATCACATGTTTAATTTAATTCACTTTAATCTTTTAATTTTCCTAAGTTAGATTTAGGGTCCTTAATTAAAAAGATTAATTATTTGAATAAGTATCAAACCAGATGGAATTTCTCCAAATGCTTTTCGGGTGTTGGAAATCTCATGTACTTGACCTCCTCCACAAAATTTTGGAGCTAGAGAACATCCGATGCTACCCCAAAATCTCAACACATTATTCCCACAAGAATACAACCGTAACATAAGCAAATGGCGAATCACATCATAAAAATGTGTTTAGAGTCCACTATTCTAAATACATTTGGTATTTCCATAGCATGCTTAGGGGAACTTATGTCCCTACATATTCTCACCATCCTCTTGAGGATTTAGTGCCTATGAGACAGAATGCTTGAATACATTATTTCAACACTTGGAACATCATGGTGCTCCACAAACTCCTCTAGCTAGGGGCGTCATTCCCACCTTTAGCATACCAGATCACTCCCATCCATCACATATGATTGGGGGAAGTATCCCATGCTTGGGGGTATGATGGCACCAATGGCCACCTTCTCACATGATTAACAAAAGTCTCAGCATATACCCCAAAGATCTAGGTATGGTCCATTATCTTTCCATTCCTTGGATAGTTGTCCTATCGACCTCACCGATGAGCCATATATCATAGATGCTTGATACCATATATTCAAATATTCTACTCTATGTGATACCACACTTCCCACTTGAGCCCCATGTTTGACTTGGTGGGCAGGGATGATTCTAGAACTTTTCTAGTAGCTCATTCCTATATTCTTTTCTTACCTTGATTCTTCACCTGGAACCATTCTTCCAAGAAGAATTAAGGCCATCCTTAGACAAGTAAGGCCACCTTCCTGAAATTTTCAAATCCTGATTCCGACAGTCATTTTGTCCACTATGATATCCACAAGATGTAGGGCCTTCTCCTCCTCTCCAAATTCACCAAAAATCACTTAGCAAATTAATTAAATTGGAGGGAAAATTCCCTTTTATAGGAAAACCCCCAATTTTTTCGTTGCCAATTGCAACCAGACTAGAGCTCAATTTGAAAAACCATCAACACCATTAGAAATATCTCACCGAGAAATATAATGGGTCTTCTTTTGTTTTTGGTGATTTGACACTTCACCCGGAACCCATTTTTCCACGAAGCGTTTCTTCACCACCTTTTTAAATCGAATTTCTTCATATTAGTTGCTTGTGCTTGGGGCACCACTTTGACTTCACACTTATCACAACACGTGTCAATTTTCATCATAAGTAACCATCTTTTGCTCATGTTTTTATGGTCCCCCTAGGCATACCCTATGTGGTAGCATCATCTAGTCACCCTTGTTCAGAGCATCCGAGTTGAGTCATCATCGCATTCATGGAGTTTGTCCCAAGTACCTTTATCTCATATTATAGTTTTCCATCCATATTTGCGTCGCATTCATCATGTGTTTCCCATTTTGGCGTCCAGTCATACTGTCCCTCATCCCCTCCAGAGTTGAGTCAATCGCTTCTAGGTCCACCATGTGTTTTATGCAATAGCAAGGGAAGTCGTCCATCTGCTACTCAGTATCCTCTTCTTTCATCATCATCCCTAGTGTCAGTCCATCAGTCACTTTACTATGATTGCTCTTGCCTCAGTTGAGGATTCATCATTCCTCACCTATGGCAAACCTCATGTCGACCATAGCACATTCATTCCAGAAGACAGGTCTAGAGGGCAGTGTACCTTGGTTCCATCTTCCTTTCTTGTTTAGTGCCTCGAATCAAGCAACGCCAATAATCATTTCCCTTTGAATTTTTTGTTTCTCATCTGCTTGACCTCAGCTCATTATCACATGATTGAGATTCGTATACTTGATGGTCCAGTAATCCAACATATTGTACCAGTGATTCCCGGGTGTGTGTGAGATGTTTTAGACCTCATGAGAGGGTGGCCCTTCCGGTTAGCCCCCCACATGCCCAGATGACCTCAGATTATGCTACAACCTCAAATACAGTTCCACAGATTTGATGGGTTCGGTTTCAACCGCTTGCAGCACCCACAACATGGATGTATCATTCAGATGATCCATTCAGATCTCTAGAGCCCTTTCCTATTCAACAGGGCTTCCTTGGTTCTTATACCCACCCTCTCTCCCCATGTTATATGGAGGGGCACTATTTATGTCTCATGTACTTATATGTTATTGTCTTTAGTCCTTGCACATGTTTTTCTCGACACATTATATATATGGGATCCATTGTATTATTTTCTATTCCATTGCTACAAACATGTCATGTATCATGTATTATACATTTTGTAGCTCACTCCCACATTGTGGTCTCACCATTATTATTTTTACTTTGTCATCTCGGAGGGTATGGGTATGCCTCCCCCACCTCATTGAGAACAGGTACTCCAAAATAAAAGGAGACTTATATCACTTTGTATGTCTCTCCCCCTCATTTATTGTCCTCTCTTGCTTTGCTTCACTCATATCTCTCTGTCTCTGAATCCACTTCCGTGTCTAGTGATTGTGTTCTTACAATGTAATTCGGTCATATGATTTGATCCTAACGCTCGCACATTGGGGGAAAATCTGTTATCACCAAAAAATGGTCATCTAATGATCTGTAATTATATGGATTGAAGTACGCCATGTACGAACAATTTTACCATAGTAAAATTGCTTTCACTATAAGAAATAATTTAATAAACCATACTTTATTAAGTTATTTCTCATTAAAACAAGAAACCCCATGAAGAATAATTAAATAAAACCTTATTTATTTGATTTTCCTCTAGGAATAAATAACTAAATCATTGATTAAATAACATTACCGTTCATATTTAACCCAATTATGAGAAATAATAAGATAAATAATTATTTATCTCAATTTTCTCTAGGAATAATCAATTAGATCATTATTTAGTTATTATTCCTTGTTAAACTTGACTAAATCACCTACGAATAATTAAACAAATAATTATTTTTTTATTATTCTTTATCCCCATTCTTGAAATGATAAATAAATCATTTATTTGTTTATTATTTATAAATAAATGTATTTAGCCGATTTAAATACCTTTTCTCTCCAAAAAAATATAATAAAATATTCCAAGTGGTTAGATCTAGATCTTGGTTAATAATATTTTATTATTTGCCATTATCGAGGACAACTCAATATTTTGTTATATATAGGAGGGTTTTTCTTTTCATTCTTCACTTTAATCATTGTCATTGTCGCTATTATTTTCTTTTTCCATTTGAGCTCCCACTTGAGTTCAACCCATCCTTTGGGTTTTCTATACCATTGAGAAACTTAGAAGGCAGTATTGAGGACAATGAGAACCCACCCCATTGATTTATCAGTTATTACTATTTTTTTTTACTGTTTAGCTACTTTTACTGCATAGATATGGATTTTTGCAGGATTTGTTCTAATTGTCTATTGTAGATCTAAAGGGTTGAGCAAATATTTATGTTGTTAGGGATATTTTTCACGCATAGATAAAGTAAGATATTTTTGTACACTTGCCATAAAATTTGACACTAAGATAAGGTTTTCTAAAGACCTACTGTTCCATGGAAAGACAAATCACATAAATAACAAGTAGCATTACATACGAAAGCTGGTGCAAGACGGAGTGTTGTGACTACAATATATCTCCACCGATGAGTAGGTAGCTCAATTTTCACAAAATATCTTCCTCATAAGAAGCTTATGTATTTAATATACAATATTGGATTTGTTGATATATCCTCCATTGTTGAGAGAGAGAGATATACACATCATTCTTGTCTTCACTTCATGAAGAAAGAATGGAGGATTGGGTAAGCATCTGGTTTCTAATAATATTTGAGGATGAGGTAGGGATTCCAATAGGTAATAGTAGTCGAAGAGGAAATTCCTTGAGGATGTGTTATTCCAAGATAGAGATTTTCCTAAAAGGACATACCCTGTGAACACCTAGGTAGGGTATGTGCCTTGAGAGAGAATGATGATGGTTTCTATCAGTCATTGGTCTTGCCAACATTGTGTTTTGATATTTTAGAGAGATAGAGTTAGTATTGAAGGCCTTGCTATGTGACAATGTTGGTTGGTATGATGCAAAGAGATAAGCTAAAATGATAGCTTATGAGATGTCTTACCCATCCAAATTTTCTTATGATATCTCTTTAATTCGATAACATACATGTATCATTATGAATACCTACCTAGTTAAGTGGGAGTGTTGAAATGCATAACTAGGTTTAGTCTTCAAAAATGTGAAATTTACTCTTGATTCTTGTATATTATAAAAAGAAAGAAAAATCATTATTGTTATACCTGCCGCAGCAGGTATTACGCATCATGTTTTTCTGTGATTAGACATTAATTTTTCTATGAGCAGAAATTTTTTATAATTTTCCATAGTTAAACATTAATATTTTTTATTGCTTATTTATTTAAATTATTTAAATTTATTTTTCTTAAATTCTATTGGCTGCTAGTTTTCACTTGTTATTGCAAATGGCGTGCAAAAAAGGTTTAAATTCTGCCAGCGACAGTTGTACGAGGTGGCCAACTCAAACTTTTTTTATCCATTTTCTTCATAGAGTACCATATTTCCTGGGAATAAATACATGATGTGATTGAACGAAGTGAAACGAATCCAACAACTCAAACTTGGAATGGGCAACATTACCTGCATCTCATATCGAAGAAATGATATGATTTTACTTTGGTTCTATAGCCCTCCAACTTTGACTTGACCACATAATTATATCTGATGTGGCATTCCTAGGAAATTAGAATGATGACAAATGTTCAATGTCTTATATATTGATAACACATGCATAATGAGATGGACTAAGATTGTAGTACACTTTCAAGATCATTGGAAGGAAATGTCATGTTCCAATTGCACTACACTTAACATCGATGCGCTGACGTGGTGTGTTTCACTTAATAGTAGTCTACGGCCAAGGCCATTGCCAATTTGTGACACCAAATGAATTCTCCTTGTCTTTAATCGTACACACAAGAATAAATTGAAATTTTATTTCATGAAGTTTGAATAATTTACTTGGATAGTGTTTAGTTTATTCGGTACAAAATTTTAATGATTGGATCATTAAAAGGAAGTAATGGTATTGAATTTGATACATCTACATTTATTATACCTGCCGCCCATCAGGTTTTCCTGTGATTAGACATTAATTTTTCTATGAGTAGAATTTTTTTAGAATTTTCTAATAGTTAAACATTAATATTTTTTATTGCTTATTTATTTAAATTATTTAAATTTATTTTTCTTAAATTTTATTGGCTATTGGCTACTAGCTTTCACTTCTTATTGCAGATGGCTGTACGAAGAAGGTGTAAGGTCCACCAGCGATGGTTGTACGAGGCAGATAGATCAAACTTTAATGCTTGTACAACTCGCTGATATTACTACTCCCCATGTGACTCCATAACTGCATAATTAATTTATGAATTCTATTTTAACTTCCAAATGATATTTTAAGATCCCAAAAATGTAGATGCAAATGCGTGGAACGTCCAGATGGTTCAAAGAAAAAAAAGAAAGATTAAAAATAAAATATATTTAGATGGAAACTTCAAGAAATATATATATCACTGGAAACTTCAAGAAATTTCAATCAAGTCAGATTATCACTGCGTATATTTTCCATTTTGAACGATAAATGTAATTAAACTTAGCAGTTGTTTGAAGTGAAGGATTCCAATCTTAAATCGCTATAGATATGTTCTTACCAACTGAATTAACAATACCTTCAAAGAAAATACTGATAAACACTCAAACTCAAATTGCAAAGTTTCTATATTTACATTAAGCGGCAAGTAGTAGCCTTGTTATTTTTGTAGCATGGGTTTTGTCCTCAAGGTCTTTTGATTAGAGGTCAAGCACTCATTGAGTGCTTATAGTGTTTTTCCTAGTGTCAAGAAGTCAATAGTGTCATTGTCATATGAAGAATACCCCCTTGGGAACATTGTAACATGTAAAAAGAATTATTTTTTTATTTAAAAGTGTCAAAATACCCTCCAAGACCAGGTCGGCCCGACAACTAAAAAGTCAGCCTCATTAGCACATGTTATCCTCCTTGGAAGCCTATATATAGGAGGGAACTCGACCTCCTGTGGACATTCACTCACTTCTCATCACCCAAGAGAAGGAGAAGCATAAGAAATACAAGTGAACAAGGATAGAAGGATGAAGGACTGAGTGTTTGGGTTATTTCTCTGTCCGTCTCACGTGAGAAAGGAAGTCTAGGGTTTTGTAGCTACAAAGTCGAAGTTGAGAAAGTTATAGAAAGAAGGTCAAAGAAAGGACTATCATGTCACCTACAAGCCCTATAAGGAGAAGGACCCAAGCGAAGGTAAAATGAAGCCTTGGAAGCCCTATAATTTCTCACACATGTGGAGGCAATATTTTTTGCAGTGGCCAAAAATTTCAGACCTGCAGTACGTGTCAAAATCATGTAGTTGGGGGTCAGAAGATCCTCGTCGGATGAGGAAGATCCTCGTCGGATTGTTCGGGTCGCACTTGGAGCCTACTGTGATTTATTATGATAACCAGAGTTGCATTAAACTCTCGGCTAATCCAGTATTTCATGATAGATCCAAACACATCAACATCAGGTACCATCATATCATAGATTGTGTGCAGCGGAGAATCATGTTACTTTCATATATTCCCACGGAGGATCAGGATGCTGACATCTTGACGAAGGCGCTCACCAGGAGCAAATTCGAATTCCACAGAGGCAGGATAGGGGTTGCAGATAATCCATATCTTGTTGAGAGGGAGTGTTGAAAATGAAACAAGATGATGGAGCTTAGTGAAATGAAGTCGCCTTCACTAAGTGGGCCCTCAGGCTATTTTTGGCGCAAAGTCTATTTTTAGACTGTCTATTTTTAGACATATGGAGCATGGTCTAGGAGTTGCAGTGTGCTATTCTTGGATGATTGGTCAAGTTGGTAAAAATAGATGGACAACTATTTTTAGACATACAGGTCGAAGTCTATTTTTAGACTGCCTGTCTAAAAATAGGTCAGTAAAATATTATTAACCCTTAATAATATTTGGACTATAAACTTCAGTTTATCCTCTTGCAGCACTTCAGTTGGAGCTACGGATGTGACCCATGCATCTGACAGAAGGAATTACGCTATTCCTAGGGTTTTGGTGAGCTCATGCATGGTTGACTTCAGTTAGAAGTCAAGTGGCGGAGTTTGGTGGAGTTGTGTTCGGGTTAACTTAGTTGAACTAGTTGTGTTTAGTTTAACTGGCTAATACACTAGAGATGAGTGGGGTGAATTAAATATTATTTAATTCACTAAATATTAACTCATTATTCAACTAAAGAACACATCAGTTGACTGCAGTGCATGGACAGTTCAGTGAAGACCAGTGGAAGAGGTAGATGAAAGGGTGAGATTGCTATTAGTTGTGACATTAGTTGTGCATGATTTTTGCACAAGCATTGGAGGATATTTCCAATGAGGATTGCGTAGATCAAGCCAAGGAGATTCGAACTTGGATCTCTCATTACACCAACTTGGATTGCGCAGTAGAGGCAGGCAAATAGTGGATGAGTTTTGAACCCGTGACTTGTTCAAAACTGAGCTAGTTTATGTGTAACTTCTGGAGATAGTACTGAGTACTTGTGAGGAGTATTGTGCTATGTATTGTTACATGTTCTCTTCTATTATAATATACAAAATAGCTGGGGGTTTTCAGCTATAAGCTTTCCCCATTACATATTGTGTTTATGTGTGCATGCGACTGTTTCTATTTCCGCATATTGATGATCAATTGAAGAAGAGGTTATGTGTTATGCATGAATTCGAATTAGTGTGTGACCAGGATAATCTCGGTGGATAAATCTTCATTATTCAACAAATTTCTACACCTAATCCTATTTGATTTCTATCGCTAGATGCATTTATTTCAGTGTAGATGTTGATTTCTAATATTATTTGATTGTTTGCATTAGATGCATTGATTTCAATGTAGATGTCGATTTATAATCGTATTTTATTTTTTGCATTAGATGCATTGATTTCAGTGTAGATTTTGATTTATCATCCTATTTTATTTCTTGAATTAGATGTACTGGTTTTAGTGAATATGTTGATCTTTGATTTGATGTAACTAGAAGTATGGTTTACATTAATTTCAAGGGAATTAGATTAACATTGTGCTTTGATTTCATTGCAAGCACAAAAAAATCATTGACAACATGCATTGATTTATATGTTAAAGGAATTCAACCTTAAATAAAATACTTGAATTTTCATCTAAAAAAAAGTGTTCATTTAAGTGAAATGTTTGCTTCTTGAAACTGTAAACTATTTGTAATTAACTACATTCTTATTATTCTCATTTTTCATGCTTCATATTGGATTGTAAAACATGCAAAAAATAGCTAGTGTGTGTGTGTGTGTGTGTGTGTCTATATATATATATATATATATATATATATATATATATATATATATATATATATATATATATATATATATATATATATACTCTTGTAGATAACCTCAAACACAATAAAATAAAATAAAAATTATTTGTAACTTTTACATCTCCACATCTTTTAAAATTGAATAAAACGTGTTTCAATCATAAGGAATTGATTCAAATACTCAGATAGCTAAGTAAATTTATGAAAATTGACAACACTATATAAAATTGTAGAAATATTATTATATATTATTGTTTACATGACATATTTTAAAATTGAATAAAATTTATTTCAATCCTATTTGTGTTTTTTAATTGAACCTGAGATACATAATTGATTAAAACATACTTAAAATGGTTGGCAATGCAATGGTATATTGGTGGGTCACAAAATTTTCCATATATAGATTTTATAAGTTATATTATGGATGAATTTAGAATTCAAATAATTTATTTTTAAATAATTGTAATAACATACATGCTGATTACACTAAAATGCACTTTCTACAACACAATATGAAACATATTTGTAATTTTTTCCATCCTCAATATTAAATTGATACATGATATATTTTAGTTAATTTTAAGTATCAAATTGACTTGGATCATAGTAATATTGTACTTATATCACATTATAACTAAGCTCTTGTAGATGACCTCAAAATAAATAAAATTTAATAAAACTTATTTGTTATTTACCAGACATTTTAAAATTGAAGAAAACTTATTTTAATTTCATTTGTGTTTTTTTATTGAACCTTGAGATAGCCAAGTAAATTTAGTTCATATTTAATTATATATGAAATTACATAAAAATATAGCATTAATTGTTCTTTGGTATATATTAAATTCCAATACATATGACTTAAATATCATATTATGAATAAGCTCTTGTAAATGGCCTCAAAGGAAATAAAATTGAATAAAACTTATTTGTTGTTTACTAGACATATTTTAAAATTGAATTTAAAACTTATTTCAATCCTATTTGTGTTTTCTAATTCAACCATAATATATTTTAGTTCATTTTAAGTATCAAAGGGACTTGCATCATAACTCAAGATTGTACTTATTTTCTTAGTCTATGAAACTAGAAATCAAAATTGTTATATTTTTTAATGAAAGTTATACTATATAAAAAAATTTAAACTGGAAAATAATTTTAACAAATCCATAAACTTCAAAAATTAATGAACATCCATAAACAAGATTAATAAAAATCCATAAACTGAAATAATGAATGTACATCAATAAACTGTCCATATGAAAATATATGTAAATTACAAATGTTACACGAACATCCGTAAACTAAAATAATAAGCATCCACAAACTGAAATAATGTTCATGTACATCCATAAACTTTCCATGTATGAAAATATACAATTTTTTTATCACATGTGAATGTTCCCTATGAAATGGGCCTAAAAATATACATACTATCCACTCTAAGTACCACCAAAACTCCTATGTGAGTTCTTCTCATGGGGGATTCCCTCAATGAACCTCTGACATATCATGTGTGTTCGTGGCATACCAAAAAATACCCCTTATTTGACAACATATTGGAAAATACCTCTAAAAATAACATTACTTAACCCCCTACCAATATGAACTCAATAGACCTTCCCAGTTAGGAAAACCCCTACTTTCACTATATATTGTAGGTATCCATTTTTCATTAACTTTGAGCTTCATTTTTTATACCTTTCAAAATAAAAACCCTTTAACAACTAATATATTCTTAATATATTATGTCATTTTTTCCTCAATATATATCCCCCAATATGAACCCATGTGGTATGGTATTTCTCCCCCAGTGAAGTCCCCATGGTTCCGTTGCGTAAAGTCAACGTCCATAATCTGGTACTGTAATATAACACATTCAAATTAAAACTAATTAGATCATTATTTGTACAAAATAAAAAATATGGAAATAAATGATTTTGAACCACATTTTTAATTACATATATGAATCTACTATCCTCAATCGTGTCCAATTGCAATTCATCTAGGATGGAAGTCTGATGAATATGGGTTTGGTTCTCCCCTATTTTTGGCTCAAATATTAGGGCCTGCATCGATGGACCCACATTGTTAATGCCTCTATACCCATCATCCCACTCATGCGTTGACATAACCGCAACATCAAAAACACTCTGCATATGGGCCTGTGTACATAATGTAGAAATTATATAACTGATATGTTATACATCCGAGATTCTCCTGATCACACACTATTTGACTTCATGCACAATACAAAATCTCTTCTACCATTGATAATTAATTGGGGAAATAAAATCAATTGCATGCACAAATTAAAACCATAAAAATTCACACATATGAACACAGTAATTTATGGGAAAGATTAAAGCTGAAAACCCCCAACTATCTGTATATTATATGTCATAGAGATCATGTAACAATAATCATACAAAGCTCCTCACAAGCTCTCAGTACAATCTCCAATTGCTACACACTAATCAGGCCCTGATCTTGCAAATCCATGCACCGATCTTTGCCAGCCTTTATCCTGCCTCTACTGCGCAATTCCTGCTGAAGAATGGCTCTGGATGAGTTCGAATTTACCTAGCCTTGCTCACACAATATTCATAGGTATCTCCATCAATGTGTGGTGCAAAATCATGCAACACTATAGTCACAACTGATAGTCACACTGCTCTTTCACCGACCTCTTCACTGGTCTCCACTGGAACTGTCCATGCACTGTAGTTAACTAATGTATTCTTTAGTTGATTAATGAGTTAATAATTAGTGAATTAATTAATAATTAATTCACACCACTCTCACTAGTGTATCAATCAGTTAGACTAGATACAACTAGCTCAACTATGTTTAGCTTAGCTAAACTGAACACAACTCCATTAACTTCCTCAATCAACTCCACCAAACTCTCTCACATGAGTTCTAATTGAAGTATCCATGCAATAGCTCCACTTAACCCTCAGGAATAGCGTAATTCCTTCTGTCAGCTCCTGTGCCACATCTGTGCACTTAACTGAAGTGCTCCAAGAGAATAAAATAATGTTTAGAGTCCAAATATTATTAAGAGCTAATAATATTCGACATATCTATTTTTAGACTGGCAATCTAAAAATAGATTCCGCCCAATATGTCTAAAAATAGAAGTCCATATATTTTTTCCAACTTGACCAGCCATCCACAAATAGCATCCTGCAACTCATAGAATATGATCGACATGTCTAAAAATAGACATAGTCTAAAAATAGACTTTGCGACAAAAATCACCTGTGTGGGCCCCACCTAGTTTAGGTGATCACTTTCCAACTAGGATCAGGAATGATGTTTCAGGATGCCTCCTTCACTTTTTCTTGTTGCAATCTTCAACACTCCCTCTCAACAAGAAAGGACTGTCTTTGCATGCGACATGCAACTCCATGCATTCGCCCTGCAACCTTCACAAGCGCCATGCAACTCCATGCATCTGCTTTGCAACTCTTCTGAAAATGAATAGGCTCCAAACAACTCAATCATTCTAATTCATCTATCATCAAATTCTTCGACCTCTGCTTAGCTACTGCACATGTCTTCAGGAACCACTGCGTTGTTGAACTCTGCACCTATGCACTCTGCACTTGCTGTCAACTCTGAACCGCGCTCCAGTATCCGACACTGTCACGTTTTCAAGGAATTTTTAGTCAATACATGTGGTTTCAACACCTCTTTTGAGGGATTTTCTATTTATATTGCAACAAGATGATGAGATTAGTGGAAATAAGTTGCCTTCACTAAGTGGGCTTGTAGGCTATTTTTGGCGCAAGTCTATTTTTATACATGTCAATCATATTCTATGAGTTGCAGGCTGCTATTTGTGGATGGTTGGTCAAGTTGGAAAAATAGATGGACTTCTGTTACATGAACATATTTGGCGGAATCTATTTTTGAATTGCAGTCTAAAAATAGATATATCGAATATTATTAGCTCTTAATAATATTTGGACTATAAACATTATCTTATTCTCTTGGAGCACTTCGGTTACTATTGCATAGTCGGATCGGTGCAAGGGATGTACCTTGGGAAAATTTGTGAAAGCCACCTTTCCACGAGAAGGGATAAATCGTGCCCGGCAGTCATGAAATTCACACGGACATGTCTAGACCTTTCTCGGTAACCGAACCACCAAAGCACGGGTACTATGTGATATTTGTTGATGATTTTTATCGTAAGTGTTGGATCTTCTTCATGCAGAAGAAGAGCGAGACATACTCAAAGTTCTGTGAGTTCAAGGCACTGGTTGAGAAAGAATCGGGGAAGCAGGTGAAGGCTCTTAGGAGCGACAATGGTGGTGAATTCATCTCTGGCGAATTCAAGGAATTTTGCAGCGCAGAAGGAATTCGAAGAGAGCTCATAGCACCTCATAACCCATAGCAGAACGGGGTTGCTGAGCGGAAGAACAGAATGATCGTGGGTGTTGCACAGGCGATGTTGCATGATCAGGGCCTTCCCATACACTTGTGTGCTGAGGCATACAATACTGCAGTATATGTGCAGAACCGTTTTCCTCACAGCATACTTGGCATGAGTACACCCGGCGAGGAAATTTTCTAGTAAACTGTTCCCATTTGAGGATTTTGGTTCACAGTTTATGCATGTGACTAAGGATGCAAGGCCAGGAAGAAGCTGGAGCCGACTGCAGAGGTTGGGATATTTGTGGGGTACACTGATACACCCCACAACTATCGTGTGTATTTTCCAGACAGTCGCAAGACTGTTGTACGACGAGATATCAAATTTCATGAGGAGAAAGCCATGAAGTGTTCGCTTGAGAGGGAGCCACACTTGCATGCAGATGAGGAGCTATTAGTTCCTAAGGATGAGCCTTGGGATGTGGATCAGCCACAAGAGGAGGTTCATGGAGTGGAAGAAACCACTCATGCAGCACCAACCATCAGAGGGTGGAAGTGCACTACGGGCGAGCCGGCCCGGCTCCAAGATAGAGAAGGGTCGCCGGGAGCACCTACATCACGGCGCGAACGAGAGAAAGTCACCGTGTCTCTTTGGATACATGGCTCTTATGAGCAAGTGTATCGTGACAGAGCCATCCTCTTTCGAGGAAGCTGTGGAGGATCCCGCATGGGTAGATGCCATGGTGGAAGAGTATGATTCGATCGTCAGAAACAGTGCATGGGAGATTGTCCCAAGGCTAGAAGGGAAATCAGTGGTGGGTTCGAGATGGATATAAAAAGTGAAGCAAGCAGCTGACGGGAGTGTGGAGAAGTATAAGGCAAGATTTGTTGCCCGAGGCTTCTCACAGATTGAGGGGATCGACTATGAGGAAACCTTTGCACCTGTCGCAAGGTATTCTTCCATACAGAATATTCTTGCTTTCTCAGCGCGGATGGGCTGGTACATTCATCAGATGGATGTGAAGACTACGTTCCTCAATGGAGTGATTGAGGAGGAGGTGTACATAGAGTAGCCCGAAGGTTTTGAGATCTTCAGCAGCGAGTTGCATGTGTGCAGGCTCAAGAGAGCACTTTATGGGTTGAAACAAGCACCTCATGCTTGGTACACACAGATAGACAGTTATTTTACTGGACTTGGATTCTCCAAGAGTGAGGAAGATCCGAACCTATACCAGATTGTGGTGGAGGGTAAGTTGTTGATCATTGTACTTTATGTAGATGATTTGATTTTGACGGGTGATGAACTGTTGATACACTCATGCTGAGAGTCGATCTTGCGAAAGGAGTTTGAGATGAAGGAAAGGACTTGGGCCTCCTTTTAATATTTCTGAGTTAGAGAATTTAGCGGTATGATGATGTATGCATTGTGTCTCAAAACTTAGAGTATGCAGAATCTTTAGGAAGTTCAACATGCATGGCTGCAAGCCTGTTGATACTCCTCTTCCTGGTGGTTGGAGGAAGGAGGATGCTACTTCAGCGGAGGTAGTGGATGCCATTGTTTATCGACATTTGGTGGGGTCACTTGTGTATCTGGTCAATACACGGCCCGATATATGCTATGCTGTGAACCAGCTTTCACAAGCTATGGTTAAGCCAACCAAGCTCTTCTGGGAGGCAGGCAAGCATGTAGTGAGATATCTCAGAGGCATATATTGCAGAGGCACATCAGGATATGGATCATGGTAGAACCCAGTCAGGCTGGTGGTATGTGGCTTCACGGATGCAAATTGGGCAGGGAGCCCAACAGACAGAAAGAGCACATCTGGGATTTTGATGCTCGGGTGATCGCAGTTTCTGCGTCGGGAAGGCAGAAGATGCTGCCACTGGAGGTTCGACGGAAGGAGGAGTATATGGCACGACGGTTCCGTGCATGCGAGGCTATATGGATGGGGAAGATCCTGGTCGGGTTGTTCGGTTCACACTTAGAGCCTACTGTGATTTATTGTGATAATCAGAGTTGTATCAAACTCTTGGTTAATATAGTATTTCATGATAGATCTAAACACATTGACATCCGATATCATCATATCAGAGATTGTGTGTAGCGGAAGATCATGTTACTTTCATACATTCCTACGGAGGATCAAGATGCTGATATCTTGACGAAGGCGCTCACCAGGAGCAAATTCGAATACCACAGAGGCAGGATAGGGGTGGTAGATAATCCTTATCTTGTTGAGAGGGAGTGTTGATATTGCAACAAGATGATGAGCTTAGTGGAAAAGAGTAGCCTTACTAAAGTGATGAGCTATTTTTAGTAAGTCTATTTTTAGACATGTCGATCATAATATATATGTTGCGGATATTTGTGGATGGTTGGTCAAGTTGGAAAAATAGATGGACTTCTATTTTTAGACATATTAGGCAGAATCTATTTTTAGATCGCCAGTCTAAAAATAGATATGTCAAATATTATTAGCTCTTAATAATATTTGGACTCTAAACATTATCTTATTCTCTTAGAGCACTTCAATTAAGTGCACGGATGTGGCACAGTAGCTGACAGAAGAAATTATGCTATTCCTGAGGGTTTACTAGAGCTAATGCATGGATACTTCAGTTAGAACTCATGTGACAGAGTTTGGGCAGGTTATTGAGGAAGTTGATGGAGTTGTGTTCGGTTCGTGAGGTTAAACATAGTTGAGCTAGTTGTATCTAGTCTAATTGATTGATACACTAGTGAGAGTGGTGTGAATTAATTATTAATTAATTCACTAATTATTAACTCATTAATCAACTAAAGAATACATCAGTTAACTACAGTGCATGGAAATTTTCAGTGGAGACCAGTGAAGAGGTAGGTGAAAGAGCAGTGTGACTATCAGTTGTGACTATACTGTTGCATGATTTGAAACAACCAGTCATTGGAGATGCCAATGAGGATTGCATGAACAAGGCTGGACCAATTCGAGTTCATTCAGAGCCATTCTTCAGCAGTGATTGCGCAGTAGAGGCAGGCTATCAGGTGGCAGAGATTGGAGCATGTGATTTGCTAGATCGGGCTTGATTAGTGTGTAGCAATTGGAGATTATACTGAGAGCTTGTGAGGAGATTTTTATAATGATTGTTACATGATCTCTATGACATATAATATACATATAGTTTGGGGTTTTCAGCTTTAAGTTTTCCCATAAAATACTATGTTCATATGTGTGATTGTTTATGGTTTTAATGTGTGCATGAGATTGTTTTTATTTCTGCAATTAATGATCAATGGTAGAAGAGATTCTATATTGTGCATGAAGTTAAAATAGTGTGTTATCATGAGAATCTCGGTGTATAACATATTAGTTATTCAAATTTCTACATTTTCTTCTATTGGTGACTTGTATTTCCAACTATGCATCTTATGGGCCTCATTATACATGTATTTTGATGTTGTAAATACTTTTGAAAGGTCTCTTTATTGGCCTCCTTATTTGCTTTAGATGAACTGTGTTATTTTCCTGCATATCTGTCTTGTATTGCTGCATTTCCCATTTGGGAATATTACATAACCAAATTGAGTCATGTTGGGCTGTTTCAATGGTCAACTTGGAGTAACTATTTCAAACCACTTGTAACTAGAAATTAACCTTTCCTATCTAAGAGGGCTCTCTCAAATTGATAAAGGATATTCAATGAAAAACTTGAAAGAAGATAGCTAACTTTGAATTGGATTGAATGTGTTTTTGTGTAGGTGAAAGATGTATTAGGTTTACTACCATTGGGCTTATGGAGTCAATATGAAAACTAAGTCACAAGTCAATCTATCTCATGGAAACCGAGGAAATTGTATTCTTATAAAACCACACATGAAGGATAGAAAAAAAATATATATGCATACAGGAAGTTGGAGCATGTCACCATGAATTTCAAGTGATTATACATAAGAAAAACTGATAAAACATGACAAGACAGAAGACTAGGTGTATAAAATAAGTTGGAGCACGTAATCAAGAATTCCAAGTGATTATACAACTAGAAAATTGGAGAGAGAGTAAAATACTAATATAAGAAACATACATAAGAACACATAGAAGAATCTCAGGTCTGAAATAGGCTGCTGCAATTGTATATTACTGATGGACAAAAATTACAATAGTAGTGCCTTCATAACATCTCCCCACCCTTTCTAACTCTAAAACTATCTCCTTTATAGAATGAGGACTCATAAAAATGATATTCCACCTTGCTAGCTTCAAATTCCCACCTCAGAGACCTATTTCAAACATGATTCCATCACTTGGAGACTTCCTAGGGATATTTCTGTTTTGCAGAGTTTGAATACAAAAAGGACTCGTCTTTCATTAATAGTTCAACAAATCAATTTAATAATCCTTATCAACTACAACCAACTAATTTTATGAGTGTATTGGACTGTTGATGTGTCATTATGCCACGTGGATGTTGAGTTGGACCTCCTCCAAGTCAAATTTTTACAAATTTTTCACAAATCTGTTTACAAATTTTTCACAAATCTGGTTAGTGAAAATTACTAAAAATAGGCTTCAAAGATGAGTGTATAATTTCCAAACCCTGATGTCTTTGCAGAAACCAAGAGAGGTTTTTGTATATGGACCTGTGTTGAAGAAAAACCTCTTTCATATTTACAAAATACTTTTTCATTTGGTCTAAAAACAAACATTAAGTTGACTGCTAAAACAGTCATGTACATAAATTTTCGAAGCATAGTTTAGTAGAGAGGTTGTTTTTGTCCTTTGTCTTTTCCTTCTGCCATCTCTGCTGGTCAAAAAAAATTTTGTCAGGTCAAAATGAGTGAATACCATCAACCTCCCTCCTTGGATCTTCAAAAAACTGTTTTTATAGGCAAAAAGACATCTTCAGAAATTTTGTAGCGTTTTTTGGCCTTCAAGCCTGGAGCATGCTACGAAACTACCTGATAATGGAGAGAATTAAAAAATCTTCCTTTTTCTTCCAAATTTCATCTATAGGTCTGAAAATTGATATAATGAAATATGATCATGCCAAATTTCCTCTTACCCTCTTCAAAAAGCATCATTTTCACCTTTAGAAAGTTTATTCATCACTAAAATGACTCTGTTTTTTTTGAAAACATAGGGTTCATAGATGAGCTCTTATCTCCCTATCCTTGATATATATTTCAAACCAGAAGGATTTTTTTGTAGGTAAGTATGTCTTGAATAAAAACCTCTGTTTATTTTTTTAAAACCATCTCCAACTTTCCATAATCTACATTCTAGAAACATGAATAAAACATGAAAATTCTACATTCTGAAAATAGGGTTGAAAGACATCTCTGAATCTCCCAATTTGTAGCACCTGTGAGAAAGTGAAAGAGGTTAATGTTAGTTGATATGTGCTTGAAAATAACCTCTCTCAGTTTTGTAAAATACCTCTCTGGTTTCCCACAAACTACCCTTGAAGTGGATTGCTCAAAAGTAAAAAAACAGAGAAATCCTCATATTCGCTACAAAATTATTAGCCAGTTTCGTAGCGAAATCTGCCTATTTTACACTGAATTCACTAAGAAAATGTGTAAAAATGGCTAGTGGCTCTTTTTTTTAATTTTATGACTATACAAGTGAACCCAAGGTGGATTATTGTGGATATGACCCTAATGACAAGACTAATGAAGTGTCTATGACCTATAATAAACATGATTAAGTGAATTTCTCATAAAATGAATGATATAACCTAATGAGAGAAGGTGAAGCTTATGATGACCCTATCCATAAAAAATTAAAAATTTATGTGTGATAACACAGCGTATGAAGCTTGAGGCCTTGGTCCCAGGTTAGAGGAAACATAAGAGCACCCTGAACTATGACCACAAAGTGGAGGAACACAGAGCGATATGGGAAAATACCACAAGGTTTTCCCGAGCCGTAGAGACAACAGAGGAAACCCCACAACCAAAATTGACAAATCATCCACATCAAAACTCTCAAAAAAGTGCTTCCAAATAAAAGCAATTATAACAGATCATGGAAAGGAGAAACAAGAGAGATGGATGAGTATTACCCGTGGGAGACTAGTACGGCTGGCCCTCACATTCCTCCCCCAACTTGGTGATTTTCCCACTTCCCAGTTCGTGTAGCTAAACGCCTTCATTTGAGTAAAGCACCGAGCCAGAAGACCAGAAGAAAAAGAGCGAAAATTCTCTGAACAATGGTCTCCAACAATGGGGATGAAGCCAAAATCCTTGGTTCCCAGCAGCCAAAGTGCCTCCTCAAAAGTCAGCCAGGAATAAAACAGGCATTGCTTGTGCCAAATTTCCACATAAAAAACCCTGAAGCTATTCGCAGAGCCCATAGAAAACTCTTCCGGACAGGCGCAGAATCGAGAGTAAGGGAGGTAGAGGCCCTCCTCTGGTCTTCTGCAAAAAATAACATCCCAAACAACCCTCACTGAACCCTAGCCATCGCAGCTCGAACCATCCACATGGAGGCATTTCAGAAAACCCCTTTGCAGACTGTCGGCGAAACCAGAAACCTGGGAGTAAGTGGGAGCGACCATATTTTTTCTCCTTTGAAAAATTCTGAGATAAAAGTATTATAGTTAGGATACACCAACCCTATTTCTTCCTATAGTCAAATTGTTATTGATATATTATTTTTATTGAAAATTTAAATTTCTTAGTATTATATTATATTCTAATTAGTTTCAAATTTCCAAAAAAGAAAATGATATTTACTTATTTTTTATCTAAATTTCATTAATTACTTTCAATTCTAATTTATTCCATATTAATATTATATTATTTTATTTTATTTTATTTATTCTATTTATATTTAACTAGATTAATTAACCAATTTTAGTCACAAGGTAAAAAAGAGGGAGGGTTATTCAATGTATGCTATATATAATATAAAATGTAGTTAATAATAAAGATAAAAAAAGAGGAATTAAGAAGAATGAATAAGGGAAGGGGGCCTAACTAAATTAAATACACCAACACTAGGAGTATAGGGGAGTGATCCAACACCTGATAATACTCCAAGTGTCGTCTCTATTAAGGTTGACAAGCCTTTTTTCAATCTCTAAAGCCTCCCTTAACTTACGATGATGAAAATGGTCAACATTTACAATGACCTTAGCCTCTTCCATGCACATATGATGGTTATTCTTTTCTGCATGTTCCACTAAAGTGGAGGAGCAAGATATTCCATGTTTTATGTTGGCTGCATGTTCACAGATCCCTTGATTTATGGATCGACGAGTTCCACCAATGTACGGAGTCCCACATGAGCAAGGAATGATGTAAACACATTTTCTCTCCCTGGGATCCACAGATTCCTTCACTGATTCAAGAAATCTCTTAATAATGTTAATAGGCTTAAAATTTGAAGAAACATTATGCGGCTTCTTAAGGATTCTAGCTATCTTATATGTGGTCCCTTGAATAAACTGAAGGCACACTCCATAGAACTAATCTTTAGGATATTATTTATTTCTAGGACCTTTCTGAGCCTTAAGAAAAGCTCTAAGACCCTAGAACTTGCTATAACCATTCTTATTAAAGAAATTCAAAAGGTGGGATTTCTATTCCTTGAGGTGGAATTCATTAGAGATTCTGACCGCTTTGGTGGCTAAGATGCTGAGAACACCTAACTTCTGAGCACGGAAATGATGCGAACTAGCATGAAGATACTGCTCCATGTGAATATTTTTCTGAAAGAATTGATGGGAGAAAAAATTGTCATCTCTCCTAGAAATGAGAATGTCGAGGAAGGATAGGCTCCCCTCAACTTCAAATTCGATAGTGAGCTTTTTGGAAATGGATTAGTTAATAAGATAATAGATAAATAGTTATAACTTTTCTTTTCCATGAGGCCACATGAAGTAAGCATCATTCACAAATATTTTCCAAATTTTGTGTTGGAAAAGGGCCGAGGATAGGGCCCTAGACTCAAAATCCTCCATGAAGATATTAGCCACTACAGGGGATAGGGGGGAAACCCATGGCCACACCACAGGTTTTCTCATGCAATTCACCTTTGAAACTAAAGAGAGTAGAGGTAAGACAAATTTCAACAAGATGGGCAATGTCAGGATCAATGATGCGATTGATGACATCAATAACATTGTTATGGGAATTTTGGTGTATAATGATACCACGTCAGAACTCACCAACTTATCATCCGTGTCCATTCTAAATACCTTTAACTCACTAATAAACGAGTAAGAATATTTTAAAAAGGATTTGGTTTGGTCAACGAGAGGTTTAAGTTTACTGGCTAAAAAATTAGCAAGAAGATAAGTCAAACAACCTATGATGTTGACTATGTGGTGAAGGGAGGCTCCTTTCTTAAGAATATTTGGAAGACCGTAGATCCTAGGAGTGAGAGGGTTATTCTCAATAAGCTTCTTACTAAGGGAGCCAATTGTGCTACTAGATTTTATGGCCATGGCAACGGTCCTAGAAACCTTTTTTAGGGGATTCTTATCCAGTTTCTTGTAGTTCTCGCTATTGCATAAGTGGTCTAACATTTTCCCCCAGTAATCCTCTTTTCTTAAGATCACTGCATTGAATCCTTTGTCAACTTTAAGAAAAATAATATCCTTGTTATTGTTCAAGGATTTGAGAGCCTCAAATTCAGGTTTGCTAAGGTTTCTCTTAGGGGTTTGAGCTTTCTTGAGGATGACCGCACAATCTTTCTTAATGATATCTTGTGTAGCATCAGGAAAGCCCTAATCCCGAACTCAATGTCACAAATGATATCTTGTACATGATTTTTTTAGGATCTAAGGAAAAATTTAAATATTTCTCCAAGAGACTGAAAACTGAACGATCAAAGGAGAAACTGGAAATATTAACCACCTTATTACCTAAAGGGGAGGAAGAAATCCCATCATTATTATTATGGTTAAAATACACAAAATAATAATAATAATAATAATTATTATTATTATGTCAATGTTATGCTGCGTATTATTATTATCATTGAAATTATTATTATTAATATTATCAAAATTTCTATCAAAATTAGACTCATTGTCATCATTATTATCATTATTAAGATATCATTTGTGAGATTGAGTTAGAGATTAGGGGCTTGCCCGATGCTACTAAATATATTATTAGGCAAGATTTTGTGGTCATCCTCACGAAAGCTAAACCCCCTAATAGCAACCTCAGCAAACCCAAATTCGAGGCCCTCAAATCCTTGAACAATAACAAGGATATTATTTTTCTTAAAGCTGACAAAGGAGGTCATGTGGTGATCTTAAACATAGAGGATTACCAGGGGAAAATATTATACCACTTATCTAATAGAGGGAGCTACGAGAAACTAAATAAGAATCCCCTAAAAAGGTTAGGATGACCGTTGTTATGGCCATAAAATCTAGTAGCACAGTTGGCTCTCTTAGTAAGAAGCTTATTGAGAATAACCCTCTCACTCCTAGGAAGACCAAAGAGTCATAAGGAAGGAGCCCCCCTTTGCCCCATAGTGAACACCATAGGTGGGCCGACTTATCTTCTCGCTGATTTTTTAGCCAATAAACTTAAACCTCTCATCGACCAAACAGAATCCTTTTTCAAAGATTCTTACTCATTTATTAGTGAGTTAAAGGGCTTTAGAATGGATCCTGATGATAAGCTTGTGAGTTTTGATGTGATCTCATTATACATCATCATTCCCATTAATGATGCTACTGATGCCCTCAATCATATCACTGATCCTGACATTGCCCATCTTGTTGAAATTTGTCTCACCTCTACTTTATTTAGTTTCAAAGGTGAATTCTATGAGAAAACCTATGGTGTGTCCATGAGAAATTCAAACTAGTCGTTACATTCCAACGACTAGTTAATCCTTCTCTTCATCTATTAAAATGGGATGCCATGATCTGATTTCTCATCTGTCATGAATATGAACCACACTGGTTGGTTTGAAACACATCGACAAAATATTTACTTACGTGATTATCAGAAAAGCCAAATGTCAGTTTTACACACACATATATAAACAAATTTTCTCTTAGAATTTTTAATTTTAGAGATAATATTTTATTTAAGTAATTAATTTTTTAAAACTAATTCCATTATATGTATTATTAAAAAAATATTTAAAATATAAATTGATTTAAATTTAAAATAATAAAATGAAATATAATTTCTTATTTGATAATTAGAGGTTCACCATCAATAACCATATTCATCATGTCAATCTCAAACTCCTAATTTATTTATTTATTGGTTACAGTTTGGTTAATTTTCCATTTTGGAGTTTTTTGGTATATTTTCAGTCAAATTTATTAGAAATTAAAAAATAAAAAAATAAAAAAATAAAAAAATAAAAAAAATTTGAAAATTTATTTCACTAAATTCCTAATGAAAAAATTTAAAACCTAAAATAATTAGAAAATAAAGTTTTTACCATTCAAAATTAGGAAAAAAAATAATAATAAACATGCTACCATTGCAAGTAAGATAAAAATAAACCTAAATTATAGTTCTTTTTGTGGTTTCAAAGCGTTTTCTTGGTGGTTTTTTTTGTAGTTTTCTAGGTTTGTCTTGTGGTTTTCCCGATTTTGTATGGTAAGTTTTTATTTTATTTTATTTTATTTTTTATTTTAAATTAATTTATTTAATTTTGCAAGAAAAGAAAAATAAAGCAATAAAAAGTATAGGAAGGCTACCTTTGCTTGAGCTTCTAGGACATTGGAATTGTTGTTGTGGATGTTGGTTGGGTTGCTCCATGGCTAAATCCCTGGGTTGAGCTTCAATATCCTTGGTCGATCCCTAGAAGTCTTGGTCGAGCTCCCGTTTTCCTCGCGGTTTGCGCAAACATGACTTGCACAGACCATGACTGTGTATTTTAATATGAAATGGTGGTTTGATCGAGCTCATATTGTTGGTTTAAAAAAAAAAAAATCGAGCGAGAGTTTTTTTTAACCATTTATCGAGCTATTTTTTTAGCGCTCAAGGAGCTCGACTGAGCGCTTAAAAATGACTTGATCGAACACTTAAAATGACTCAATCAAGCTATTTTTTTCACCTAAACGCACCCTCCATTATCAAAAAATGTAACCCAACTCCATGGTTTTATCCTATTAAATGCTCCTCTTAATGTCCTTCTAGATCAAGGATTGTAATTAGTAACAACACGCCTGTTGTGTATTGGCTAGAAGAGTAGGCAACCCCATAGTGGACGTCTCGGCTCTTGTTGAGGCATAAGTTAATTGCTATTGTGTGCAGCTTGCACGCCGTTGCACCTAGCCTAGGTTTATAGTGGCAGCCAGTTAGATTTGATCCCGGGCCTTGCTCAGACAACTCTCACCAGTTATCGATTACCCTAGATCAAAAAGAAAAAGAAAAAGAAAAAAACAACAACAAATTCTTTTTTAATATCATCCATGAAGACATATAAGTTACTGAGAGTACAAAGTTTCCTTATAAGGTTTTCCTTCGATTGTGTGAACGTGTGTTTTAAATATTAAATATTACAAAATCTTTCAGAAATAACCAATTGAACCAAAAAAAATTATCAAATTTTTAAAAATAAAATAATGATTTCAAATAAATATAAAATTAAATAATTGTAAGAGTTTGCATTTCATTGCATTGACGTGAAATTTATGGTAGGAGTTCATCTATAAATAAAATATTTGCAAGGTTCAAAAGAGGTTAGACATATGGACAAAAAAAAAAGTTAATTATTATAAATAAATTATTAAGTCTGAGTTCGAATATCAATATTATCTCTAGATCGTTATGATTTTGAGAAAGAAAACAAATATTATAAAGAAAAGAATAAACTACTTTGATTTTTATGGTGAAACATAAAATTCAAGCCAGACTTAATGTATCTTAGAACATGAGCCCTCAACAAATCTCTTTAATTTTTGGCAAAAATAAAGAAAACTTTTGTTAATTTTTGAAATTATTGTTTTTTTCATATTACTTGATCATGAAATTTTTAATTTGAAGAGGTAGTTTTATGGTAGTTGTTTTTTCTTTTCTTTTTTTAATTTATTTTTTCGTTTTTTAAGTTTTGAAGTGCGTTATTATTGGTTTTGGTTGAGGGGGTGATGACTTGATTCCTTGGAATGAAATCTTGGAAATACGATTAGTACAATTATGTGCATAATTTGACTGATGTGAATAGTGATTATATACATGTAGCATAATGATTAAGATTTGAATACCAAACTTTCTTTATGAATATTGTTTAAATTCTCATAAATAATTTCTCAAAGTGGTTTAATGGCTTTGTTTTCTGAAGTCTAGGTTATCATGATGTTTCGACGCATGAATGAATTAACTCGGTCTTTTAGTGGATTAAAATAATTCAACTAAAATTTTAACCTTGAAAAGGTTAATCCACCTATTGAAAGAATACATGTTAAAGGGTGGAAGTTAGACTATAGTTTTTAGTTCAAGAATAATTCATTATTTTTTTACAAGTCTTAGACCTTTTGTTTAAAAGTTATGTCTTATTTGTAATTTTACATTTTTTGGAAATTTAAAACAATTCAATTAAAGATTACACATATGCGGATATATTTAAAATATTGGAGGCAAGTTAATGTTATTTAATTTGAGTGAAGCATTTTTTTCATAAAGCTTTTACTTTTTTTTTGGCATTATTTTTCTTTTTGATCGAATTGATGAAATTAAGACTTTCCATCAGGTAGTTTTCCCCTGTTGAAGGAGGAAATTTTCAACCTATCAACCATTGATGATAGAATGAGACAAGATAACAAGCTAACCTTGTAGAGCCATTCATTTCAAATATTCTTAACTGCTCATGTCTCCTCCACATATTTATATTTTAGAACATGCTTTTAGTTTATGTTGGCATACTAGAAAAATTCCCAAAAGACACACAATTCCCTGTCGAAATAAAATTTTGATGGTGAGAGTGTAATATTTTCTTTTGATCATATTTTTCAAATTAATCACAAATGAAAATATTTTGCAATATATAGTGATAATGAATTGTGTAGGCTACTCACTCTCACTTTGCAAGGAAGAATCAAGAGATGGTTCGAAGTGTATCTAGCCAAATCTATTCACTCGTGGAAACTGTTATCACAAAATTGCACCTGATAGGCTGCTGATCAGACAATTTAATGTAACTGTTTCAAACCAATCTTGCAACTAAATCTTAGCCTCTTCAGTCTGAGAGGGCTCTCTCAAAGGGGTTAATGATATTGAATAAAGATGAATCTAGATGGCTAAGTCTACTTGGAAAAAAACTTGCTTGTGATGTGTATAGGTTGAAAAGAGTATAAGTCTGCAAACATTGGGCTTATGGAGTCAACAAGTTCAGTGATTCAGTAGTAAGTTCACTTGACATGGAAGTTGAGGCAGGTAAGAGTTTTTAGTTAAGGTAAAAACACATGAAACAGGAAATAACACAGTCAATTCATCTATAAAGGAAGCAAAGCATTACATGAATGAATTCTGAGTATAAAAGACGAAAACCACTGCAAATGGTACACATAGAAAATATTTATCAGATAAACACTAAAAACACAATCAGATCCTCAGGTTGGTCAAGAAACAAGACTATGTATTACTAAAAATAGTCAATTTACATAAAGCTACAGTATTGCCAAAAAATCTCCAACCCTTGACAAATTCAAATATCTGCCCTTTAATAGACTTGTTACATGATGAGATGATCTGCCTCCTAGCTAGATTCATCGAACTTATTCTAATGACACCTTGCATAACAAGAAAACATTGATTTTAATGAGAAAATGACAACTATTCTATTTAACAATCCTTATCCTAATAGGAATCAAAATATTCATTATTACATCAACTACTTTATCTTCTAAAACAATTACATATTTGACAACTATTCCTTATTGGGTTCGAATAGGATGTGATGGGACTCATCACTACATTACATCTTAATTAGCCTCCTCTAAATTTGGAAACAAACCCTGCTTTTTAGTAAAACTAGTCCTTATCTTCAACGAATGGTTTGGCTGATGAGTTGGCTTCATCTCATGGTATTCAAGTCTTGGATGACAGCTGACATAGTCCTTTGACCCTTTGAAAGTATCCACCTATTCAAAAATGCCTTAAAACCTACTTATAAAGCTTCAAAACAGTACGCTATGAAAGTATGACAATTTCGTAGCGTACTTTCGTAGCGTTACAAAATTTCCCTTTTCCATCAAAATTTTTGTCTCTTTCCTTTAGTATTTTCTTCATCATGCTTAGACACCTCTTCCATATCATTTTTACCTCTTGGAAACATCTCAATTTTTTTTTAAATTCCCAAAGAAAGCTACAGTGGTTTTGTAGCGTTTTCTTGGCTTCAAGCCTAAGAAACGCTACGAAATTGGTGAAAATAGTGAAAATTCCATATTTCTGTGTAGCTTCAAAAATATACTTTCCAGGTGTAAAAAATTAGTTTGTAACATGCCACTGACCTTTAAAATCATAAACCAACTTAAACTATGAGTCTTTAGGTGTTTCTTCCTCATTGATGATGAATTGAGCAATTGGCTTCTCAACCACTGTCATTTTAAGGCCCTTTTTCTCCAACTCCTCATGGATTGGTTCAAGCTGTTCCTGGAGGTCTTTAACCTGATCTTTCAAATTTTGGTTGGTAGATTTCAAATGCAAGTTCATTCTCCTGACCTGTTTCACCTCTTTCCTCAATGGCATGGTCCATTTTATTAACTGTTGTGTATTATCTAGGGTCTTGGAAACACTGTCAACTTGCTCTTCCCAAACCTCTTTCATCTTTTCAAACTGAATCTTCTAGACATTGTGTTTCCTTTCTTCCTTCTTCATAACTGCAATTTCATGATTGGACAAATTCAACTGTTCTTCAAGGAGTTCAAACTCTGTTTTTTCCATTACTTTCTCCTTTCCTTTCTTTGGTTTGCTAACTGTATCTTTCTTTGTAGGTGATGAAAGATCAATGATGTCTTATGGTGGCTGGACTATGTCAGTGGGTGGATGAACCTCTTTACTGCTCTCTAATAGCTTTCTAGCATACCTTGTCATGGGATTTATTGCCTGGAACATAAAACCTGCATGTTCTCATTAAAATTCTAGTTTCTTTGCAGATTTGGCTTTCTTTAGTTTCTATCCACCTTCCTCTATATCTTCAGCCTGGACTATAGGAGTATCTTCTATATCAATGGCATGTAGTATGTCTTCTAAATTTTCTTTAGCTACTATTTTGTCTTCTATAGCCACTGTTTTGTCTTCTAAAGCCACTGGTTGACTCCTTGTTATCCTTTTGTTGCCTTGTTTAATCACAAATTGCTTTTGTTTTGTAGGTGGAACAATGGGTGTATCAAAACTCTGCAATTGCTCAGTTTCCATCATGATTGGTTCACTTGGTTCTACTCTTGTTGGTTCACTTGGTTCTGCCACTAAAGGTGATGGGATACCCCTAGGTTTAGGAGTTCTTGTAGGAGTAAGGGTATCCAATTCAAAACCACTAACAAATAAGAAAGGGGACTAATATCTGCCTAGCCTTTGGAGCTCATCTAAAACCAACAATTTAATTAAACCATGATGAAACAATGAAGTTTCACTTCCTTCAGATTTTTCTTGGACCTTATCTGCCATTTTTGCTAGACTTCTATTTAAATAAAAAGGCAGATCAAGAGATATCTTACTAGAAAAGTGTAGGAGAAGATTGAAATGGTAAGAGTGGACTTTATGGTATCTCCCTTCAGAAGTAAAATATTTTTGGATGATGAGCAACAACTTTGAGTAATTATCCTTCATGCAGCTCCTTGTAATGGCATTAGTAAGGTCCATTTCACTGTTTTCTGGCTTGATAAACTCTTTGCATTGCTCCATGTTGAATTTGAATCCTTTGAACCATTTCTCTTGCCCCCTTGGATTCCCTGTTACTGCTGCAATGACCTTTGGTGTAATGGTGAGATTTAGCATCCCCACTTTAGTAGCTGTTCCACTGAGGTTTAGAGAAAATTCCTTGGAAACATGTACATGGCAACCTTGTAGTCTTTCACAAAACTGTAAACATCCTGTCCTTCTGAAGACTTCTACAGGTGTTGGGTCTTCATTGATCAGATTCATATTTGATGGCTCATATCTGAGACATTGGCCACCCTTATTTGTCTTTATTTTTTCAGCCATAGTTTCTTTAGTGTCTTCTCAACCTCGCTTTATAGTTCTCTGCCTCTCTTGATATTTTTCAGCCTCGCTTGATCACTGATATCTACAACCTTTGAAAATAATAGCCACAGCTTTGGCTTCAATGAAATGCTCTCCAGAGGTAAATATCATGCAAAGAAGGAATGAAGAATGAGAAATGACTTAATTTGGTAAGATTTTTATGTTTGATGCTCACTCATAACACAATGATGAGTCATACATGCCTTAAATCGTGATGATGACTTCAACCCTAACCATGTACCTTGATATTTACCTTGACTAACTCGAATGGTATCTAATTTACCCTTTCCAAATGATTTTCTGACACCTAACAGCTAGCTTGACATGACAGACAATAAACCTCACTTTCATATCATGTTTAGTGTAAATCTGGGTGTTTTCGCTACGAAAGTATCAGCGGTTTCGTAGCGAAAAGTGGAATTTCTCAGTGTATTTCACTACGAAACTGTGGTTTCTTAGCTAAGATGACCATTTCGGTACTAAAACCTTGGGAATAAAAAACTGTCAGAAAATTATGAGTGATGTGACATGAGGGGCTTTGAAAATGAGTGGGTTTAGACCTTTGGGTAAGCTTAATTAGAAAAATTTAAAAATTTCGTTGACTAAGTAAATAAAAAATGAACCCTACAACCCTACCTTTGACACATGAACCTATATGATTTTGTCAAATGATGCTTCATTTTTTTGAGTGATAACAATCACTCCACCTGGGACGGTGTGCCCCAGTGGTACACTAAAGAACCAGTAGTTCCAGTGCTGCTATCCATCTTCTTGAAAACAAAAACTTTGAATTTTTCCAAGGTTTCCTTCAAAATCTAATGGCCTTCACCTCGGGCTAAAGCTTGATGATTCATCTCGTCATTATTAGTAGAAAAAATATAAAATGGAATATATACAATGGAATGAAAGGTCAACATATTTTAAGAAGAGTAGTGCTTCAAAAACCTGCCATTGATAGGCCCTCCAGCACATGGTTGTCTATCCATCTCCTAAAAAATGTAAGTGTTGTTCCCATGAAGTGTAGCTACTATGAAAGGACCTTTCCAAATGTTCTCAAACTTACCATGTTTCCCCTTCTCTTCAATCCTAGCCTCCCATTTCAAAACCACATCTTGGATTTGAAAACTTTCTTCTTTGACCTTCTTTTAAAATGTCTTCTTGATTCTGTTTGAGATTGCTGATTATTGTTATAGACTTCCTCCCTTTTCTCCTGCAAAGTTATCAATTGATTGATCCTTCTCTGAATTTCATTTGGCTCCTCCTCCAATCCTTGCAACATCTTCATGACAGGTACTCCTAAGGATGTAGGAATAATGGCTTCAACTCCATATACCAGCTCATAAGGTGAAGTTCCAATTGATCTCTTTGTTCACACTCTATCAACCCACAGAGCATACTTCAGCTTCAAATGCCATGACTTCTTATTATCCTGCAACACCTTCTTAATAATCCTCACAATGATTTTTTTAGTGTTAGTCATTAGTATTTTTCACTTGTTGATGATGACTAGTTGTAACAGCCAAGTTTTCTAACAGTTGATCTAAAAATTTGTCAAATTTGCCAGCTGGAAAACACTCATATACTTTTTTCGCCCTCTTACCTTTCAGTCCGCCCATGACAAAATGAAACCTCATTATCAAATACTACCTAGCCTCAGCCATACTAGTCTGCCCATCAGCTCTAAAGAAACAATCCAAATCTGTCCAAAAAGTCTCCCCTAAGTTAGGAAGTGGCGCTTTAGGCATTTCTCCCTTGGAAAACTATCCTAAAAGCCAAAGAACCTCCATTTGCTATAGACCAGTCATAAAAAACCTTCCCATCCTGCAAATAAATTTGGTTACAGCCATAGGTCGCGCCACTAATACACCCTCAAGTCTCAGCAATTCATGTACCATAATTCAAACTGATTCTAGGTGTTTTTACAGTGTTTTAAATGGATCTTTCAAGGACAGACGCATACCAGCATCCCAGAAGACAATATTTGGCTCCACATGAGAAGACAACTTCTTCTCAATGTGATCTTGAGCCTGGGATGCAGCTACAGAGCAGAGAGTTTTTCATTAAATTCTTGCGATCACAGTCAAAGCCTGAAAGGACAGTGAAAGGAAAAATAACACTGTCAAAGGCTGATGATTTGACATGACTAAAAAAACTCCTTAATCTATAAGCAGAGGGTTTGAATACTGAAGAAACTCCTTCATTTCATAAGTAGAGGGTTGAATACTAAGAGTGCCTCCTTCATCTATAAGCAGAGGGCCAAAGGTAAAGTCTGTTTTTTAGTTTTTCACTAACTGTGAAGACAAACTTTGAAGTACAGTGAGACAGCAAATGAAGGCTTCTGCATGAAAATGATGATTAAAAGCAGGGGTAAAGCAGTAGGCTTTAAAGTTGGTTTGCATGAGATTCATTATTATTTGAGTTACAATGTGAAGCTAGTAGGTTCATCATCATTGAAGAAAGATTGTTAAACAGATGGCCAAAAGAGTCAAATAGTCTTGGGCTCAAACTAGCTTCTGCCATCATGAATGAAGAAAACTACTATCAGTATGTTCATCAAACAGGTTTTATTTGGTTGAGACAGAGGTAGGCTGGCTTATCTCCTGTCAGATTTTATTTCAAAAGCAATCTGGAACCCAAATCAAACAACTTTGCTGATGGTTGAGAGATGGGTCATAACACAGGCTAAGGAATGACAATTATTTCTCAAAAGATACTTTCCTTCCTGATCATGAGGGAATTTCTTTAAATTACTCATCATAGTAGACAAAGGAAATTTGAGTTTAGTTTTTCCCAAGAAAGGCATTGCAGATAGATACACAAGCTCACAAAAATGTAAGAAGGATTATGGTATGAGTTTCAAATCTCTGGAACAAACATCCAAAAGCAATACCTGCATACCACCGTTACAAAGGAAGGCAGTTTCCTTATAAAAAGGGTCAAAGGCACCTCATTGTTGCATTCCAAGTAAAAGGAAAAGTCTAAAATAAGTCCCCTTTGGATGAACAAAGAAGAGTAAAGCTTGAGTGAATGCAACTAAGTTCGGCACTCACAGTCAGAAGAGGAGCTTAAAAAAGAAGAAAACGCCTAGAATCAGAAACTGTCAACTAAGTTTAAAGAGATAGGTCATCTCCTTACAAAATGGCAAAAGAGGCTTCACCACTCATTGACATGTTTTGAGCAGTTTTCCCATTTTGGAGGTATCATTAAAGGGTTAGCAGTGACAGAGTTTCCTTTTCTAATATTAAAACACAGTGAAAAGAGTTTAACCCTTGGGGTGATTTTATTATAAAGGAATAGATTCATATCCATTACAACTGTTCAATTAGCATGCACAGGCCTTTCTGCCAAAATTATGTAAAGGTATGGGCCCCTTATAGCCCGTTCAAAATTCCCGGTGGTTGTGTTTTCAAATAAACAAAGGCATTGTTTTAAAGAGGGAAGATTTCAAAACCCTCACAAGTCAAAATCAAAGGTACTTTGGCTTTTCACTTTCAAACGGAGTTAAGGACCATTTAAAATCTATTTTGAAGTTCCAAACGCAAACCACACTCCTCTTGCTCTTCACGAGACTGGAGTACAAGCTTTTGGGCAAATTCACAAAAGTTTCCGGGCTTGAAGACTGCGCGGTGCGCCTGTAGCAACGCGCGGAGCGTTCAGGCGAGATTTTTCCAAAGGAATACACTACCGCGTTTCGCGCCTATAACAGCGCGTGGCGCGCCTGTAGGCGCCGGTCACGTCGGCCCGAAAGTGACCCGACAGCTTCCTGTGCGCGGCGTTCTCTCAGTCAAACGTGCCACACATATCTCAAGCCATCAAAACACCTCCAAATGCTTTCAAAGTTGCTCGAACCCCTCAAATAATAGCTACTATCGATTTTCAAGGTATGTTGGGGGCAAGGGTTTGAAAAATATTGTTATAGTTATGTTGAAAGTGAAGTGGTCATTTTTATGTCGAAGGCCTAAACTCTGCCCTCAGAACAGTGCATTAACATAAACTTGCAAATCAGAATATGCACATTAGTGAAGGCTTTGTCAAAAATTGTGAAGTTAACCCTACTGTGGTAAAACAAAGTTAAACTCTGTTAGCTACATAGTGGAAGAAAGTAGTGCTTGGGAAGTTTGATTTTTTGGTTTAAACTCAAGATTTTCTGTGGTTTCGGATTACTCAAGGTGAACATAGCAAAAATGGTGGGTTCCTATTGATGTTTAAAAACCTGTAAACTGCCCTCAAAACAGTATTGAAAGGTGTAAGACAGTGTCCAAAGGAAGAAACACAGTATTTGGAAAAGTAAAACAATAGGCCTAATTTCATAAACAATGATCACTGTATAAGTGTTTTTGATTCAAAAGTCATCTCTGTGGGGTTAAAAAGGGGGAAAAAAACCACTGTTGCCTCCTTTGTTCTATAAAGAAGACTTTAGTGAGTAGAGCTACCACTGCATTTGGAGGTGTTTGTCAAAACCTGTATGAGAAAACAGTGAAGACAAAGAGGGTGTTTTGATTGTAAGGAACTTTTGTTTTTATCTGCTACAAGGATGTCTTGCTATCACTCAAAACAACAAAACCCTGTGACCTTGTCCAAACACAGAAAATCATTTTGACTGTGTATGCATTCTGTTTGACTGTGCACTTGTCATTATAAATATTGGCTGTTAGGCATGCAAAGGGTAGAAAGGACAGTGTTTTGAAGGAGCAGGGACCTAATACCAAAGAAAACATTTTGCACATCATTTGAAACCAAATTTACCTTGATCAAACTGTGATTGATAGATAAGGCAGAAGTTTGTTTGAAAAGACATTCTTGAAATCCTTTTGGAGGCAGTTTGGTTTTTGCAGAGAGCATCCATAACAAGATGACTCCCAGGCAAGATAGCAGGAGTGGATTCCATAAGAGGTATGAGCCTATTTCCACCGAAGAAGTGAATGCACACCCATTAGTCTTATTCAATTTTGATGAGGTGGGTTATTTAGATTTTTGTCAAAGGGTGCAAGAGGTGAAGAGTTTTTCTCCTTTGACACACCTTTGCGCTTTGAGGTTTCAAGATAAGCATTTTCAATTGGCAGGCCTTGACTTCAAGTTCTCCCCAAGATCCATCTCCAAAGCCACTAAAATTCCCTATATTGGCGAGAAATGGTTTAAACAAATCCATTTGGACTCAGATGATTACAAGCCCTTCCTAAAACCTGAGCACTGAGAATCATGTCCTTCTATTTTCCCTTTCTCATATCTTTTAGCAAGCTACGCCCCTCTCATGAAGATTATCATGAAGTGCTTTACTTGTGAGGGAAGATTCTCCCAAATTTATGCATATCACATTCGACTGCTCATGCATTTTACTAGGGCCAGATTGCTAAATATTCCTTTCTTCTTACACAAGAGCATTGAGAAAATGGCCTCCACTGTCCAAAAGAAACCTCCTTCACAGCAAGTAGCATGTCTCTTCCATCACTCTCTCATCAAAATCATCATTCTTCATCAGCTTGAAAAGAGAGATGTCTCTTGCGATGTTTTCATCACTCATCCGGATTTCTCCACCGTCCCTCCAGTCCATACATCCCCTACATCTCCTACTCATCTCCCCTCGCCTTCCTCTAGCAGACGTATTCCTAAAAAGCTTAAATTCACTACAGAACAAGCAGAAGAGCCTGAAGAGGGGGAAGAGCATGATCATGATGATGAGGAAGAGGATGAAGGGCAGCAGCATGAAGAGCAGCACCACAGTGGTGATGAACAACAGCAAGGGAAAGAGGAAGAAAGTGCTGAACAACAACATGACAGTGAGGGTAATACAGGGTAGTAGCATGAAGATAATGAACAAGGACAGGAAAGAGAAGAACAGGGGCAGCCTTATGGGACAGAGCAGCAAGGGCAGCATGATAGTGATGAGAAAAGGCAGCCTAAAGAGGACACATAACAACCCTATGAGACAGAGCAACAACATGAAAATGATGAACAAGGGCATGACATTGATGAGCAAGGGAAACCACAGCATGTTACACATCAGCTACAGCTTGAGGAACAACAACTTCAAGAAGATGACAAGCAAGGTGACAAAGGTAAAGGGGCCATACCCTCTTCTCCTAAAAAGGCCAAGCCCCAGAAAGCTTGGAAAAGAGTGCCTAGAGTGGTCACTCCAAATGTGACAAGGGCCCTCCAGAGTAAAGGAAAATTGCCAAAGAAGTCCATCATTGATTTACCTAGGAGGAAGAGCACTAGAATAGCCACCCAAAGCAAAGGGAAGGGCAAGGTAGAAGGAAGTCATGAACAAGAGAGTGCATTTGACATCATCCAAGTCCAAAGCAATGATAGTGATAATGAGGCCCGGATTCTAGAAAACCTCTTAATCCATAGAGAAGGCCAAATTGATGCATTGAAGGATGATATTCATAGGGAAAGGAATTTCAATGAATTTCTGCAAATCCAAAATAGGCAAATGAGTGTCCATATGGCTGTTTATGAGACACAGGCGATTAAGTACAAGAAGGAAGCCTCCAAAGCCCAAGCAAGGTTGGAAGAACTCATAGGTCAGTTTGATGAAAGTGAAGGCAAAGATCAGCCTAAGCAAAAGAGGCCTAGAACCATGGGGCTTAAAAAGGTCCTTGAAAAGCAAAAAGAAGAGAAAAATGCCCTTCTCCAATCTACCCCTCTCACTGCATTGCTTGAACAAGAGATAGAGAACAATAAGGAGGCGTGGCTGAGAGAGTCAATGGCCATTTGGAGAAGAATTTGGAGAGGGAAAACATGGATTTAGACCTTCAAAGGAGAATGGCGAAGCATTATAAAAGGTTAAATCAGTTTGCCCGACGCAAGTTGAAGGCTGCTCAAGAAAAGCTCAAGGAGGCTAAAGGGAAGCGCCCGACACGAAACGTGAAGAAAGACATATCAGGACTTCAGATTTTGGCCTCTACTTCACAACATGTTGCTGAGAACCCTTGAGGGTCATGCTCACCAATTTTGGGCGTTTTTCGATATATTTTGGTTTTTTGGCATTTTTGGGTTTTTGGTCAAAACTCATAAGCTTCTCCATTTCAGTTTGGGGGATCAAAAAAGGAGGAGAATGGTATCATTGGATGCCATAATTTCAGGAGCACACACTCAGCGATTTTCAGGACATTTGAAGATAATTTTCTCTCCTTAAATGGCGAAAAATGCCCGTTTTTTCTACACTCTGCCCGATCTATCAGCAAACCTTATTTTCTGGGTTTTACACACAGGCCTGTTTTTGGAGGACTTCCAGGCATCAGATTGAGAAAATTCTAGTTTCTCTAGAAATTAGACACTCATATATTTCCAACGAGCTATCATGAGCCTCGTTTCGACATTGGGAAGGCTGCTAAAGGTTGTGAGCAAGTCAGGGGACCTTTTGCTGATGTAATTTTTGAGTATTTTTGTAAAAATTGAACCTTTAAAAGCTACTTTTTCCTCATGTGCGTTTAGCTATTTTTGCACATGAGAAGTTATGAAAAGTCAATTTGTTTCCCTCTTTTAGCATTTTTTAGATATTTTATTAGATATTTTGTGCCTTGGGCTTTGCAAAGCCTCAAGGACAAGTTTAGATATTTTGAATAGGCCTATGAGAGTGCAAATTGAACCACGAGGTTTTTCTCACTTGAGCCTATATATTCCAAAAAATTTCAATGTAAACAAGGCTGAACTTGATGATAGAAGCAATATATGGTCATATAAGCTTTGGAAGAAATACTTGTCTCATGCTCTTGGATAGTCTCTTGGATGTTCTTGGATGATGAAAGAGGATTGTTGTTGGATTCAATGACTTGGTAGAATAGTATAGTGTCTCTTTCTTTGTTTTGTTTTCTAGTTTTAATTCATGAATCCATGTTTCTTGCTCGCTATATATTAGTAGAGAACAAATTTGAGACATGCCCTTGGAGGCACCTCAAATTTCCTGTTTCTTCATAGCTTCCATGTTTTCTTCTTCCTTAGTCACATTAAAGAATTCTTGATTGCTCTTTAATAACTTAAAGATGTTGTTGCTTATTTCATTCATGGTTTTATGCATGCTAAGTATGATTTACGGTACGCCTTGCTTACTCATGGCTAGCCATATCTCCATCCATGAAATTTATCTTTAACTGATTAGATTGTCATTTGTTGAACCAAGGAGGTCTTGTTATGATCTTGCCCTTTGCCTAAGACTATGCAATATTGTTTTCAGAGTGCCCAATAACTTGAAGTACTGTGTTTAGGCGTTCCAACATAGTGATTTGAGTTGTTTGTCTCTCTTAAGTGTATTTCCCCAAAGTCTGATAGTCATTTCCAAAAGTTAGAGAGTTATATATCTCTATGCATGGCTTGAATGTTTATTTCTATGTATTGATTAGCTTATAGTTACATTTCTCATGATTAATGGTTTGCCCTACCATGTTTATGTCAGCTATTAAACTAGTTATGCTTGAAATCCTTTGTTGTTCCCAAACTTGATGTCCATTTTATTCCATTTTTCCCTAAGATCATTTCTACCTCGAATCAAATCGGCCCTTCAACAGCCTTGTATCACCATCTGATAGCTTTCTTGACCTTTTCGACCTCATAGCCTAGTTGATCTGACATCTTTTTACCTGTCTTATATCTTTGATCAGTTTCATCCCTCATAACCTAAAAAACCAAAACTAAAAAACCTACTTCATAACTAGCCTAAAATCAGAACACAATAAGCAAAACACACAGATATCCCTTACACATATAGAGAGAGCCCTCTCTGAGTCCAGGAAGGCTAGGTCCTTGGGCTCCAAAGAGTAGTTTGATGTTACACTGTCATTTGGCTTTCCAATCAGCCAAATCACGAGACACTAACATAATGGCGATCACGGTGGGACTTACTAAGTACATGACAATCTAGCAAACTCTTATAGACTCTTTAGTCCTTCAACACTAAACTTAGACCATCAGCCTATAGAATCATTTAGAGTAAAATCCTTGTGTCACCATCTTAGCAAAGTGATGAATCAGGTTTAGAACACTCTTATAAACTAGGTTGCACATAAAAACTCAAAAAACCCCAAAACTCCCTTAGATTGGTTTTTGTCATTACTAGTGGTGGATCATACCAATATCCCCTCAAAACAACTAAAAATCCACCTAGCGATTCCACTAGCCTCCAGTAGGTCTTACTACTCTACTAAATTCTAGGCTACTATCCAATTGAGCCACCTCATTGCCACACTAACATAATGGCGATCATAGTGGGACTCTGAGTGATAAACAAACTTAGTTTCCCTAAAATATTTAGAGACCTTTGAGAATACTATCCGGCTGACTTATCCCACCGCTCACTAACATAATGGTGATTAGGGTGGGACCTTCTGAGTTAGTGACAATCTAAGTACTCCTTAGTAACTCTCGATGTCTCATTAAAACTTAGAAAACTTAAGTGTTGTCCAAAGAGTAGAAACTATTTCCTTCACCATCTTAGCAAAATGATGAGTCAGTTATAGGAAACTCTTCCAAACCTCAGGACTACATAAAACTCGGAAAACCCCAAAAAACTCCCTTAGATTGGTTTTTGTCAGTACTAGTGGTGGACCATACACATATACCTCAAAACAACTAAAAATCCACCTAGTGACTCCACTAGCCTCCAATGGGCCTTACTACTTTTCTAAAATTTAGAATACTATCTGATTTACCTATCTTGCCGCTCACTAACATAATGGCGATCACGGTGGGAATAACTGAGTACATAATAGTCTATCAAACTCTTGTAGATTCATTAGTCTTTAAAACTTAAACAGGCAAGCAGTCCATAGAATTGATTAGAGTAAACTCTTCTTGTCGTCACCACCCTAGCAAAGTGATGAAACAGGTTTAGAACACTTTAATAAACCATAGGCTGCACATAAAAACTTAGAAAAACCCCAAACATTCCCAGATTGGATTTTCCCTAGTTACTGGTGGTGGACCATAGCTACATCTTTACAAAAACAACCAAGTTCCACCTGGCGACTCCACTAGCCTCCAGTAGGCCTAAAAACTCCATAAAAGACCAAAAATTCATAAACCATACCTTTCTGCTAACTCATCCTTCCAAAGACTTAAACTTAGGGTGGAAACTCTGTAATTAGTGACAAGCTAAGCATAACTTAGTGATATAGAAAACCTCACCTGAACATAGGATATAAGCAGAAAGCCTTCTTGCCAAGAGAACCATTAGCTTGTCCATACAGCCTAGTGAACTATTGAAACCAAGTGAATCACTCTTCTTTTCACAGTTCCCATCTCAAAGTTGCTATAAAAAATTTTCCCAAGCATCTTTGATAGTGTTGGTGGTGGACCATAGTTCTCATAAGAAATCCACCTGGCGACTCCACTATTCCATCCTTTTAGTTTTGACCATCCTTCACATTAGTAAAACCTTAGAGAGGCCATCCATCCAAAACATTCACAAATACCATCCTCTCTAAACTCTAGACCCGAAATCTGGCTTCACAAAGAATCCACACCAGATCTCATCCAAACCCAAATCCCCCTATCATAGTAGATGACCCAGAGAAGATTCTGTGGCAAGCTTCTGAAACTGGCAATTTAGCTACCGATAGGTCCATCCGTAAAACAAAACCAGTGCCTGAACATATCACTACCTTACCGGATTCCTCCTTTGACTTAAAATCAGAAAAAACCCTTTTTAGAAGCAAGTCACAAAGTAAGATAGACTTTGATGATCTTGAGTCCCTAGATCTGCCACAGAGTCCTAGTAGAGAAGCCTCACCTGCCACCCCTCTTGACTTTCAGCTTATCCATCACTTTGGCTCATACCATCCCAAATCTGCTCAAAACCAGGTCACTAGTCCAAGTACATCCGCCACATCTATCCAAACCACTACTGTTCAAACCACTTCAGCTCATCCCACAAGCCCTTATTTTGTACATCACCCATTAGCTCCCGTAATGGCAACCTGATACGCACCCTTGGTGTTTCCACAACCTTTGTCTCCCTTACAAGATGACTATCAATCCAAAATCCCACTCTTTACCGGAGTTGAGACTACCACAGCTCAACAACATGTAGATAGGATTAGCGATGCCTTTGAATACATGGAATTAGAAGACGAGACCATTAGAATGAGAATGTTCGCCCAAAGCCTAGGCGGGGAACCCAAAAAATGGTTTAAGAGCTTAACTCCAAACAACATCCACAACCTCTCAGAACTCTACCAAATCTTCATAAACAAGTGGGAAATCCGAAAGAACCCCATTCAAATCCTATCAGAATATAACAATCTAAAACGAGAAAACGGGGAAAGTGTCCAGGGATATTGCACTAGGTTCAACAATGTATATAACGCCCTCCCACCTCACTTCAAACCCCCACTTGGTGTAGCCTTGGAAAAGTTCCCCGAGGGTTTTGACCCAGACATGACTTATTAGATAAGAGACAAGGACCCCCTTACCTTAGAGGAAATGCAAAAAGTAGCCATAAGGGCAGAAGCCAACTTAGCAGAAAAAAGAGCCAGGACTAGATCAGAAAGGAAAGTCACCTACCGAGATGAGGTCTCCACTTCATCCCCTTCCCTAGATCCTAGAATAGATGATTTAGTCAGGTCCATGGCCAAAATGTGGGAAAAGATAAGTGAAAAGACCCCTCTTAGGGACAACCAACAAATCCCTCCAAACAGAAACCGAAACCAAAATTTTAGGAGGGAACAACCTCAAAACAAACCAAGGGAAAATGACCAGCAAATTAGGCCACCATTTAATGAAAATTATGTGGAAGAAGATGATAGGGATACAAAACCCATTGATGAAAATCATTTGAACCTCATAGGGTCTGATAATGAGAGTGAGGTGTACCTCACGGAAGAAGAACAAGCATTCTTCTCTCCGAATCAGGATGAAACCAACTATGAAGATCCCGAGGATCCTGCCATAGATTTTTAGAATGCCATAATAGAAGCTCGCAGGCAGTATGACCTTAGAAGCAGAAAAAATCAAGACAACTCCAAGAAAGGTAGCTCAGACATTGCTAGAACCCCTGATACCATCCTTAAGAAAGCAGTAAACAACAACAAAATCATGGTCGAGAAAAGTGACCAAAACAAAAATAGAGTTACCCAAATTAGTCCTGACTCAGATGCTCCTAGTACTTCCACAAAGATTCCCGAGGTGGCTGCGGCAAACAAAATCCCGAAATAGATCCAGCAAACTCAGAACATAGAGAAGGTCATGGCTGAAAAAGCTGAAACAAACATGTCTAAACTGCAGCTACCGTTTAGTTTTGAGGGTGAAATCGCCAAAATGAAGATCACCATGCCTCTTACCGAGCTCATCACTCAAGGCTCTTATAAATCCGAAGTGTTAAAGGTCCTAAATCTAGGGAATGATGCCAACACTCTTAATCTAGCTGATGATACTTCTGAAGTGTTGTTTGGTCCAAAAATAGAAGGGAAATTCCAAGAGGGAACCACTCTTCCTTTTTACATCAGTCTAAATATCCATGACCAAATCCTTCACAATTCCATGCTAGACTCCGGCGCCTTGCATAATCTTATGCCGAAGGTTGTAATGGAAAGATTAGGCCTAGAAATCATAAGACCGTAAAAATACTTATATTCATTTGATTCTAGTAGAGTCAGATGTCTAGGCTTGATCAAAGATCTTCGTTTTAGTTTGGCCCAAATACCTGCAAAACATCTGATCATGGACATAGTGGTAGCAGACATTCCTCCCAAGTACGGAATGCTTCTATCCAGATCTTGGGGAGCCAAGCTCCAAGGGAATATTCAACTTGATATGTCCTACGCCACTATTCCTGTGTTTGACCAAACAAGAATACTCTATCGAGAGTCACACATGAAATACATGATCAGTAGTCAAGAGAGGCCAGATAACATCCCAATGTATTCCTTGCATTCCGACCTGAAATCTTTTATTCTGCACACTGATGAGGACATTGAAGAACAGTCAGAAGAAACTGAAACAAGCTTAGACCCAACACATCAGCTACCCCTAGTTCTCTATGATGAGCTAGACACTCAAAACTACCATGATCATGAACAACTATGTCTCGAGGAAAGTAAGTATGTTCCTTCTGAAATAGGAATAGAGCAAGAAGCACAAACCATTATGTACTATCAAGCGAATTGCTCGAACCTTAGTCAAACCTCAATAGTAACATCAGGAAACTTTTTCAGAATAAAGGCATTAGAGGACTTACATATCACAAACCTTTTCGAAAGTCAGGAGCAGGGAAGCTTAATG
>CM076569.1:530231871-530301430 GCA_034641835.2 Pinus albicaulis
GTTCCAAAAAATAGTCATTCAGAAAGCGCGCAAGTCTAAATTCCGCTACTAGTACTCAAATGTCTTGTTCAAGTTATCTAGCCTAATCATAGCTGAACATGTTTTAAATTTATTTGCTGATAAGTTAGTGAGTGAAAAATATGGTCAACATTGTGTAAGCTTGACTTATCAAAGAGAGTAGATTAGGAAAATATACTGGTTCCACACGCCCAAAACAGAACCAAAGAGGGAAGCGGGGATGAAAAACAAATTGTGAATCTTAGCCCTGTTTTTCCTAGTTTCCATTTTATGCAAAATAATATTTGTGTGCAGCTTGTCTTTCATGCCGCAAATACATGACAAATCAGACTGTCTAATCCTGATTTGATCATCTTTTCAATTTCGTGTTTTAGATTAGAGAAAAAATTCCTGTCAAACAGCTTAACCTTGACATTTGATCTAGCATAGGTAGAGTAATGAAGGAGTTCATCAGTTTAATCTGAACTCCCGACAGATATAAGTGTAGAATTAGATAGGTTCATTTTCCAAAAATAAAAACTATATATTGTCAAAAGGGTTGCTAGTCCAAATGCACCCAAAGGAAGAAAAAATGTTAGGACAAATAGTGGGGTAAGTAGAATTATCATCAATGCTAATCATGGTGTCATTTTTCAGAAGTAGCATCAAAGAGGAATGAAATTTGCACCAATGGGTAAGGCACTAGTCTTCATAAGCCAAAGATCTGAAATTCTGGACGCCTCCTGAAAAGGAGCTGCCCTCCCCAAATGGATCCACTGTTAGTCATCAATATTTTTCACTTGTTGATGATGACTAGTTGTAACAACCAAGTTTTCTAGCAGCTGATCTAAAAATTTGTCAAATTTGCCAGCTGGAAAAAACTCATAAACTTTTTTCGCCCTCTTACCTTTCAGTCCGCCCATGAAGAAATGAAACCTCATTATAAAATCCTACCTAGCCTCAGCCATACTAGTCTACCCATCAACTCTAAAGAAACAATCCAAATCTATCCAAAAAGTCTCCCCTAAGTTAGGAAGTGGTGCTTTAGGAATTTCTCCCTTGGAAAACTATCCTAAAAGCCAAAGAACCTCCATCTTCTATAGACCAGTCATAACAAACCTTCCCATCCTGCAAATAAAGTTGGTTACAACCATAGGTCGCGCCACTAATACACCCTCAAGTCTCAGCAATTCATGTACCAGAAGTCAAACTGATTCTAGGTGTTTTTACAGTGTTTTAAATGGATCTTTCAAGGACAGAGGCATCCCAACATCCCAGAAGACAATATTTGGCTCCACATGAGAAGACAACTGCTTATCAATGTGATCTTGAGCCTGGGATGCATCTACAGAGCAAAGAGTTTTTCATTAAATTCTTGCGATCACAGTCAAAGCCTGGAAGGACAGTGAAAGGAAAAATAACACTGTCAAAGGCTGATGATTTGACATGACTAAAAAAGATCCTTCATCTATAAGCATAGGGCCAAAGGTAAAGTCTATTTTTTAGTTTTTCACTAACTGTGAAGACAAACTTTGAAGTACAGTGAGACAGCAAATGAAGGCTTCTTCATGAAAATGATGATTAAAAGCAGGGGTAAAGCAGTAGGCTTTAAAGTTTTTTTGCATGAGATTCATTATTATTTGAGTTACAATGTGAAGCTAGTAGGTTCATCATCATTGAAGAAAGATTGTTAAACAGATGGAAAAAAGAGTCAAATAGTCTTGGGCTCAAACTAGCTTCTCCTATCATGAATGAAGAAAACCACTATCAGTATGTTCATCAAACAGGTTTTATTTTTTTGAGACAGAGGTAGGCTGGCTTATCTCCTGTCAGAGTTTCTTTCAAAAGAAATCTGGAACCCAAATCAAACAACTTTGCTGATGGTTGAGAGATGGGTCATAACACAGGCTAAGGAATGACAATTATTTCTCAAAAGATACTTTCCTTCCTGATCATGAGGGAATGTCTTTAAATTACTCATCATAGTAGACAAATGAAATTTGAGTTTAGTTTTTCCCAAGAAAGGAATTGCAGATAGATACACAAGCTCACAAAAATGTAAGAAGGATTATGGCATGAGTTTCAAATCTCTGGAACAAACATCCAAAAGCAATACCTACATGCCACCGTTACAAAGGAAGGCAGTTTCCTTATAAAAAGGGTCACAGGCACCTCACTGTTGCATTCCAAGTAAAAGGAGAAGTATAAAATAAGTCCCCTTTGGATGAACAGAGAAGATTAAAGCTTGAGTGAATGTAACTAAGTTCGGCACTCACAGTCAGAAGAGGAGCTTAAAAAAGAAAAAAAACGCATAGAATCAGAAACTATCAACTAAGTTTAAAGAGATAGGTCATCTCCTTACAAAATGGAAAAAAAGGCTTCACCACTCATTGACATGTTTTGAGCAGTTTTCCCATTTTGGAGGTATCATTAAAGGGTCAGCAGTGACAGAGTTTCCTTTTCTAATATTAAAACACAGTGAAAAGAGTTTAACCCTTGGGGTGATTTTATTATGAAGGAAAAGAGTCATATCCATTACAATTGTTCAATTAGCGCGCACAGGCCTTTCTGCCAAAATTATGTAAAGGTATGGGCCCCTTATAGCCCGTTCAAAATTCCCGGTGGTTGTGTTTTCAAATAAACAAAGGCATTGTTTTAAAGAGGGAAGCTTTCAAAACCCTCACAAGTCAAAATCAAAGGTACTTTGGCTTTTCACTTTCAAACAGAGTTAAGGACCATTTAAAATCTATTTTGAAGTTCCAAATGCAAACCACACTCCTCTTGCTCTTCACGAGACTGGAGTACAAGCTTTTGGGAAAATTCATAGAAGTTTCCGGGCTTGAAGACTACGTGGCGCGCCTATAGCGTTGTGTGGCGCGTTCAGGCGAGATTTTTCCAAAGGAATACACTACCGCGCGACGCGCCAGTAGCAGCACGCGGCGCGCCTATAGGCGCCGGTCACGTCGGCCTGATAGTGACCCGACAGCTTCCTGTGCGCGGCGTTCTCTCATTCAAATGTGTCGCGCATATCTCAAGCCATCAAAACACCTCCAAACGCTTTCAAAGTTGCTCGAACCCCTCAAAAAAAAACTGCTATCGATTTTCAAGGTATGTTGGGGGCAAGTGTTTGAAAAATATTGTTATAGTTAAGTTGAAAGTGAAGTGGTCGTTTTTATGTCGAAGGCCTAAACTCTGCCCTTAGAACAGTGCATTAACATAAACTTGCAAATTAGAATATGCACATTAGTGAAGGCTTTGTCAAAAATTGTGAAGTTAACCCTACTGTGGTAAAACAAAGTTAAACTCTGTCAGCTACATAGTGGAAGAAAGAAGTGCTTGGGAAGTTTGATTTTTTGGTTTAAACTCAAGATTTGCTGTGGTTTTGGATTACTCAAGGTGAACATAGAAAAAATGGTGGGTTCCTATTGATGTTTAAAAACCTATAAACTGCCCTCAAAACAGTATTGAAAGGTGTAAGACAGTGTCCAAAGGAAGAAACACAGTATTTGGAAAAGTAAAACAGTAGGACTAATTTCATAAACAATGATCACTGTATAAGTGTTTTTGATTCAAAATTCATCTCTGTGGGGTTAAAAAGGGGGAAAAAAACCACTGTTGCCTCATTTGTTCTATAAAGCAGACTTTAGTGAGTAGAGATACCACTGCATTTGGAGGTGTTTGTCAAAACCTGTATGAGAAAACAGTGAAGACAAAGAGGGTGTTTTGATTGTAAGGAACTTTTGTTTTTATCTGCTACAAGGCTGTCTTGCTGTCACTCAAAACTCCAAAACCCTGTGACCTTGTCCAAACACAGAAAATCATTTTGACTGTGTATACATTCTGTTTGAATATGTACTTGTCATTATAAATATTGGCTGTTTGGCATGCAAAGGGCAGAAAGGATAGTGTTTTTAAGGAGCAGGGACCTAATACCAAAGAAAACATTTTGCACAGCATTTGAAACCAAATTTACCTTGATCAAACAGTGATTGACAGAGAAGGAAGAAGTTTTTCTGAAAAGACATTCTTGAAATCATTTTGGAGGCAGTTTGGTTTTTGCAGAGAGCATCCATAACAAGATGCCTCCCAGGAAGGATAGCAGTAGTGGATTGCATAAGAGGTATGAGCCTATTTCCACCGAAGAAGTGAATGCACACCCATCAGTCTTATTCAATTTTCATGAGGTGGGTTGTTTATATTTTTGTCAAAGGGTGCAAGAGGTGAAGAGTTTTTCTCCTTTGACACACCTTTGCGCTTTGAGGTTTCAAGATAAGCATTTCCAGTTGGCAGGCCTTGACTTCAAATTTTCTCCAAGGTCCATCTCCAAGGCCACTAAAATCCCCTATATTGGAGAGAAATGGTTTAAACAAAGCCATTTGGACTCAGATGATTACAAGCCCTTTCTAAAGCCTGAGCACAGAGAATCATGTCCTTCTATTTTCCATTTTTTTTATCTTTTAGCCAGCTACGCCCCTCTCATGAAGATTATCATGAAGTACTTCACTTGTGAGGGGAGATTCTCCCGAATTTATGCATATCACATTCGACTGCTCATTCATTTTACTAGGGCCAGGTTGCTAAATATTCCTTTCTTCTTACACAAAAGCATTGAGAAAATGGCCTCCATTGTCCAGAAAAAGCCTCCTTCACAACAAATTGCCTGTCTCTTCCATCACTCTCTCATCAAAATCATCATTCTTCATCAGCTTGAAAATAGAGAGGTATCTTGGGATGTTTTCATCACCCATCCAGATTTCTCCATTGTCCCTCCAGTCCATACATCCCCTACATCTCCTACTCATCATCCCTCACCCTCCTCTAGCAGACCTGTTCCTAAAAAGCTCAAATTTACTACAGAACAAGCAGAAGAGCCTGAAGAGGGAGAAGAGGATGATCATGATGATGAGGAAGAGGATGACAACAGCATGAAGAACAACACCACTATGGTGATGAAAAACAGCATGAAAGAGGAATAAAGTGCTGAAAACAAGATGACTTGAGGTAAGACAAGGGTAGCAGCATGAAGATAATGAACAAGGACAGAAAGGGTTATCAGGGCAGCCAGGGGACGCGAGAAGAAGGGCAGAAGTGATAGTGATGGTTGATATATGCCCTAAAGAGGACACACACATCGCCCTATGAGACAGAGACATGAAAATGATGAATATGCGATGACAACATGAGTATACAAGCACAAAGACAAGTTACACATCAACTACAACTTGAGGAACAAATAACTTCAAGAAGATGAAAAGCAAGGTGACAAGGCCTTGGAGCCATGCCCTTCTCCTAAAAACCCCAGGCAACCCAGGAATCATGTCCTTCTATTTTCCCTTTCTCATATCTTTTAGCCAGCTACGCGCCTCTCATGAAGATTATCATGAAGTAATTTACTTGTGAGGGAAGATTCTCCTGAATTTATGCATATCACATTCGACTGCTCATGCATTTTACTAGGGCTAGATTGCTAAATCTTCCTTTATTCTTACACAAGAGCATTGAGAAAATGGCCTCCACTGTCCAAAAGAAACCTCCTTCACAGCAAGTAGCCTGTCTCTTCCATCACTCTCTCATCAAAATCATCATTCTTCATCAGCTTGAAAAGAGAGAGGTCTCTTGGGATGTTTTCATCACTCATCCAGATTTCTCCACTGTCCCTCCGGTCCATACATCCCCTACATCTCCTACTCATCTCCCCTCGCCTTCCTCTAGCAGACCTATTCCTAAAAAGCTCAAATTCACTACAGAACAAGCAGAAGAGCCTGAAGAGGGGGAAGAGCATGATCATGATGATGAGGAAGAGGATGAAGGGCAACAGCATGAAGAGCAGCACCACGGTGGTGATGAAAAACAGCAAGGGAAAGAGGAATAAAGTGCTGAAAAACAGCATGACAGTGAGGGTAAGACAGGGCAGCAGCATGAAGATAATGAACAAGGACAGGAAAGGGAAGAACAGGGGCAGCCTTGTGGGACGGAGCAGCAAGGGCAGCATGATAGTGATGAGCAGAGGCAGCCTAAAGAGGACACACATCAGCCCTATGAGACAGAGTAGGAGCATGAAAATGATGAACAAGGGCATGACAGTGATGAGCAAGGGCAGCCACAGCATGTTACACATCAACTACAACTTGAGGAACAACAACTTCAAGAAGATGAAAAGCAAGGTGACAAAGGTAAAGGGGCCATGCCCTCTTCTCCTAAAAAGGCCAAGCCTCGGACAGCTAGGAAAAGAGTGCCTAGAGTGGTCACTCCAAATGTGACAAGGGCCCTCCAGAGTAAAGGAAAATTGCCAAAGAAGCCCATCATTGATTTTCCTAGGAGGAAGAGCACTAGAATAGCCACCCAAAGCAAAGGGAAGGGCAAGGTAGAAGGAAGTCATGAACAGAAGAGTGCATTCGACATCATCCAAGTCCAAAGCGATGATAGTGATAATGAGGCCTGGATTCTAGAAAACCTCTTAATCCATAGAGAAGGCCAAATTGATGCATTTAAGGATGATCTTCATAGGGAAAGGAATTTCAATCAATTTCTGCAAATCCAAAATAGGAAAATGAGTGTCCATATGGTTGTTTATGAGACACAGGCGATTAAGTACAAGAAGGAAGCCTCCAAAGCCCAAGCAAGGTTGGAAGAACTCATAGGCGAGTTTGATGAAAGTGAAGGTGAAGATCAGCCTAAGCAAAAGAGGCCTAGAACCATGGGGCTTAAAAAGGCCCTTGAAAAGCAAAAAGAAGAGGAAAATGCCCTTCTCCAATCTACCCCTCTCACTGCATTGTTTGAAGAGGAGATAGAGAACAATAAGGAGGCGTGGCTTGAGAGAGTCAATGACCATTTGGAGATGAAGTTGGAGAGGGAAAACAGGGATTTAGACCTTCAAAGGAGAATGACGAAGCATTATAAAAGGTTAAATCAGTTTTCCCAGCGCAAGTTGAAGGCTGCTCAAGAAAACCTCAAGGAGGCTAAAGGGAAGCACCCGGCATGGAAAGTGAAGAAAGACATATTAGGACTTCAGATTTTTGCCTCTACTTCACAACATGTTGCTGAGAACCCTTGAGGGTCATGCTCACCAATTTTGGGCGTTTTTTGACATATTTTTGTTTTTTGGCATTTTTGGGTTTTTGGTCAAAACTCATAAGCTTCGCCATTTCAGTTTGGGGGATCAACAAAGGAGGAGAATGGTATCATTGGATGCCATAATTTTAGGAGCAAACACTCAGCGATTTTCAAGACATTTGAAGATCATTTTCTCCCCTGAAATGGCGAAAAATGCCTGCTTTTTCTACACTCTACCCGGTCTATCAGCAAACCTTATTTTCTGGGTTTTTACACACAGGCCTGTTTTTGGAGGACTTCCAGGCATCAGATTGAGAAAATTCTAGTTGCTCCAGAAAGTAGACACTCAGATCTTTGCAACGAGCTATCATGAGCCTCATTTTGACATCGGGAAGGCTGCCAAAGGTTGCGAGCAAGTCAGGGGACCTTTTGCTAATGTAATTTTTGAGTATTTTTGTAAAAATTGAACCTTTAAAAACTGCTTTTTCCTCATGTGCGTTTAGCTATTTTTGCACATTAGAAGTTATGAAAAGTCAATTTATTTCTCTCTTTTAGCATTTTTTAGATATTTTATTAGATATTTTGTGCCTTGGGCTTTGCAAAGCCTCAAGGACAAGTTTAGATATTTTGAATAGGCCAATGAGAGTGCAAATTGAACCAAGAGGTTTTCCTCACTTGAGCCTATATATTCCAAAGGCTTTCAATGTAAACAAGGCTGAACTTGATGATAGAAGCAATATATGGTCATATAAGCTTTGGAAGAAATACTTGTCTCATGCTCTTGGATAGTCTCTTGGATGCTCTTGGATGATGAAAGAGGATTGTTGTTGGATTCCATGACTTGGTAGAATGGTATAGTGTCTCTTTCTTTGTTTTGTTTTCTAGTTTTCATTCATGAATCCATGTTTCTTTCTTGCTATAGATCAGTAGAGAACAAATTTGAGACATGCCCTTGGAGGCACCTCAAATTTCCTGTTTCTTCATAGCTTCCATTTTTTCTTCTTCCTTAGTCACATTAAAGAATTCTTGATTGCTCTTTAATAACTTAAGGATATTGTTGCTTATTTCATTCATGGTTTTATGCATGCTAAGTATGATTTACGGTATTCCCTGCTTACCTATGGCTAGCCATAGCTCCATCCATGAAATTTCTCTTTGACTGATTAGATTGTCATTTGTTGAACCAAGGAGGTCTTGTTCTGATCTTGCACTTTGCCTAAGACTATGCAATCTTGTTTTCAAAGTGCCCAATAACTTGAAGTACTGTGTTTAGGCATTCCGACATAGTGATTTGAGTTGTTTGTCTCTCTTAAGTGTATTTCCCCAAAGTCTGATAGTCATTTCCCAAAGTTAGAGAGTTATATATCTCTATGCATGGCTTGAATGTTTATTTCTATGTATTGATTAGCTTATAGTTACATTTCTCATGATTAATGGTTTGCCCTACCATGTTTATGTTAGCTATTAAACTAGTTATGCTTGAAATCCTTTGTTGTTCCCAAACTTGATGTCCATTTTATTCCATTTTGCCCAAAGATCCTTTCTACCTCGAATCAAATCGGCCCTTCAACAGCCTTGTATCACCATCTGATATCTTTCTTGACCTTTTTGACCCCATAGCCCAGTTGATCTTACATCTTTTTACCTATCTTATATCTTTGGTCAGTTTCATCCCTCACAACCAAAAAAACCAAAACCAAAAAATCTACTTCATAACTAGCCTAAAATCAGAACACAATAAGCAAAACACACAGATATCCCTTACACATATAGAGAGAGACCTCTCTGAGTCCAGGAAGGCTAGGTCCTTGGGCTCCAAAGACTGGTTTGATATTACATTGTCATTTGGCTTGCCAATCAGCCAAATCACGGGACACTAACAGTTAGAAGATTCAGCAAGACCATTACCTTGTGGATAATATGTAGTAGAATGCCCAAGATTAATGTGATATTGTGACGCAGGCAGGGCCTGCAAACCCCAGAATATTTTCTTACCGTGCATTTAAACATGCATTGCAATCACTGCCCAATTAAGATTCCAATCTTGGCAATTTCATACATTTCCCAATTGCGGAAGCTATCATATGGTTCACAACCAGAACCAACCATCTTCATACAAAAGGTTCCTCATGAATTGACATTTATCAAAACATAAGATTCAAACACAATTCAATTCAAAACCAAAGCTTGAATTGTACATGCACATTTTTCATTCCCAATCCAATTAACATTCAACAGTCCCACCATCACAATTACATTCACATATGCTGGATTCAATTAAAGAGTGCACCCTTACTTTTAAACCCCAACACATTACATTTGGTTTAAATCTCAAACATCAAACTGCTCACGAAGTTTTCATTTCATTTAACATTTATTCCCAACCTGTACATATGGTTTTTTAATACGGATTTTAAAACAAATCTCCATAAACAAAGGCGCCCATGTGTTAAGACTAATTCTGGAAATCATATATCATTTTTCATGCATTATAACTTTATGCAACACTATCATTTGTTACCCATTCGAATTCCTGCAATAATCTTCGGACCTTGCCTTCAGATTCTGGAATTCACCAGCAATCGAACCATTCAATTCCACTGCACTCTGCAACTGAACAAATTGATTGGGCTTTAAAACCCTTGACTCCATTTCAAAGTTTGATCATCATGATGTCCACGTTTCTCTGCAATTAGATTTGTCCACACTGTCTGGCAATCTTTGCGTCTTATCACACAATGAACGGTAGCCTTCCAACGCAGAACGGTGTGGCCGGACTCTACGCTGCCTTTGACAAACTGCTTCACTGGTTTACAATCTCCATCCTCTGGGTTCGCTTAACAGAACATTCCAACTTCAGTATTCATGACGCATTCTCCTTCACTTTGGTCCACAATTTGTTTTAAAATAAACACTGTCATTACCAGCGTTTTCACTCCACGCTTTTCTGCACCATCGATTCAACATAAAACTATTCAGATCACCATAAAACTTCTACAGAGTAAATGAATTCAAACTGGATTTTTGTTTCCACTGCATATGTTGCCACTGAATTGAAATCGAACCTGCGCCTTGTTCAAAACTTCCAACAAGCTGCAAACTGATATAAACCCCATTGATTTACCCAACACACGTTAAAATCGTTCAAATGGGAACAATTCAACATTTGATTTCAATTCAATAAAAGTTTTACCTCCAATCCAGCTTCATAACGCTGGTCAATCAACTGAATTATGAAACGATTTAATTCTTCAACGTTAAATAACAAATCCCTCTGTGCCCAGGTCACAGCTACGATCCACAAGATATCGACTTAAAACTGCCATTGTTCTACATCACCGCACAGTCAATACATCAGTTGGATTTTTTTTTATTAACGCATATAAAAGTACCCATGTTCATACCCAGCTTAACGCCTTCCATAAAGTCGACTCTCCAAGTCAATGTGCCAAAGCTATTCAATTGACATTCATCTAATCCTCTTTTAAGAGGATCGACACCTATTCCTGCGTTCTTTCAACAATACACATTCAATTCACAGTATTATATGGGTTATGATATCAAATATCCAATATCAAGGTCGATTCAGTATTGCTTTGAAGTTCCACATACAATTTTTCCACAATACAATTAATCCATGCGCTAACCACTTTTTCCACAGGAATTAACGCACTAATTACTAGCAAATTAAATACCAGCAAATTCACTATTTCAACATAGAAATTGAAGCATACTCGAATTGACCAAGTTAAGGTGCATAACTCAAAACCAACACTTTCATAAAAGTGAATTTACTTACAGCAACAATTCTCCGTGGCCTAATTTACAATTCATTGGCCCTTACAACCTGCCCGAAGGCTTACAGCCTTGGCTGTTCAAAACCTACTCTAAACCACTCTCACTATTTAAGTCTATTCAAGTGTATTTTTCTTCACAAAAACCACTCCTATTTATACACAAATAATGCATTTAATTCACTCAAAATATCTCTCCACCTAATCCTCAACTAATCCCATACAATCCTCACTTTTCATAATTATCTCCTATTTTATTAAAAATAACAAATTAATTAATAAAATATTAAAATTGTCACACCCCCCTTTTCTAACATATTTACAAATGAAAAAAATGGTCTTGATGCTCCTGCATCAGACTCCCAACGTTGAAATTAAACATGATCGCCTGATCATGTGTTCGGATATGTGTATGCTTGGATCCCATATCTTGTGTTGTAACTTTCCATTTGTCGCTGCTTCTTTCTGATGTTCTTCTCCAGGTTTCCACACTTTATGTTGCATCGCTCCACTGGCTGTTCTCTCGCAATCTTTTGTTGTCTTTCTTTTGCTGCTTCTCCTTTGTTTTACTGCTACTGGCCTCTTCCAGGATACTTTCATCATCATCCGCCTCATCAGTTCAATTTCTCTGTCTAATAGATTTTCTCCAGCATTTGCAATAAAACCTGTACTCACAAAACAATTGTTAGAATAAAAACTGTAAGGCTTCAGTGCCCCCATAGATGTTGCTTCAGCTGCCATCATAAATGTCGCCTCAGCTGTCTCAGGTTTTACTCCTGCAGATGTCACCCCACATGTTGCTCTAGTTGCCACTACGAATGTTGCTACCTCCCAAACTTCCTGTCCCTCTGCAACATTCTTTTGTTCACCACCTGCAATTTCATCTGCAACTTCTTTCTCTGGTTCAAATTTCTCCAACAAAAATTTCAACCATTTCTCCTCATGCTGCAAATTAACTCCAGCATAACCTCCATCTTCTCTTTCGACAATCTTCAGTAATTTTCCATCATCATCTTGATTAATTCTGGCAATCAAATCAAGTTCTTCGAACACTGTAGCCTTATCCTCTATCACTGTAGCAGTTCCAAATTTTTTTCCATCAATCTTCTCTTGGCTATACAGACAAGCCAACTCTCTCTTGTCACCCATGGTAACAAGTTTCTGCATATGAGACATGATTGTCTCATCTTCTACCTTGAACAATTCTTCTTCTTCCAAGACATTTCCAAATGATGGACTGTCCTCTGTATCACCTGTAAACACAATCAAATTTTCAGCTTCAAAATCACAAGACCCAATGGTCTCACTTGTTGATTCAGTTATCCGCAGCTCCAAGTCTTCTTCAGGACTTAGAAAATATTCACTGGCTTTCTCCTCAGCTTTCTTTGGCAACACTTCAGTATGCTGCTCTGAGTTTCTTTCCAAATTTTCCGTCAGCACATCAGTATGCTGATTTTCATTCACCATGACACTGTCAGCTAGTCTCGCCTTCTTATCATCCTCTGCTCCAAGACTGTCATTCATGAAAACTTCCCTGCCTTGCTTCCTCAGCAAATTATCCTACACATAAGTCCTCTGTCTCTCCAATTCTCTTCTCTGAAGATCTAGTTACCTATACAATTCAACAATTTCATTAGGAGTAGAACTCAGAAACTTCACACAATTTTCCCTACCTTCACCAGCTCTTAACCAATCATCGGCTGGTCTTTCTCTCTCTACACCAATATTCTGATTAGACTCCTTCGTCTTCATTCCCTCCTGAGATCTTGCTCTCTCAGCATTGGTCTGAACAACCTTCCGATTCAATTCTTCTTGAACAAACTCCAAAGCTTGCTCATCTCCCTGTACTGTACCTGCAAACATACACAACTCATCAGTTTTAAAATCACAAGACTTTTCAGTCTTGACTGCTTCCTCAAGCACTTCCCTCTGAACAAATCTGCATGTGGAATCTTCAAATTCCAACTCTAGCTCAAGAACTCTAAGTTCCCTTTTCAATAAGGCAATCACACTCTGCCTCAACTTCATCTGCAATGGTCGCCAAATCACTCTCTTTCCCTTCAGTGGAAAGATCCATCCTCTTTTCTGATTTTCCTGCTCTTGCAGCCATTCTTCTAGTACCTGCAATTGTACATTTATTACTGCAATTTCTCTTTCTTTGACTTCATCAGTCATCTCACCTCTATGGCATTCCTCTGAACCTCTTCTCTGATCCTCCATGATCATCTTCTCCATGAGTTTCACTAGCCTCTGCAACAGCAATCTCTCCTGCTGCCCCTTACCTCACCAAGCTCTCCTCACTCAGTCTTTTGGTAAGTACTGGTTCACTGCCTCTGGAACCTCTTGAGCACTCTCCTTTGCTCTCTCTCTAGGCTATTTCTTCAACTCACCTCTTTCTTCAGGACACTGCAATTATCCTCCCTATCCAGCCTTTAACTGAATGTCAGGTTCACTGCCATCATCTTGTCTGCAACCATAAACTTCAATCATAAATTTCAAATCAAAAAAATCATCTCACCTTTAAGATCTTGCATGATCTTGTTCACCTTTCGCTTCTGCCATCTTGTTCACTGCAATTGTGTAGCTTGCATTTAAAAATCTGATCTACCTTTCAATCATTCATCACACATTCAAAAATACATTTGAGTTCTCAACATCTTCAACAGAGCATTCCAGCTTTGATACCAAAAATGACGCAGGTAGGGCCTGCAAACCCCAGAATCTTTTCTTACCGTGCATTTAAACATGCATTGCAATCACTACCCAATTAAGATTCCAATCTAGGCAATTTCATACATTTCCCAATTGCGGAAGCTATCATATGGTTCACAACCAGAACCAACCATCTTCATACAAAAGTTTCCTCGTGAATTGACATTTATCAAAACATAAGATTCAAACACAATTCAATCCAAAACCAAAGCTTGAATTGTACATGCACCTTTTTCATTCCCAATCCAATTAACATTCAACGGTCCCACCATCACAATTACATTCACATATGCTAGATTCAATTAAAGAGTGCGCCCTTACTTTTAAACCCCAACACATTACATTTGGTTTAAATCTCAAACATCAAACTACTCACGAAGTTTTCATTTCATTTAACATTTATTCCCAACCTGTACATATGGTTTTTTAATACGGATTTTCAAACAAATCTCCATAAACAAAGGCACCCATGTGTTAAGACTAAGTCTGGCAATCATATATCATTTTTCATGCATTATAACTTTATGCAACACTATCATTTCTTACCCATTCGAATTCCTGCAATAATCTTCAGACCTTGCCTTCAGATTTTGGAATTCACCAGCAATCGAACCATTCAATTCCACTGCACTCTGCAACTGAACAAATTGACTGGGCTTTAAAACCCTTGACTCCATTTCAAAGTTTGATCATCATGCTGTCCACGTTTCTCTGCAATTATATTTGTCCACACTGTCTGGCAATCTCTGCGTCTTATCACACAATGAACGGTAGCCTTCCAACGCAGAACGGTGTGGCCGGACTCTATGCTTCCTTTGACAAACTGCTTCACTGGTTTACAATCTCCATCCTCTGGATTCGCTTAACAGAACATTCCAACTTCAGTATTCATGACGCATTCTCCTTCACTTCGGTCCACAATTTGTTTTAAAATAAACACTGTCATTACCAGCGTTTTCACTCCACGCTTTTCTGCACCATCGATTCAACATAAAACTATTCAGATCACCATAAAACTTCTACAGAGTAAATGAATTCAAACCGGATTTTTGTTTCCACTGCATATGTTGCCACTGAATTGAAATCGAACTTGCGCCTTGTTCAAAACTTCCAACAAGCTGCAAACTGATATAAACCCCATCGATTTACCCAACACACGTTAAAATCGTTCAAATGGGAACAATTCAACATTTGATTTCAATTCAATAAAAGTTTTACCTCCGATCCAGCTTCATAACGCTGGTCAATCAACTGAATTATGAAACGATTTAATTCTTCAACGTTAAATAACAAATCCCTCTGCGCCCAGGTCACAGCTACGATCCACAAGATATCGACTTAAAACTGCCATCGTTCTACATCACCGCACAGTCAATACAACAGTTGGATTTTTTTTTATTAACACATATAAAATTACCCATGTTCATACCCAGCTTAACGCCTTCCATAAAATCGACTCTCCAAGTCGATGTGCCAACGCTATTCAATTGACATTCATCTAATCCTCTTTCAAGAGGATTGACACCTATTCCTGCGTTCTTTCAACAATACACATTCAATTCACAGTATTATATGGGTTGTGATACCAAATATCCAATATCAAGGTCGATTCAGTATTGCTTTGAAGTTCCGCATACAATGTTTCCACAATACAATTAATCCATGTGCTAACCACTTTTTCCACAGGAATTAACGCACTAATTACTAGCAAATTAAATACCAGCAAATTCACTATTTCAACATAGAAATTGAACCATACTCGAATTTACCAAGTTAAGGTGCATAACTCAAAACCAACACTTTCATAAAAGTGAATTTACTTACAGCAACAATTCTCTGTGGCCTGATTTACAATTCATTGGCCCTTACAACCTGCCCGAAGGCTTACAGCCTTGGCTGTTCAAAACCTACTCTCAACCACTCTCACTATTCAAGTCTATTCAAGTGTATTTTTCTTCACAAAAACCACTCCTATTTATACACAAATAATGCATTTAATTCACTCAAAATATCTCTCCACCTAATCCTCAACTAATCCCATACATAAAAATCCTAATCCCAAATTTTGCTCCTAAACTATTTCTCTCATATCCTTTTATTTATTAAAAGAATATTTACATAATCCTCACTTTTCATAATTATCTCCTATTTTATTAAAAATAACAAATTAATTAATAAAATATTAAAATTGTCACACCCCCCTTTTCTAACATATTTACAAATGAAAAAAATGGTCTTGATGCTCCTGCATCATATTGATGACAAAAACTAATCAGCGTCTTATATTTAAATGCATGTGCATTATCAGTGATGATCTTCATAGGGCAGCCAAATCTAGACAATATATTATTTTTCTAAAATGAAATGATAACTGAATCATTTTCTTGCCTAGTTGGGATTTCTTCAATCCACTTGGTGAAATAGTCAGTTGCTGTCAGAATCTAGTGATGCTGACCTAAAGATGATGGATGAATATCACCAATAAAATCTAGCCCCCACTGCTGAAATGGTGCCTCAACATAAATAGGCATCAAGGGTAAAGGTACAAGCTTCTTCTTACCATCAAAAATCTGTCTTTCATGGCAAGTAGCAATCTTTTTGTAGACATATTTAAACATAGTAGGCCAATAATACCCTACTCTAAGAATATTATTTGTTGTAGCCTTCCAATAATGATGACCTCCACAATCTCCTTTATGAAACTCCTCAATCACTTTTTCAGGCTCCTGTCCAAGAAAACAATTCAACAAAATACCACTGGTATCCTTCTAATACAAATTTTTATCAATGATGCAATACCTCAAAGACTTTAACTTTACAAACCTTGCGTTGGACTTTTTCAACCCAGCAGGTGCTCTATCATGATGTAGGACAAAAATGATGTTCTTGTACTAATATGAAATGATGTACTTTTCTTCAATGGGGTCATCTCTTCCTCTTCATCTGAAATTTCTGAAATTTATGAAATTAAATTAATGTCAAAACAGTAAAATTTTGACTGTGCCATCAGCTTTTCTAGGCCTTTAACTTTGACCAATTGTGTGGGCTTGATCTCTATATCATATTCCAGCAAGTTAGCAATCCATTTCCCCCTCTTACCATTAGGATCAGCTTGAGTTAGGATGTCTTTCACAATAGAATTAGGAACAAAAGCTAAAACATGAGAATGCATAATGTAAATTCTGAAATCTTTGATGGCCTTGACCAAGGCATAAGCTTTGCTTCTCTAATATGTTGTACTTCATCTCTAAGTTATATAATTTCCTACTAAAAAATGAAATGGGTTGCTCAGTACCTTCCTGTCCTTTCTACAACAAAACTCCAACAATTGTATTTTATGATGCAAATGTAAAAACCAGAAATTCCTTTGAGAAATCCGAGATGATCAACACTGGTGCTTGAGTGAGTGCCTTTTTGATATCCTAAAATGAGTGATTTTCTTCTGTTTCCCACTTGATGTTAGCTCCTTTCTTCAGCATCTTTGTTATCTCCTTTACAATCTTAGCAAAATTACGAATAAACCTCCTTAGAAAATTTACCATTCTAAGGAAAGCCTGAATCTCCTTTCTGCTTCTAGGTAGATCCACTTTTTGAATTGCATTGACCCTGTTTGGATCAATCTTAATCCGATATTTAGAAATAATATGTCCAAGTAATTTACTTGAAATTGAATAAAAAATGCTTTTAGTGGGATTGAGAGAAATGCCAAACCTTCTACACTTCAGCAGAATCCTTTCTAGGTGCTTCAAGTGATCTTCTTCCCTCCTTGAGGAGACTGATATGTCATCTAGATAGACAACCACCATATTGTCATTCTCCTCAGCAAAAGAAATGTCCATTGCTCTTTGAAAGGTAGCTCTTGCATTCATCAGAACAAAAGGCATTTTGGCATACCTGAATGTGCCCCATGGTGTGGTAAAGGTTGTTTTTTCCTAATCTTCTGGATGCATAAATATCTGATTGTACCTTGAAAAACCATCAAGCATAGACATCCTTTGGGAACCAACAATGTTCTCCAAAATTTGGTCCATCTTTGGGAGAGGGTAATTGTCCTTCAGAGAGACTTTATTCAAGTTTCTGAAGTCAATGCATATTCTGATTTCTCCACTCTTTTTTCTAACTGGAACCAAGTTTGCAAGCCACTTTGAGAACCTGATTGGAACAATATTTTTGGCATCAAAGAGTTTCTTGATTTCCTTCTCAATCAGAGGCATGAGAAGTGGATTAATCCTCCTCAACTTCTGCTTGAAAGGCTTTTCATTTTATTTAGTGGGAATGGTATGTTGAATGATAGTAGGATCATACTTCTTCAAATTAGCACAATTCCAAGAAAAAAAATCTTTGAACCTTTTCATCATCTCAATATATTTCTGTCTCATATCAACTAAAAGAAACTTTGAAAGTTTAATCATTTTTGGCATAGCTACTGAACCAAGGTTACAACTCTCTACCTCTTCATCATCAGCTTGTATCCTAGGAGACTTGAACACATCATTCTGATCAAAAATATTCTCAAGGGGTATGAGGCGTTTGGGTATAGAGTTATTCTTTAGCTGTCACACTTCATAATTTCCCTCAGATTCAGCAAGCATGTTTTGCTAATCTACTTGTGTATTTTCAAACTCTTCTTTCAGCTCTATAAAGTTTTTTACTTGTTGGTCATCCTCAAAGAATTTCCAATGGATAATGTTATCAGGGATAACAGGTCTATGGTGAACTTCAACCTCATATATTTGAGTGGAATGTATGGGAATGATAAATAGACTTGCAGAGACAGCTAGGGAATCAACAACTGAGTTTTGGTCCCTAGTCTTAACAATGAATGAATGTTCTTGGAAATTTTCCAACATGTCCATGACTAAATTTCTGTATGCCCACATTCTCACATCCTTTCTTTGATACACACCCTCAGATTTCTTAATGACTAATTCAAAATCTCCACAAATAGAAATCTTTTGGGCACCCATTCTTTTCAAAATTTCTAAACCCAAAATTAAAGATTCATACTCAACCATGTTATTAGTGAAATCAAAATGCAGTTTGTAAGAAAAGAACTTAGTTTCATCATCTAGACTTGTAATCCAAATTCCTTCTCCTAGCCCCTCTCTTCCTGTTGATCCATCAAAATGTAACAACCACCAACCTTCCGCCTTCTCCTCACTGATTTTCTGACTTTATGTTCGCTGATTTCTGTTTGCTGAATTATAGCTTGCTGATTTTCTACCTTCTTTTCATCCTCTACTTCATCAGTCAACTCATTGAAAATAATAGTAGATCCAAGTTCAATATCAAGAGCATAAATTGGAAAGTTATGAGGTTTATCTTTACTACTGACCATGTAAGCCATTCTTGTTTCTCTATAAAGTCTACTTTTCTCAGCAAAAACAGGAATGGTGGCATAAGTTAGGTCCATCACATTGTACCTTTGATCTTTGTTGCACATGATCTTGATAACAACATGCAAAAATTAGGTGGAATATCTACTACCACAATGTCCATGAACACTTTCTTGGCAGGGACTTGTGAAAGACCAACAACAACATCTTTTATTAAACCAATGCATTGAACTCTTTTTGAATCAAAGGAAAAAAAATTCCCTATATGGTCTAGTAATTTCCAACCCCATCCTCTCCATGATTACTTTGGGAATAATTTTATGAGAGGCTCCTGAATACAACATGGCATTATGCAATGTCATGTCATGAATTCTAAGGCTAACATAAAAAGGAGGCACCTCCTCATTCTGCTCATCCTCTAATCTTGGACCCAAGTATATGGTTGAATGATATTCTTGAACATTTAGGAAATCAGTAGCTCTTGGTTGTGAATTCAACATTTTCACAATCCTACTTCTGTACTCATTCACCTTAATAATTTCTCCAAAAGGTACGAGATTTTGATCTTAGATATCTCACTCTCCAAACTGAAAACAGAAGTAGATTTTTCAGTCTCTTTGATAGGAGGAGGAGGTGGTGTTTCTTTCCTAACTTTAGCAGCCTTGGGGGCATATTTCTTGGGCTGTGTTTTTTTTGAAGTAATTGGCACATTTCTGTTTTTGAGGTTGTATTGTTTCTGCATCTCAAATATTGCATGTTGATACCCTTTAAAATAATTAGATGGTTCCTCACCCTTTTTTACTTCATGGCCTGACTCATCATGTTCCTCCTTAGTTAAAAACATCCCTGACATGTTCTCATCTAAGAAATGAATTGAGTCTTCTTGTATTTTAGGTTGATATTCTTCATCAACTAAGTTTTTCTGAAAAGGAGGCCTTACCTGAGCTAATTTTTGTTTTCCCTTAGCCTTTGCTGGTTTTGAGGCCTTCTGAATTGAGGATTTCTAAAATGAGGTTCATGTTGTGTAGGAGGAGTAGAGGCATTACCAAGGGAAATCATATCCATTATTTTTTCCATTGTCTGCATCATGGAATCAAATTTGTCATCATAGGTGGAAGGCTTATCTTCTTCTTTCAATTTAGTCTTACCCATATTGGACTTTTTTGATACTATCATATTGACCTCCACCTTCAATGCATCATTTTTCATTTCAACAAGTGAAGGGGATTCTCTCTCTCCCTCAGCAGTATAGAAATTTCATAATCAAAAGCTTTAGAATATCTCAATTGAGCTACTCCTGGAGGAGGCTTGAGATGGGCAGGGATTGAGTCATATAATTTGTTAAATCTGTTTGAAAAGTTTTGAACAGTTTCATCAACAACTCTCTTCAAACTATTATACTCAGTGAGGGCTTGTATAGGATTAGTTCTATTTCCCCACTTCCTTAAGAAGCTATCTTCAAATTCATTCCAATTATGTATGCTTCCAGGAATAAGGGCTTTGAACCACTTCGTAACTTCACTAGTGAAGCTCTGAGCAAACAATCTCATCTTGAAATCCTCATGGTCAACCTCCTCCCTATCTATAAAGTCATTAAACTTGTCTTCATGCTCTTCAGCTATAATCTCTTCATCACTTCCCCACGTTTTGATTCTAGCAGAATATTTTCTAGGCAGGGCATTCAAGATAGCTGGAAGGGCAAGATGGGCATACCTAGCAGGTGCAACAGGTGGAGGAGGCACATTTCCTGCCATGATCAATGGGACTGTGGTAGTTTTAGGGACAACAGCAGTAGAGGAAGAGGAACTATTAGGAGGAGGACTATTTGGTCTTTGTTGTCTAGTGACAATTGAACTCCAATCAGGAATATGAACACCAATTTTACTTCTTAACAAGATTTCAAATGGGTCTAGTTCCTTCAGTATATCCAATGGCTCTTTCTCTAACAGTAACTCTGAAGTGACTGCTTCCCAAAACTCTTCTTTATCTTTTTCTGTCACTAAGGATGAGGTATCAACACCTCTCCTATGTAGGTCTAAAACAGTTTTAGTTAATTATTTTTCACTTTCAGACCGAAACAAGACTTCCTGAATTTCATCATCAAACCTTTTATCTTCAAAACTTCTTAAAACTTTAGAGGACAAGGATTTTGTATGTAATGGAGTACTTGATATTGCAGAAATGCCTTGACTGCCTCTGGAGATGGTGTTTGGATTGTCCACAATGGTAGGTGGATCTGGGTCAGGTTTACTCCACGTGTATATCCTTCTCGAAGCCACCTTTGATCATATGAATTTTGAATGGAGTCACCAAGGTAGATGCAGCCTCAAGCAACTTCCTGAGATCCTGTTACCTTCAGAAGTTCAGCTTCAAAATTTCTGGAAATTATAGTCTTCAGGCTCCCGGTAGACACACCAAAATGTTATCACAAAATTGCACCTGATAGGCTGCTGATCAGACAATTTCATGTAACTGTTTCAAACCAATCTTGCAACTAAAGCTTAGCCTCTTCAGTCTGAGAGGGCTCTCTCAAAGGGGTTAATGATATTGAATAAAGATGAATCTAGATGGCTAACTCTACTTGGAAAAAAAAACTTTCTTGTGACGTGTATAGGTTGAAAATAGTATAAGGCTGCAAACATTGAGCTTATGGAGTCAACAAGTTTAGTGATTCAGTAGTAGGTTCACTGGACATGGAAGTTGAGGCAGGTAAGATTTTTTAGCAAAGTTAAGCACACATTAAACAATAAATAACACAGTCAATTCATCTATAAAGGAAGTCAGAGCATTAAATGAATGAATTCAGAGTATTAAATATGAAAACCACTGCAAATGGTACACATAGAAAATATAGATCAGATAAACACTAAAAACTAAATCAAAATCTCAGGTTGGTCAAGAAACAAGTCTTTGTATTACTGAAAACAATCAATTTACATAAAGCTGCAATATTGCCAAAAAATCTCCAACCCTTGACAAATCCAAATATCTTCCCTTTAATATACTTGTTAGATGATGATATGATCTGCCTCCTAGCTAGATTATTCGAACTTATTCTAATGACACCTTTCATAACAAGAAAACATCTATTTTAATGAGAAAATGACAACTATGCTATTTAACAATCCTTCTCCTAATAGGACTCAAACTGTTCATTATTACATCAACTACCTTAACTACTAAAATAGTTACATTTTTGACAAATATTCTTTCTTGGGTTCGAATAGGCTGTGATGGGACTCATCACTACATGACATCTTAATTAGCCTCCTCTAAATCTGGAAACAAACACTACTTTTTAGGATAACTGGTCCTTATCTTCAACGAATGGTTTGGCTGATGAGTTGGCTTCATCTCATGGTCTTCAAGTCTTGGATGATAGCTGACATAGTCCTTTGACCCTTTGAAAGTATCCACCTATTCAAAAATGGCCAAAAACCTGCTTATAAAGCTTCAAAACAATACGCTACGAAAGTATGACAATTTCGTAGCTTACTTTCGTAGCATTACAAAATTTCCCTTTTCCATCAAATTTTTTTTCTATTTCCTTTGGTATTGTCTTCATCATGCTTAGACACCTCTTCCATATCATTTTTACCTCTTGGAAACATCTCAAAAGGTTTTAAAATGCCCAAAGAAAGCTACAGTGGTTTTGTAGCGTTTTGCTGGCTTCAAGCCTAAGAAACGCTACGAAACCACTGAAAACAGTGAAAATTCCATATTTCTATGTAGCTTCCAAAATATACTTTCCAGGTGTAAAAACTTAGTTTCTAAGATGCCACTAAACTTTAAAATCATAAATCAAATTAAACTATGAGTCTTGAGGTGTTTCTTCCTCATTGATGATGAGTTGAGCAATTGGCTCCTCAACTACTGTCATTTTAAGGCCCTTTTTCTCTTACTCCTCATGGATTAGTTCAAGTTGTTCCTAGAGGTATTTAACCTGATCTTTCAAATTTATGTTGGTAGATTTCAAATTCAAGTTCATTCTTCTGACATAATTCACCTCTTTCCTCAATGGCACGGTCCATTTCATTAACTGTTGTGTATTATCTAGGGTATTTGAAACACTGTAAACTTGCTCTTCCCAAACCTCTTTCATCTTTTCAAACTGAATCTTCTGGACATTGTGTTTCCTTGATTCCTTCTTCATAACTGCAATTTCATGATTGGCCAACTTCAATTGTTCTTCAAGGAGTTCAAACTCTGTTTTTTCTATTACTTTATCCTTTCCTTTATTTGGTTTGCTAATTGTATCTTTCTTTGCAGGTGATGAAAGATCAATGATGTCTTATGGCGGCTGGACTCTGTCAGTGGGTGGATGAACCTCTTTACTGCTCTCTAATAGCTTTATAGCATGCCTTGTCATGGGAATTCTTGCTTGGAACATAAAACCTGCATCTTCTCCTTCAAATTCTAGTTTCTTTATAGATTTGGCTTTCTTTAGTTTCTGTCCACCTTCCTCTATATCCTTAGCGTAGACTATAGGAATCTCTTCTATATCAATGGCATGTAGTATGTCTTCTAAATGTAGTATTCTGTCTTCTATAGCCACTGTTTTGTCTTCTAAAGCCACTGGTTGACTCATTGTTATCCTTTTGTTGCCTTGTTTACTCACATATTGCTTTTGTTTTGTAGGTTTGGCTAAATTTTGTTTTGCAGGTGGAACAATGGGTGTATCAAAACTCTGCAATTTCTCAGTTTCCATCATGATTGGTTCACTTGGTTCTACTCTTGCTGGTTCACTTGGTTCTACCACTAAAGGTGATGGGATACCCCTAGGTTTAGGAGTTCTTGTAGGAGTAAGGGTATCCAATTCAAAACCACTAACAAATAATAAAGGGGACTAATCTCTGCCTAGCCTTTGGAGCTCATCTAAAACCAAGAATTTAATTAAACCATGATGAAACAATGAAGTTTCACTTCCTTCAGATTTTTCTTGGACCTTATTTGCCATTTTTTCTAGACTTTTGTGTAAATAAAAAGGCAGATCAAGAGATATCTTACCAACAAAGTGTAGGAGAAGCTTGAAATGGTAAGAGTAGAATTTATGGTATCTCCCTTCAAAAGTAAAATATTTTTGGATGACGAGCATCAACTTTGAGTAGTTATACTTCATGCAGCTCCTTGGAATGGCATTAGTAAGGTCCATTTCACTATTTTCTAGCTTGATAAACTCTTTACACTGCTCCATGTTGAATTTGAATCCTTTGAACCATTTCTCTTGTCCCCTTGGAATCCTTGTTGCTGCTGCAATGAGCTCTGGTGTAATGGTGAGATTTAGCATCCCCACTTTAGTAGTTGTTCCACTTAAGTTTAGAGCAAATTCTTTGGAAACATGTACATGGAAACCTTGTAGTCTTTCATAAAACTATAAACATCCTGTCCTTCTGAAGGCTTCTACAGCTGTTGGGTCTTCATTGACTAGATTCATATCTGATGGCTCATATCTAAGACATTGGCCACCCTTATTTGTCTTTCTTTTTTCATCCATAGTTTCTTTAGTGTCTTATCATCCTCACTTCATAGTTCTCTGCCTCGCTTGATAGTTTTCAGCCTCACTTGATCACTGATATCTGCAACCTTTGAAAATACTAGCCACAACTTTGGCTTCAATGAAATTCTCTCCAGAGCTCAATATCACGCAAAAAAGGAATGAAGAATGAAAAATGACTTAATTTGGTAAGTTTTTGAAGTTTGATGCCCGCTCGTAACACAATGATGACTCATACATGCCTAAAATGGTGATGATGACTTTAGCCATGACCATGTACCTTGATATTTACCCTGACTGACTCAAATGGTATCTAATTTACCCTTTCCAAATGATTTTCATACACCTAACAGCTAACTAGACATGAAAAATAGGAAACCTCACTTTCGTAGCGTGTTTAGTGTAAATCTGGGTGTTTTCGCTACAAAAGTATCAGCGGTTTCATTGCGAAAAGTGAAATTTATCAGTGTATTTCGCTACGAAACTATGGTTTCTTGGCTAAAATGACCATTTTGGTACTAAAACCTTGGGAATTGAAAACTGTCAGAAAATTATGAGTGATGTGACATCAGGGGATTTGAAAATGAGTGGGTTTAGACCTTAGGGTAAGCTTAATAAGAAAAATTTAAAATTTCCCTTGACCAAGTAAATAAAAAATGAACCCTACAACCCTAATTTTGACACATGAACCTATATGAATTTGTCAAATGATGCTTCATTTTTTTGAGTGATAGCGGAAACAATTCATTGGTTCATTTCTCATATCTCATCATAATTATAACTACAATGAATTGAGCTCATAAATGGAAAACCATTAAAACAAGGGAAGTTGCATGGCAGCTAGTCCTTGCCTTGCGCTGGGAGTGGGTTGAGCTAGGAGTCGTCTTTAGTGAGCTACAACGGAGAAGAACCATTGAAGAAGCTACTCCTACAACGACGCATAGAGCTTAGACCAGTGAACATCCGACATCAATCAATGAAAAAAAAATCTCTATCCCACAACTGAAAAAGCACCCACCTTGCAAATATGGTAAATGAAAGGATGAAAGTGGGCGTTTGAATGCTTAATTGATATTGTTGAAACGAGCAACAAAAATTTGTCTGTATGTTGTGATGTGGGTCGTTGTATTGTCTCGTGCCTGCAGTTGTGTTGCGTTGTGCCGTGATGATGATTCCTAGATTCGATTGAAAGAATGACATCACTGGGACTCATCATTACCTCATGGGCGCCAGATATTCATGGGCGGTTCAGTGACAGTGCCCACTTATTCATAAAATATGTTTAATGCATTTCAACGTGTCTGTTTGTTGAGTGCTCTTGCATGCATTTCAACATGTCTATCTGTTGACTGCTCCAATAGTTATCAGATGCATCGGATGGAAATGTTATCAGGGCATTTTATGTATTCAGGAAAGGTATACACCACTTCTGAAAAGACGAGTAGTTATGGGGCTTGCAGGAATGTTGTAGAACAGGGTTTTTAGACTTCCATTCTACAAACTAGTTGTTTCTTTTATCATTAAAAGATAACCCTAATCCATTCCAGTTACTATTGATCTCTTTAGAGGAGCCTCAAACAATAGATTATTTCAGTTGCACGACTGGATGGGGATTACCAACACACATTTAGTTGCGTGCTGAATTTATGACGATCCCAGGAGGGCGTGCAGAGATAAACAATAGCAAAGATAATAGGCAGTAGCCCATTCAAATGAATGTACTTGCTTATGATCGGTCAAGGGGTTGATGACATCAATTTCACAGAAGTCGTAATCATCAATTATGTTGTGATATAATAACAAATTAGGAGAAGACAGTGGAGAGCACATTGTATCTACAAGCTCAAGAAGCTGTAGGAGGGCGAAACTAAATGGTCTATACTCAACAGGATTATTTAACCTAATGCATTCAACACTATTTCAAAACTAATTAGATTAGATCAGATCATATGAGCATGCAAATAGCAAATTTATAATGGATTCCCGATATAAACTCTCAGCTTCTTCAACGTCAAGCTTGAGTATGTTTTCTCTAATGGAGTTTTTTTGGGAGTGGGAATGGACTGGGTGGAACCTTGATGGATGTTGTCCATTTAATCAGAGGATTTAGCCAGACATAATCAGAGGATTCAACGAGTAGAAATAAGTGCCATTATCTTCTCTATATATATATGAGTAAATTTCAGCAACAAGCATATTTTTTTAACACTGTCTTTGTTGCAACATCCCCATTCTGCACAACGCTGACTTTAGTACTTCTATTTGAGAACAAATTAGATTTGTAAGAACCTGAGTTTATATCTTTTCGACTCATGTTATTGTAAACCTCCTTGATAACAATTTGAAAAGCATTATTCACATTTGTTGCATTTAAGGTTGAAGTTTCTATGAAAAACAACTTCTTTGCTTCAACAAGGGCTTTTCTTTCTTAAACTCATACTTCTCTCAGAGACTCTAAATCACATTCCTTGCCAACCAACATTGTAAGTACATTCATGTCGGAATGCACTACACAAATTTTACAACCAGGTATCAACTTTTCGATACAAAACTATATAAAGCCCACATCCCTTCATTGCATAAATGCCCATATCCAAATAGGTGCAAGCCTGGATAACCAAGTAATCTCTAAAGTCGCTCTGAAGTTTGTAACACTATTAAGCAGGGTTTATAATTTCCAGTTCAAAAATACAAGTCTGTCAGGCGATAGATGGAACTGCAATTTTGTTATTCCAATTTCCTACCCTTTACATCAAACTCTATAATTGTACTTATATTGTATGAATATAATGTGTAATTACTAGATTTAGATTTGCATATGTTTCTAGATTAAATGAGCTGCAAACAATTTCAGAAGTTTCATAATATAGTTTATCAATATTTAATTCAAAATCATTAAAATCAAGAGATTACAGAACAATGAGAACTCGCAATGTTTATACTTACCGAAATATCCGACCTCTGACTCTAATCTCGGTTTTCAATTACTGATATTTTGTCAAGCACAAATATAGGTTGAAATTTGAAAGCTCGGACGAACATTATTTGAAAGCCTGTCGCAAGAATCTTGTGTAAGGTTCATTTGAAGGACTGCTGCAAGCATCTTGTGTAAGGTTCATTTGAAAGCCTGCCGCAAGCATCTTGTGTAAGGTTCAGATATCGCAAAACATATATCAAAGAATAGTAAGCCGGGGTATTGTAGTAAGGCCCGAATGGATAACATATTTTGGGCAGGGCTCCATTGCTGGATTAATTGAGAGCTTGCATGGATTAATTGAGAGATGCCTTGCTCGACACACACTGGGCTTCTAGGCTTCTGAGCGAGAGCAAGGGAATCTTCTTGTGGGTTAACCTCTACGGCATCAATGCGGTTCACAAATGTGGTCTTTTTCTTGTTCCGAAAGATCAACACCTATTACATGCATGCATAACTAGTGGCATGCAAGCAGAAATGGTGGCATAGGGAGGCAGAACATCAAAATTTAACCGATCTTCGCAGTACATCAAACTAATGCTAGCATTAGTTTCCTAGAGTGAAATCTCAATAGAAAATATGAAAAAAATGAATATTTTACCTTAAGTTTGCCGAGATCTTGCCTCGATATGAGGCCAAATAAGATCTCTAAAATTTCTAGTGGTCGAAATAGCGGCCAAAAATTTCTTAGTGGTTAAAAAAAAGTTGTTTATTAAATATAAAATTAAAACTTTAAATTATAAATTCCATTTCTATCTCGGTTTTTGTGCAAGACTAATGAAAACTAACAAAATCGATTACAATAGTCCCATGCCGGAGGCAGGGACTAATAAGTAATGATAAATACAACGCAAATATTTCTTATGATATGTATGTTAATAAATACTTTGACGATGATTTAATATTGATTTTGCTATCAATGCGATTAATGACAATGAAAATATTTTAAAACCACACATGTTAGGTTATTTTTTACATGCTTTTAGGAACTAAAAGATGATTCCATGGATAGAAACTAATATCTAAAAATGTCTTGAATGGTTTGGTCGTTCCCATTAACGTTTCTTGCGGGAAAGGAAATTTAATACAAGGAAACTAAATAGAAGTTATTCAAACAAAAGTTCATCGTGCTAAAAATGTAACTTATTATGTACATGTTGACGATAACATTAATTATTCTTCTTTAGAAAAGAATCTAGAACTAGTTCCCCTCGTTTCAAAACCAGATTTATCTTTTGATCAAACTTGCATAACAACATTATGTAAAATGCTTTAACACAAGATAATGGAGATCTATTAATGAAACAAGACACAATTAATCATTTTTACTATGAAAGTTTTTATTCCAGGTTTCTGGATTTGTTTATTGAGCTTTTATTATCTTTACAGTAACATTTCGTTATGAAAAAGTTCTCATGTGTTGCAAAGTACATAGTGACTCCACTTAATTCTAAATCTATTGTAGTGTAGATTATATATATATATATATATAATGTTTCAATAAAACACATGAATGTATTAATTTATTCTACGATGTTTTATTTAGTTTTAATGATATTAAAAGGCATTCCAAATGTTCATTTTGGTGACTCACCTTTGATAAAATTTGGTGACTTACTTTTAGATAAATTTTTTTACAATTTGTTTGTCTTTAATTTGAAAATGATGATATTTTAACTAGAACTTTATACATGAAACATGAATCCAAATTTTTATGTGTGATCATTATAAAGTATCTTTTCTCGAGCTTGTTACAAGAATTAAATGACTTAAAATTTGATTTTTTTAACACAATTGAAGTTTTATTGGAAGAATCATTCTTAAAGAGGTTTCCGTTATATAGTAAAAAAAAAAAAAACTAGAACTTTATACATGAAACATGAATCCAAATTTTTATATGTGATCATTATAAAGTATCTTTTCTCGAGTTCGTTACAAGAATTAAATGACTTAAAATTTGAATTTGTTGACACAATTGAAGTTTCATTGGAAGAACTATTCTTAAAGAGGTTTATGTTATATAGAAAAAAAAATTTGTTTGAATAAAAATTCCGATTTTATTATTTTCTAGTATTTTCTTACTCCGATTCTTTTTTATCATTTTCTATGAACATATGTTTACAAGTTAGAGTTATATGTATGGATATATTGACATTATCATTTCACTTAGTTTAATATCAACCAATGTAGTATATGTTTAGAGTAGAATAGTTAGTTTTGTTTCAATTGTTTCAATTTGTTGTTTTAACCCTTCATTTTTTCTTTTGAAAATAATGAAGTTATGAAATGTTACATCAATGTATAACTCATGAGGAACCATTATCGGAGTACATTCAATAAATATTTTTCGTAACCCTATTCTCTCTTAGTCATTATTAAGTTTTTGCATAACATCATTGTTTGAACATTTAATTTTCTAATATTATGTCTTTTTTTATAATTATTGAGTAACATTATAGTAAGAGTTGATTTTGAAATGTTCAATTGTAATTCGTCTCCTATGATTTGGAAGGAAACAAATGTTCATCTAGTGACAAAGAAAGTTGTCACTCTCTTGAAAATTTGATCTGACACTTTATAAAATTTTAAGGGAAAATCCATCTCTTATGATCAATAATATATTTTAGGAAAAACTTATTTTCATTTAATTATAGAAAATGGAGGAGGATCTCTAGGAGTTACACTTTTGAATCAGTCTTCTGACCTTCTCATTAAGAGGATCCTTAAACCTTCTTATTCTATTTTTTTTTTTTATGACATGCTTCATTACTTTAATTTCTTGTGAATAAACTTGATATAGATAATATATCGAGTTCTAATATCTTAGAAAAGAATGAGGTAAATACTATTAAGTTAACCAAAAAAATTGATATGTCCTATTAAAAATAAATCATCTTATATAGAAAAAGGTAAGGTTGATTTATGAGGTTGACATTGTGATATTAGATGGTAATTTATGTCCTAATTCAAATATTTTCATCAATGAAGGTTTTTCTATAGTATTTTCTCAGGATCATATTTTAATGAGGAGATAACTATTAGTGATCTATAGCATGGGAATGCGATAGTGTCCTTGAAGGAGATAGTGTCCTTGGAGTGCTTTCTAGATCTCCCATATCAACTTTTTATATCGAAATTACTTGGATGTCTATAATTGGCAATATGATTTAAGTTATGAAGTTTTACATTAAACTAAAGATGAATTATCATCAAAATTTATTTGGGGAAGAATATTCTTACCCTAACTCTCTCTGCTTATAAATTTTCTTGCTCATAATATCATTGATTAAAATATTTTCTTTTCCAATCTTACCATAACCTTCTTAATTTATTTTTTAGATGACATGATATAGGATATGGTTCTTAAATGTTTGATCCAATGGATGTTTTAAAAAATTAGGAAGCACAAATAGTTTAAGAGCAGGGAAAATTTTAAGGATGGAAATATATCTTAAAGATTAGAAACCTTGGCGAATCTTATTAATCCATAATGTGCAAACTATAAAATTCTTGGTGATATTTTAGTAAAAATATTCAAACTTCTAGTGATTTTATATAGTTTCTATAAAATTTTGGCGATTTTTAAGGGTAAAATATTTTTCTTATAAAATTTGGGCAAATCAATTTTAGGAAAAAATGAGAATTGGAAAATCTGTTTTTTGGAAAAAGCATGGAAAATTAGCCCATCTGCGAATATTAGCCCCTAAAATTTTCCCTGTTTAGGAGAGTAAAATGAAATAATTTTTTTGGTTATGCTTCATATATATATATATATATATTTATATATATTTTGGAATGTAATCAACTATGAGGTTCTCATGATTTTAAAATTAATGTTATAACTATGTGCCTAATTTAGAATTTGTTTTCAATTTTGTCTAATTTATTTTTAGTTTTTTTTTTTGTCTTCTTTAATAAAAAAGCCTAATTATAACAACATATTATGTCTTGGTAAAATGAATCTTATCCCCCACAATATTAATTAAAATTTATAAACGGAAGAACTTATTTATATTCAAAGAAATTGAAAGACCAAATATTCATAGGGATAAGGGTTTATATTTACAAGTTTTGAAGTTATTTATGATTGGTTGTTATAGGGATAAAGCTTAGCTTGTAAGGAGTGGTAACCCTCAACAAACGAGAATGATAACATATAGGTTGACCTTAAATTTATTTATATAACTTAAATCATTCCACTTAATCATATTTAGAAAGTGATAGGACTTATATATATAATTTATATATTGTAGCCAAACTCTCATGTTACCATGAATTCAATTATACAACACTAGCAGTGTAAACTTTAGGTCTCTTACAAACTCTTTTTTGAACTCTATCCACCTCACATTAAACGATTATTTCTATAATGATAAAGAGAGGGAATACCTTAGGAAAAGCATTGAAAATAATTAATCTACCAAGAAAATATAAAACCCTCTCATATCACCTCACTTCGCTAACACCCAAAACACATGCAATATATACATACAAATTGATAAGGTTGTATCAAACCAAAATAGAACCTGAAAGCACTATGTATAGTGTTCGAATTACAAGAAAACCCACTAGGGTTATATTGGATGTTTGCTAGCAGTAGGGTAATGCTTGTATGGTACTAAGGAAACTTCATCAAGGTTATGGGTGTTCATTTAAGGTACTCATCCCCCTAATTTTTTATTAGGGTAGTGGGGTTTATCTAGACCTGAACTTCAAGGTTAAATATGAATATAGGGTTATCAAATTTACTCTTTTTTCCTTCCCACCAAATCACATTTTTGAGATCAGTTTTTTCTTCTACTCATCATGAGCTTTCCAATGATATATATTTCACCTCATTCCTAGTTATGAGCACAAAGTTATGCTCATTTGAAATTTTGTCTTCAAATGCCACATTAGCATCCATAACACCACATGCCCTTACCTCATTAGTCCACATCGTGTTGGCATGCATATCAAATATCGACCCCCAAGCCAACATTTCCTAGTATATATCCTTATATTATCATTCCATCTAACATGGAAATTTATCGTTAATTGATGGTTCTAAACTTCAAATGTCTCTCTTCACTCGAAAAAATTTCAGGTTATGTTACTATCAAGTTATTGGGTCCCTATTCCCCCAAGATGTACCCAAACCTTACTTTTATTTTACTTGATCTAATAACAAGTTGTTAACTAACGAAACCCACCTTTCAATATCGGGGGGTTAGCTAGATACAAAGGATCCAAACCTCCTAGTAGTTAGACATCTAATATGCTGATAGGATAATTTCTCAATCTCCACATCATTTACCACCTCATTAGGCCATGTTAGCACCACAATAGTTCCATTTCATCTCCACTTCAATGTCACATTAGTGAAAAATCACCTCCAAATCAATGCCACACCATCTTACTTGTCAGTGCCACTTCATCTCCATGTTAATTCCACACCAACTTTCTCCATGACAGGGGCCTTATCAGGCTTGGATGTTTCGGGAGGAATTTCGTGAAAGCCTTGCCTTTTTATCTAATTTCCGACCTCTCATACTATCTCTAAATCATATTCAAGTAATGAAAACTATCTTTCCAATAGTATACGATCTTTTGGGTCCCATTAGTACTAGGGAATCATCCTGGTGTAAAAAATTCCTGGTACAGTGACACTCGGTGACAGATTGATGGATTCCTACTAATGGGAATATTCTCTTCAAATGATAGAATTTTCTTCTTATATGGTTTCAATAATAACCATTGTCAAATTTCCCAATGACCTAATTTTGACTATTGACATCCCTAACACTTTGTCTATATTAACTAACAAGGTTTCAGGTTCCAGGTTCTATCTATATCTATTTTTGGTTTAATCACTCAAAGCCAAGGATATTCTAAATCAAACTTTAGGTGGATGAAAGAATGAGATCAATTTAGACTATATGTGGTTATTAGTATTTTTGACTCTATTTAAAAGTGACCACTACAATTAATCACAATTTTTTGAGGTATGTAGAAAAATGGAAAATTTGTTAAATTTCATACATTCTTATGTATATTAAAAAATGCTTAATAAAATTGATGTTTTTTTTGGTTTATTAAAAAAAGTACCTTATTAAAAATTAATAATAGGTTTTATTAAAAGGGCCAATGTTGATGCATATTAAATTTTTTCCTGGTAACTAAACACTAGAAATTTAGATAAGAAAATTGTCAATGCCAAAGTTCCAAGCACCTTGCCATAGGGGGATGAAGAGTGTCAAACTTATGACCTCATCAACTTGGAGGAGGGATATAGCACCTATCTCATAACCACATGAGCTAACCTTTGGGGTTAGAAAATTTCCTTCTCCTACTCATGCAGTGAATCCAATTCTAAATTCTTTCAAACATGCATCACAATTCCTTTAATAAAGGTTCTTTACATATGTAACTAATGTTTGTTAGGCTTGAATGGAATGTGGATAACTCCCTTGCAACCTAATTTTTTAAATATTATATTTTCCATTTATTTTATTTGGTTTCTCTTGGTATAATGAAATATCAATTACAACTTCTGTTAATGCCAACTTCCATACCTATCAACATCCACCAGGATTATTGTTACAAACATTCTATATTCAATAAAATATAGTGGTTACTTCATGCGAGGAGTATAAAGTCATAAGGGTGTCTACAATCTACTTACTTTTTATTTTAAAGATACACATTGAAGTCTTAAGGGGTTCACCTTGTTTACCAATATCTTACTACGTGGGTTTTTAAATTATGAAAATTAGTCAATATATAATAGGTATTAGGGAGGATTTGGTGTGAGGGGGTTTATAGGTGTTGTGAGTTATAAAACAAGTTATCTAGTAAAAATATAGGGGTTTTTTAGTTTAAATATATATTTGGAGGAGGGTTCAACAAAAGGATTTTGGGAGATATTTTTCAATATCTAAAGAAATTGGGGTATTCTTTAATATTCCCATAAATGCAGATGTGAGGGGGTTTATAGGTGTTGTGGGTTATAAAAAGGGTTATCTAGTAAAAATAGAGGGTTTTTTTTTTTGGAAAGATATATTGGGAGGAGGATTCGACAAAAATATTTTGGGAAATATTTATCAATGCTTGGTGAAATTAGGGGTATTGTTTAATATCCCATGAATGCATGCACTATGTCATAGGTTCACTAAATGACGACCCTGTGATTAAAATAGACCATATATATCATATCATATATAAATATTGGAAAGTCAAATTAGAAAAAACTTGCAATCTAAAACTAGCAGCTCACAGGTGAGACGAGCTACACCTAGAGATTGCCCAAGCAGTACCACTCTATTCCATTAATCATAAAATCAGAAATAAATAACATTACATTCAATTTAGGGAGATAAGAAGTATCTCCTAGAAAATATGAACTAAGTATAAACTAAGACACACAAACAACCGTGAAACAAACTTTCTCCACTAATTTCAACTATCCCTCTTAATGGAGAAAGGATTCACTTGCACACCTAACATATCCCTAAACAATTCAAATTTGATCTTCCCAAGAGGCTTGGTAAAGAGATCAGTTGCATTTCCACAAGTGTTACAATATTCAAGAAAGATCTCTTTGGACTGAACCTTTTCTCTAACAAAATGAAATTGAGTATCTTTATGTTTTGTGTTTTTATGAAAAACAAGATTATTTTCCAGCTTGATTGAGCTTTGGTTGTCACATTTAATGACCGTAGCATCCTTTTGTTCTTCTTATGAATAATAAGTTTTCTCAACCAAATTTCTTCACAAGTGGCTACACATACAACTTGATACTCTACTTCTACTGATGATAAAGATACAATACTCTACTTTTTAATGCTCCAATAAATGACCTCGAACCCAATATTGAAAGCATGCCTAGTTATAGATCTTCTATCGTCTAGATTTCTAGCCCTAACTGAATCTAAAAGCTTGACATTTTGACATCAAAAGAATCAGTATATTTAATGCCAAAATTTATGGTTCCTTGAAGATACCTTAGGACACCTTTTGCTACCACCCAATGATTTTCAAGAGGTTTTTTCATAAACTCACTCAACACACTGACTAAATATTCTAAGTAAGGTTTGGTTGTAGTCAAGTTAATCAAACTTCAAACTAGTTCTATGTACAATGTAGTATCCACATCTTTAGAACCATCATCACTTTGAAATTTAGTATTTTGTTGTATAGGTACTGAAGCAAATTTACACTGATCCATTCTGAATTTCTTCAATAATATCCTGACGTACTTTCCTTGAGTAACAAAAGTCTGGAAAGAATCCCTCCAGACTTCAAGACCCAAACAATAATGTAGTTTTGCAAGGTCATTCAATTCAAATACATGTGACATCTGCACTTTCATTTCTTCAACCAATTCATCAAAATTTCCACTAACAATTAAATCATCAACATATAAGTAAATAAACACAATTTTCCCCTTTGAATCAAATTTGGTATACATATTTGGATTATTTTTACTTCTCTTATAACCTTGTTGTAAGAATAAAGATTCGGTTTTCTCATACCAAGATCTGGGAGCCTGTTTCAGCCCATACATTTCCTTCTTTAATTTCTTGACCAAGTGTTCCCGCCCTTTTTTAATGAACCCTCCAGGTTGTGTTAAATATACTTCTTCCTTGAAATCTTCATTTAGAAAAGCATATTTTACATCTAGTTAGTGTAAGCTCTAATGGTACTTTATAGTTAGAGCTATTAACATCCTAATAATGTTTAGCTTAGCTATAGGATAAAAAGTCTCCTCATAATAAATCCCTTCTTTCTGTGAGTACCCTTTGGCCACCAACCTAGCTTTATACTTGTCTACACTACCATATGCTTTGAACTTTGTTTTATATAACCATTTACAATCTATGGGCTCTTTTTCCTTTTAGCAGTTCAACTAATTCTGAGGTTTTATTTTAATTATGGATTCATACTCTTCTTTCATAGATGACCTCCATTCATCATACTAATTTGCTTCATTATAATTCATGGGCTCAAAAACACTTAAAACACTAGTAATAAGAGCATAATATTTGTACCTTGCTGGTAAGTGAGTCTGTCGTCCTGGTCTCCTTGGTAGTAAGATTGCCTCAATTCTGTCCTATGTGATTTCTGTTAGGTCCCTGTAATTTTTCAGATTGGAAAGACCAAATGAACAAGGGTAACATCAAACTAGATTTGGATTCTTAGGACCGAGCCTTCCTGGACTCAGAGAGGGATCTCTCTATATTTGTATAAAATATATGACTTGATTGATTTAGGATGTTGATTTTAGGCTAGTTAAAATGATAGGGTTTGTTTGTTTTGTTTTGTTTGGTTGGGTTGCTTGTCAAGAAGAACAGATAGAGTAAGAGAAATTTAAACCATTGGAATATGGGGTCTGTGAAAGGCTTGAAAAGTACAACAATAAATCAAGGGTTTTTCATAGGGCAAGTTAACAAATCCAAATGGATCTTAATAGCTTAGGTGGGTGTCAAATGAACATTAAATTGTGAGTTTAGTAGGTTTAAAGGGAAATTAAGAATCCTTTAACATATAATAGAACAAGAAGAGCCTTTAATATCACTATGATTAAGAAAGATCCAAAGGATAGGGCACACCATAAACTTCTTTGGCCTAGCTTTTTCAAGTAAACTTTAAGACAACAATCCAACAAACCCTAGAGAGCAGGGAACTCCTAAATTCTCTAGCTATTCACTTTCAGAGAAAGAAAACATTTAAGATGACATATAAGTGATGATTAAAGAGTAGGGAACTCTTAAATTCTTAAATAAGATTATAAAATACCTTCAAAGTAACTATTCAAGATGGACCAAAGGACAGGGCAAACCATAAACTTCTTCAGTCAAACCCTAATTAGCAAACTTCAAAGAAAGGCCTTAAAAAAAAGGTTTCAAGCTACACCAAAGGATAGGGCATACCATAAAATTCTTCGGTTTGACTCTTATTAAATAATTTTTAAGAAAAAAAACTAGGTGGAATCGGAAAGCAACTAAGAATTCTCCAATCAAACCTAGTAGAGGAAAACATTTGAGTAACAGAAGCAGACAGACTTAAGGTGCCTCTAACAGCATATATTAACCTAAAATTTATGTTCTATTGCAAGAGAAAAGATGAAAAAATATGAAAACATAAGTAAAAAAGTGCAAGATAAGAACAACATCACCATTCAACAAAGTTCATGAATCCTATGAATGTGCTTGCTCCATTGACATTCAATCCAAAACAGTCACAAAGCTCCAAAGCCAATTTCTTCACAACTCAAAGTCTATGTAATATTCATCTCAATAACCAGCCAACAAAAACTATGAAGCCTCCATACATTATTTGTCTACCAAGTGAGGAGGTAAACCCTAGCTAGGGTTTAAAAATGTCATTTATTACATAGTTAAGGCACTTTGACCTTTGAGACCATGCAAGGCCCAAGGAAAAATATCTAAAACTCATTTATTGCAAAAATAACTTCTAACATAACTATTTTAGCTAATTTAGGAAAAAGTTTGACTTTAAGGCTTCAAAATATATTTTGCAATAACTCCTGGTAAGGGCGCAACTCCAAGGTATAGGGGCGCAGTGCGAGTGCAAATTCATAACACCAAGACAGGAAAAAGCACATGTTTTGCAGCTGAATTTTGGAGGCCTTCCCCGTCTCCAAATGAGCTCCATGATGGCTCATTATAAAGGTATCTGAGTCCATTTTCCATATCTACCTCCATTTTCTAGAATGGTGCCCATTTTCCTTGTCAGAAACCACTTCACCCAAGACTTCTAATCTCGCATTTCTAGTGACAAAAAGAGCGCAAAAAGGTGATTTTTTGGTAGTTTTTGGCCCTTTTCAGGAACCAATTTTGCTCCAAATGTTCTGAAATGTTTTGAGGTTGATGTACTTCGCATGAGGAACATGAAAATTTTAACATTTTTTCATTTTAGTGCCCCAAAAAAGAGTGCAACGCTAGTGGCGCTGAGTGTTTGGCCCAATTTTTGCAAGCCAAACTGTCAAAATTTCAAAATGTGCACAAAGTGCCAAAATTTGGAATTTGTTTTGCTGATCAAGGTTGGGAGGCTTGGAGCGACACATCAGCAAGGATATTGAGCTTCTCTTTCTCCTTTGCCTTGGTCAAAGCCTGAATCTTTACAAGGGCTCGTTTGAGCTTGGCCCTTGCAATCCTATTTCTCATGGAATAATGTCTTGCCATATTTCTTTGCATGTCAGTGTCTATCTTGGCTTTCTCTAGTTGACCCTCTAGGTGAAAATTGGCCCTCTCAAGCCAATATTCTCTATCATTGGTAATTTCTATGGCAAGCAGCTCACTTGGAGTGAGCTGCTCTGCCAATTCCACCTCTTTCTTCCTTTCCCGGGCTAAAGCCCTCTTCAGCCCAATGGTCCTTGGCCTCTGTCTAGGAAGCTGATATTCGTCATCCTCACTACTTTAAAAACTACCCAAGGTCTCATCTAGCAAAGCCTTGGCCTTTTCAACCTTTTTCTGAGCTTTGATTACCCTGACCTCACTGATGGTCTGCTTTGTCTCCAACTGTTGATTCTCTAGCTCAAGATAGCTAATCACATTCTTTTCCCTACTAAGATTAGCTTGAAGCTCATTAATCTTCGAATCCTTGTTGTTGATCAACATATTGGTGATTCTCTCATCATCCTCATCATCAAGGTCAATCAACTGAAACTCCTACTCAGTTTCATGCTTGTCTTCCTCCTCAACAACAATGACATGCTATGTAACCTTTTCCTTGCCTTTATCAACCTTCTTTGCTGATGAAGAAGGCATGGCCCCTTTCACCTCAAGTGAAGAAAACACATACATGTGACCCCTCTAATATGTAAAAGGAAAAGGCTCAATGTCAAACATTTTAGTGCCAGCTGTCTCAATGTTTTCTTCACTGCTTGATGCTCCGGTATCATGATATGATGGTGAAGGATTGTGAAAAGGTGATGAGGGAGGATCAATATGAGGTGAATGGATGTGAGTGGATGGCGATGCATGAATAGTGGGATGAGATGGAGAAGTAGGGATGGGAGGATGAGATGAGGAAGGGATATCCTGCTGATGATTGCCAGGTGGAGTAGTAAAAACCTCATTGGAAATGAAGGTATCCCATGGAATGTTTTTCTGCTAGAGCTGATGCATGGCCACCATCTTGATAAGTGAATGATGGAATAGGCTCTGCATTTGTTGAGGATAATCTCTCTTTTGCACAATGTAGGCCATTTTTTCAATGCTACGGAAAAGATAATATGGTATATGCATCATCCTAACTCTAGTGAAATGCATCAGAAGACGGATATGGTATGAGTAGAGGTGGGAAAACCTTCCCTCACAAGTGAAATACTTCATTATTATCTTCATCATGGGTGCATATCTATCAAGAAGATGAGAAAAAGGGAAGATGGACTTGTGGTGATCTTTATACCTAGGCTTGAGGTATGGTTCAAAATAACTCATGTCCAGGTTTGCTTGCTTGAACCGCTTCTCTCCCACACTAGGTATCCCTGTGGCAGCTGCAATGACATCAGTGGACATCTCAAATGTAACCACGACAAGATTGGATTCTTTTTCATGTATGTTTATGATGAATAATCTTGTTAGCTTCAGGTGATTTTGGACTTGCTGCACCTTCTCTCAAAACTCAAAGCAACCCACATGTTTAAAGCAAGAAAAAGTGAGAGGGGATGCCATGAGTTCCCTTGTGGTAATAGGTTCAAACATGTTTATATTTCCTCCCTTGTGATCATGTCTCTTTGGCATTTATGCCTCACTACCATTGTCTTCATCCTCAGACATTTTAAACTCCGTGTTGGAAACCCTAGGGTGCAGGTGAAATGAATGAGGGGAAGGAATGAGATGACAACTTTGCAAATGAAGGGAATGAGTGAATGGATATAGGTGTAGGAAATGAGTGAGGGGAAAAATAACTCAATGACAACCCTCAAGCAATGTAATTTCCCATGTTTATGACTGATTTTCTTCAAGGAGGATGAAATAGGAATAAAACAGTTAACTCAAGCTAAAACTTAGGGTTTCCTTTTCATTTAATTAAGAGTGATAAAATAGCTTCAAAGCAGGGTTTATATCATGTACTTACCCCTTAATAATGCTTGGAGGACCTTGGCAAGAATTTGAAAGCAATTTGATGTTATTTGAGTGGTTGGAAGACTTAGAAAACCTTCTTGTCCAAGTGCGCAGCACCAATAGCTAAGGGCACAACACCAACCCAAGCACGCAACACCGGTCTCTGAGCACAAAACACCAATGAAAATGAGCACAGGGTCCTTTTGGCAAGGGCGCAGCACTTCGACAAGGGCGTAGCGCCAACTCCAAGGCGCACAGTGCCTTTAGAATTTTTGTGGAGGAAAACTGGCAAGGGTGCAGCGCCAACTCCCAGGAATGCAACGCCAAGCCAAATGCGCAATGCCAAGAAAATTTTCCAGAATTATGCTTGCAAACTCACAAATTTTTCCTTGCTGAGTGCTCTTGATGTTTTGAGAGGAAATAATGATTCATTTGAAATGTTAGATGAGCTTTATAGACAAATGGAATTTTTATTTAATTTGACAAACCCACTTTCTAATGTTTGAAGTCCTTTTTCTTTTCTCACTAACACTCTTTGACACTTTTTCCTTGCAGGTTGCTGAAACCATGGAATTTTCTTTTCTTTTGCTCATTGAGGCATGATAAGTTCATTTTGAAAACTTTTGGATTTAATCACATAGTAGCATCTTCAAAATATTCTATAGTTTCCACCATAAAGTTCAACTCATCTTTTCCACCTTCTCTGGCCACTTTTTTCAAAACCCTATGTGTCTGCAGTTCTTTATAGTAATCATCAGTGTTGTCTTCTAAGTTCTCTATAACCCTTTCAAGTTCATTCATTTCTGTCCAGTTCACCTTAACTTTTTCCATATTCCATCAATATTTTCTGATATAATTTCTTCATATTTGGGCTTGTGAGCTTCCTCCATGTCATTTTATGCAAGTGATCACTACTTTAGCACTCAAATGGACTGACCAGTTCATAAACCTAGTCATCTACAAGACCAAGTTTTTCTTCTTTCCCTTGTTGTAAGTTGTTTTCATTCAGGAGTAGACAGTGTACCTCATTAGTACCTTCTGCTGATAAATCTTCCAACACTTCTGCAGAAGTGCCAAACTTTGTCCATTTTTCTCACTTTCGGACTTTGAACTGAGAAGATAACCCTCTTTGGAAATTGCAGGTCTTTCTTGAATAACCATGTCTTGAAATTCTACTACATCTAAGCTAGATTCTAGCAAAGGAAAAGCAGTGCCTGAAACATCCAAGGATGACCTTGAAAACTGTAAAACCCTAATGACCTAATGGGAGTGCTTTTTGACCTGATTTTGAATGAAATTTGGCTTAGGGATTTTCAGGTGAAAAGAGGGCATTTTTATAGGTTATTATGCCCAAAGGGACATGGGAATGAGTTGGAAAAAAGAAATCATAGAGGGAGGGTGGAGTTTATTGACAGGAGAAAATGGGGAAATGAGGTTCTAGGTAGGAAAGAAAGATTAAAATGAGAGGTATAAACCCTTAATGAGTCTTTTAAGAGCAACAGGGTGACTTTGAGATGGAAAACATGACAAATAGGGAAATTTTTTTTACTAAGAGAATGAGGGCAGTGAGATTTCTGAAACTCAAGATATTCAAGGAATATTATTTTCAGAAAACCATAACCATCCTATAGTCATCCAAAGATAGTGAAAAATACTGATGACTAACAGTGGCTCCACTTGGGGAGGGCAACTCTTTTCAGGAGGTGTCCAGAACCTCATAGTTCAGATCTTTGGGTTTTGAAGATTAGTACCTTTCTTGTACTTGGCATATCCCTCTTTCTTCACTTGTTGATTTGTTGCTGTTCTTTGAAGCTATGATCTTAAAATATGAAAAAACATGATTGCTTCAATATAAACTCTACCTACCCATCATCCTTTTCCTAACATATTTCCTTCATTTGGGTGCACTCGGACTGGCAAACCCTTGACATTATTTTTTTTTTGAAAGCATAAAACTATTTATTTCTACCCTTATAACCTCCAAAGGCTCAAATTAGATTGATGAGATCTTCTATTCTCTACCTAATCTACTTATCTGTCAAGGTTAAGAATTTTGAGAGATTTTCATTCTCTAATCTATTAACATAAAATTCAAAACATGGTCAAATAAAGGTTCAACAGTTTGGTTTGTCATGAGTTGTGGCATTTTGGACAAGCTGCACACAGATTTATTTTGCAAAAAAGTGAAACTGAAAACTGAGGGGTGTAATCTGTAATTTGTTATGCATTCCTCTTTTTTCTTTTTGGTTTAGATTTAAACTTTGGGAACCAATATCTTTTCCTAATATAATCTACTGATAAGCCAAGTTTAAATAGTTTGGAAAATATTCCTTTCTAACTTATCAGTGGAAATTTAAAACATGTTCAATCATGATTAGGCTGTAGGACTGAACAAGACTTTCCTCTTTCAAAGTAGTGGCATTTGGACTTGCACACTTTCAGGAATATTCTTTTTTGGTATGGGGCTTTACCTCTTCTTTTTATCTGCCCTCTTTTCTTCTTTTCTTTGTTTTTGTATTTCATTTTTCCGATCTCTTACTTAAGAAATGTTATGTACAATGAATAAATCTTCAAACTAGGAACTTCAACAAAAATAATGCTTGAGCATCCTACCATTGACAAGACCTCCAATAACTCTGTTGCATCCATTTCTTGTAGACAAAATCCATTGTTACCTCTTGCAGAATGGATGATGTATGGACCCTTCCATATATTTTCAAATTTCCCATGCTTTCCTTTTTCCTCTCTTCTTGAATCCCACTTCAGAACTTTGTCTCCAAACTGGAAATCATTGGCTTTAGTCCTCTTATCAAAGGTTTTCTTGATATTCTCTTATATTGTTTGTGTTCTGTTGTATACTTATTCCCTTGATTGCTGCATTTGAATGGTTTGGTTCAGCCTCCTTTGTATATCATTCTCCTCTGATTGTACCTCTTGAACAATCCTCATCACTAGGACTCCCAAGGATGTTGGAAAAACTACATCCATGCCATACACTAGTTGATAGGGAGACACGTTAATTGATTTTTTGTTTGTTAATCTGTCTGCCCACAGTGCATGCACTATTTTGTTGTGCCATCACTTTTTTTTCTCTTCCAAAAATTTCTTGATGATATTTACTAAAATTTTGTTATAGGACTCAGCTAACCCATTACCTTGAGGGTAATAAGATGTATAATTCCCTAATGTAATGTGATACTTGTGGCAAAAGTCCACCATTCTCCTGGATTGAAATGCAGTAGCATTATTGGTGATGATTTTTCTTGGACAACCAAATCTGGATAGAATATTGGTTTCGAGGAATTTGATGACTACCGAGTCAGTGGAAGTCCTTGAAGGGATGGCTTCTATCCATTTGGTGAAATAGTTAGTTGCAGTGAGGATCTATTTGTGTTGGGCAGAAGAGGAAGGGTGGATTTCTCCAATGAAATCTAAACCCCATTGTTGAAAAGGAGTTTCAACACTGATAGGTTGTAAAGGCAAAGGCAATGGTTTTCTCTTTCTCTCAAAGATTTGGCATTTATGGCAAGTCCCTACTAGCTTGTGGATATCAGGGAAAAGAGTGGTACAATAGAAACTAACTCTAAGGATTTTGTTGGCAGTGGTTTTCCAATAGATATGACCTCCACATTCTCCTTCATGAAACTCATGCATGATTCTATCTGCATCTTCTTCAAGTAAACACTTAAGAAAGATACCAAAAAAATTTTTCCAATATAAAAATTTATCTAGAATGAAAAAAATTACAGCCTTTAGTTTCAAGAATCTGGATTTTGATTTGGACAAAGCAGGAGGAGAATTTAGATTAAAAAGCACATATAATATATCAACATACCAGAGTGAGTTCAGAAATTCTTCTTCAATAGGTGGCGCCAGCTCCTCTTGTTCATCCAAGGAATGTATCATGTTTATGTCCAGTGCTTGAAAGTTTGCTTCAGCCATCAGCTTGGCCAGTCCTTGCCCTTTGATGAGCTTGGTTGGCTTGATTTCCAAATCATACTCTAAGATGGAAGCAATCCACTTACCTCTTTTACCATCAAGATCCTGACTTAGTATGTCCTTAACAACTGTATGAGGAACAAAAGCAATGACATGTGAATGCAAGATGTAAACTCTGAAATATTTTAATGCTTTGATTAAGGCAAAAGCTTGTTTTTCTGTAATGTTATATTTTATAGGTGCATCCCTTAGTGCTTTGTTGAAGAAAGCTATGGGTTGTTCTTGTCCCATTATGTTATTTTGTAGTAATACTGCAAAAATTGTGTGTTCTAATGCAAATGAGAAGATGAAGAATTCCTTCATAAAGTTAGGGCTGATTAGAACTGGTGTTTGAGTAAGTGCTTGTTTTACCAGTTCAAAGGATTTCTTTGCTTCCGTGGTCCATTTGACTCCTATTTCTCTTTTCAGCATGTTTGTAATGTTTCTTAGGAGTTCTGCAAGGTTTGGTATGAACCTTCTTAAGAAGTTGATCCTTCCAATTAAATATTTCAGCTCCTTGATGTTCCTAGGGTGACTGATCTGCAATATCCCCTCAATCCTTTTTGGGTCTATCTTAATCCTTTCTTCATATATGATGTGGCTTAAAAGTTTTCCTTCTTGAAGACCAAACATAGTTTTCTTAAGATTTAAATATAGACAATACTTTCTAATTTTTTCAAAGACCTTTCTTAGGTGAACTAGGTGTTCTTCATCAGTTTTAGAATAGACAGTTATGTAATCAAGGTATATCGCGATGAAGTAGCCTATTTATTTGGAAAAAGCAATGCCCATGGCTCTTTGAAAAGTAGCCCCAGCATTCATTAACCCAAAATGAATTTTGACATACATGAAGGTGCCCCAAGGTGTAGTGAAGGCAGTTTTGTGCTGATCACCTGGGTGTACTAGCATCTGATTATACCCTGAAAAACAATCAAGAAAATATATCCTTTTGGAGCCTACTATCCTTTGTAGTATATGATCCATCTTAGGTAAAGGGTAGTTGCCTTTCACAGAGGTTTTGTTTAAATTTCTGAAATCTATGCATAGCCTAATTTCCCTTGTTTTCTTCCTCACTGACACAAGGTTTGAGACCCATTTTGAATATCTGAGTGGGACTATTATTCCAGCATCATACATTTTTTTTTATTTCTTTCTCAACTAGAGGCACTAGGACAGGGTTTATTCTGCGCAATTTCTGGTTAAATGGTTTCTAGTTTTCCTTGAGAGGAATCTTATGCTGAATGATGTTTGTATCATAGGACTTCAAGTCCTGATAGCCCCATGAAAACACATCCTTAAATCCTTTGAGTAGCTCAATGTATTTATTTTTTATGAGGGTTGGCAGTGTTTTGGAAAGCTTTATCATTTTGGGCTCTTCTTCACTGCCTATGTTGCATTCTTCTACCTCAGTTTCAGTGGATTCTATTTTAGGCTTCCTAGCAACATCATTGAAATCAAATAGTTATTTTAAGGGGACAAGAGCTCTTGGCAATATAGTGTCCTTGCATTACAATAATTCAAGGCCTGTTTGATCTAGATCCCCACACAATTATGCCTTATGAGGGTGTTCTAAAAAATTTATATCAGCAGCATAAGGTGGCTCTGTTTTGTGTGTTTGTTCCTCAGCAGAGTAGTCCTCTTGAATATCTGAGGGTGGTTTTGATATTTCAAACTCATTTTTGGACTGTAAGAAGTCTTCAATATGCTTGTCACCTTCAAAAACTTGAAAATAATCTATGTTATCAGGGACAGTTGGTCTACTTTTGACCTTTACCGTGTATTGTTCATTTCCATGAGGAAGTTGGCAAGTGTTGGAAACGAATGCTAGTTCATTTGCAAGGCTATTTTGAGTTCTTGGGACTGAGGTAAGTACATATTTTTCAAAAGTTTTTAGGAGGTCTAATGCAGCATTTCTATATTCCCTTAACCTGGGATTTTTGGCTGAATATTCTCCTTTGATTTGCCTAATAATTAACTTGGAATCTCCTTGAACATAAATCTTCTTAGCTCCTATATTTTTCAGCAAGTGTAAACCTAGGAGAAGAGCTTTGTATTCTGCAATATTTTTTGTACATTTAAAATCCAACTTGTAAGAGTGACCCTCATTAGTGTTGTGTATCCAAACACCTGCTCCTGAACCAACTTTGCCACAAGAGCCATGAAAGCTCATGTTCCAAAGAGTTTCAAGTTCAGATTTGCCATGATGTTGTTATGCATGGTTGCTAGGGTTTTGTCTGTTATGTTCTTCATTTTGTGTTTGGTTTGACTGTTTTGATTGTTCTAGCTCTTCCTCTTTTCTATTTACTTGTTCATTAATGTCATCTTCATTGTATAAAATAAATTAATCAAGGTCTGAATGGATAGAATAGAGAGGGGTGTTGTTTGGCTTATCTTAGCTGATTACCATGTATTTCATGTGAGATTCTCTGTACAATATTCTTGTTTGGTTAAAGACTAGAATGGTAGCATAGGTCATGTCCATTTGGAGGGTTCCTTGGAGTTTGGCTCCCCATGATATAGATAAGAGCATGCCATATTTTGGGGGACTGTCAGCCACTACAATATCCATTACGAGGCTCTTGGCTGGTATTTGTTCCAGATTGACACACAGATCTTTGATTAGACCCAAAAATTTAACTATACTTGAGTCAAAAGAGTACAAGTCTTTGTATGGTCTAGTTATTTCAAGGCCTAATATTTCCATCACTACTTTTTGCATGAGGTTATGTGAAGCACCAGAGTCTAGCATGGCATTGTGTAGGACTTTGTCATGGATGTTCAAACTGACATATAATGGAGGCACAACTCCCTCTTGAAACTTTCCCTCTACCTCTGGTCAAAACAACAATTCTGGCCTGTCATCAGTCAGATTTAGAGTATCGGTGTCATTCTCTATGTTTAAAACATTCAAAACTTGAGACCTATATACATCTTGAGTCACTAATTCAGTAAGGGGTATGGCTATTTTTATCTTGGAAATTTCACTCTCAATATTGAATGGTGATTGTGTTCTTGGCATATTTAACTCAAATTTATCAGACATGGTCTTTTTAGCAAGATTAACTTGCTTATTTTTATTATGAATCTCAATTGAAACTGTTTTTTCAGGGCCACTAGTTGATGTACTAGGTCAGCATTGGTTACCATCATGTTGGCTGACTTTGTTTTTGCTTTGAGTAGAACTCTTAGCAATGGTGTTTGTATTTTCTATTGTCTTTTTAGGAGTGTTTTCAGGGGTCTTCCTAGTAGCAATTTATATTTTGTTCCTCTTCAGGGTATCTTTGGTTTTCCTACTTCTGAGGTCATACTGCCTATGAACCTCCATGATAGTATTTTGAAATCCTAGTTTTTGTTCTTCAGAATCCTCATATGTTCTTTGAGCTTGGTTTGAGGAAAACAAACCTTGTTCTTCTTCTGTGAGAAAAGAAAAATCCTCATTATCAGAGCCTATTAGATTTACATGGTTTTCTTCCGGCTCTTCAGTCTCTCTTTCCTCTTCATCTACATAGTTTTCTTGGAAAGGAGGTCTGATTTGCTCGTAATTTTCTCTTTGTCTTATTTGAGGAAGATCTCTTCTGAAGTTTTGGTTTATGTTTGTATTTGAGACTTTTTTTGGTTTTCCCTAGGGGGTGCTTGTTCATTTAAGTTAATTATCTCCATCATCCTTTCCATTACCCTAACTAGATTGTCAATTTTAGTATCAGATGTGGAGGCCACAGGTTCCTCTTTGTATGTAACCCTCTTTTTTGTTCTCATCCTAACCCTTTTAGCAATTAGACTGGATTCTACACTTAATTCTCCCCTTTGCATGTCTTCTAAGGTGAGGGGATATCTTTCTCTTAAGTTTTTCATACTCTGATAGGATTTGAAGAGGATTTTTCTTAGTCTCCCATTTGTTTATGAATGTTTGATGAAGGGAACAGAGATCATGAATGCTATTAGGGGTTAAGCTCTTGAACCATTTCTTTTCTTCTCCTCCTAAACTTTGGGAAAACATTCTCATCTGTATGGTCTCTTCTTCTATCTCTTCGTATTCAAAAGCATCATTTATCTTGTCTACATGCTGTTGGGTAGTTGTAGGGTCAGTTCCATTAAAGCGAGGGATTCTAGATTGATAGTCCTGTGACATACGTAGTAAAGGTTGTGGTAGTACCAATGGGGCAAACCATGCTACCATGATTTGAGGTAAAGGAACCCAAGGTGTGCTTATAAGAGGAGGGTTTATGAGTGGAGGTGGAGAATGAAATGGAGTGGTTTGCACAATGGATGTATGAATGGGGGTGGCAGATGTACTTGGACAAGTTAGCTGATTTTGAGCATATTTAGAACGAAAGGAGTCAAAGTGTTGGAGAAGCTGAGGATCGGGAGGAGTGGAGAGAGAGGCTTCTCTACTAGGACTCTGATGTAAGCTTGTAGGCTCAAGGTTTATCTGGTCTACCCAACTCCAAGACTTAGTTCTGAATAGGTTTCTTCTATGGTGTGAGTCAAATTGGGTATCTTGCAAGGATGTAAGTTTTTCAGGAAAGGAACTTGCTCTGTAAATTGGTCTAACAATAGTTGAATCTTCAGTCCTAGAAGTTTTTCTTAAGATTATTTTTGGGTCATCAACTATGGTAGGAGGATTTGGGTCAGGGTGAGATCTGGTGCTGATTTTCTGTAAAGCCAGATTTCAGACCCACAACACAAAGAGGCTAAAAGTTTATAAGATTTTTGAAAACAAACCAATCTGTAAGAATACTTAATTCACACAATATGCGATTGGGCTTTATATTATTAGGATTGATTAATACATTCCCAGGGGAATCTGTGAGAGATAGTGGAGTCAACATACCTACTAAAGACCAGTGGAGTCACCAGGTGGATGATGCTAACTGTTTTGAGGATTTGTTTGTTGTCCACCATCAATAAATTGGATACCAATCTTGAGATATTTTTTGGTTTTATGATTTCTTTATATAGCACTAAGATTTCCAGTGAGTGTCCCCAACGGAGTCGCCATTATGTTAGGGCCCTGTAATTTGTCAGATTAGCAAGATCAAATGAACAAGGGTAACATCAAACCAACTTTGGAGTCCTAGGACCTAGCCTTCCTGGACTCAGAGAGGGCTCTCTCTATATTTGTATAAAAGATATGACTTGATTGATTTAGGATGCTGATTTTAGGCTAGTTAAAATGATAGGGTTTGTTTGTTTTGTTTTGTTTGGTTGGGTTGCTTGTCAAGAAGAACAGATAGAGTAAGAAAAATTTAAACCATTGGGCTATGAGGTCTGTGAAAGGCTTGAAAAGTACAACAATAAATCAAGGGTGTTTCATAGGGCAAGTTAACAAAGCCAAATGGATCCTAATAGCTTAGGTGGGTGTGAAATGAACATTAAATTGTGATTTTAGTAGGTTTAAAGGGAAATTAAGAATCCTTTAACATATACTAGAATAAGAAGAGTCTTCAAGATCACTATGCTTAAGAAAGAACCAAAGGACAGGGCACACCATAAACTCTTTGGCCTGGCTTTATCAAGTATACTTTGAGACAATAATCCAACAAACCCTAGAGAGCAGGGAACTCCTAAATTCTCTAGCTATTCACTTTCAGAGAAAGAAAACATTTAAGATGACATATAAGTGATGATTAAAGAGCAGGGAACCCCTAAATTCTTCAATCAATTTATAAAATACCTTCAAAGTAACTATTCAATATGGACCAAAGGACAGGAAAACCATAAACTTCTTCACCCAAACCCTAATTAGCAAACTTCAAAGAAAGACCTTAAAAACAATGTTTCAAGCTACACCAAAGGACAAGGCATACCATAAAATTATTCGGTTTGACTCTTATTAAATCATTTTTAAAACAAAAAACTAGGTGGAATCGGAAAGCAACTAAGAATTCTCCAATCAGACCTAGTAGAGGAAAACATTTGAGCAACAAAAGAAAACAGACTTAAGGTGCCTCTAACAACATATATTAACCTAAATTTTCTGTTCTATTGCAAGAGAAAATATGAAATAATATGAAAACAGAAGGAAACAAGTGCAAGATAAGAACAACATCACCATTCAACAAAGTTCATGAATCCTATGAATGTGCTTGCTCCATTTATATTCAATCCAAAACAGTCACAAAGCTCCAAAGCCAATTTCTTCACAACTCAAAGTCTATGTAATATTCATCTCAATAATCAACCGAAAAAAACTATGAAGCCTCCATACAGTATTTATCTACCAAGTGAGGAGGTAAACCCTAGGTAGGGTTTCAAAATGTCATTTATTACATATTTAAGGCACTTTGACCTTTGAGACCATGCAAGGCCCAAGGCAAAATATCTAAAACTCATTTATTGCAAAAATAACTTCTAAAATAACTATTTTAGCTAATTTAGGAAAAAGTTTGACTTTAAGGCTTCAAAATATATTTTGCAATAACTCCTGGTAAGGGCGTATCTCCAAGGTACAGGGGCCCAGCGCCAGTGCAAACGCGTAACTCTAAGACTGGAAAAATCACCTATATTGCAGTTGAATATTGGAGGCCTTACCGGTGTCCAAATGAGCTCCATGATGGCTCATTGGAAAGGTCTCTGAGTCTATTTTCCATATTTTCTTCCATGTTATATAATGGTTCCCATATTCCTTGTCAAAAACCACTTCTCAAAATACTTCTAGACGCACAACACCAGTGCCAAAAAGAGGGCAGAAAGGTGATCTTTTGGTAGTTTTTGGCCTTTTTGAGGGACCAATTTTTCTCCAAATGTTTTGAAATTTTCTGAGGTTGATGTACTTGGAATGAGGAACATGAAAATGCTGAAATTTTGTCATTTTAGTGCCCTTAAAAGGAGCGCAGTGCTAGTGGCGCTGCGCATTTGGCCCAATTTCTGCAAGAAAAACTGTAAAAATTTCAAAATGTGCACAAAGTGCCAAAATTTGGAATTTGTTATGCTGATCAAGGTTGGGAGGCTTGGAGGGACACATCAACAAGGATATTGAGCTTCTCTTTCTCATTTTCCTCGGTCAAAGCCTGAATCTTTACACAACTCAAAGTAGCCCACATGTTTAAAGCAAGAAATAGTGAGAGGGGATGCCATGAGTTCCCTTATGGAAATAGGTTCAAATATGTTTATCTTTCCTCCCTTGTGATCATGTCTCTTTGACATTTGTGCCTTACTACCACTGTCTTCACCCTTAGAAATTTTAAACCCTGTTTTGGAAACACTAGGGTGTAGGTGAAATGAATGAGGGGAAGGAATGAGTGAATGGGTATAGGTGTAGGAAATGAGTGAGGGGAAAACTAACTCAATGAAAATCCTCAAGCAATGTAATTTTCCTTGTTTATGACTGATTTTCTTCAAGTAGGATCAAATAAGAATAAAATAGTTAACTCAAGATAAAACTTAGGGTTTCCTTTTCATTTAATTAAGAGTGATCAGATAGCTTCAAAGCAAGGTTTATGTCATTTAATTACCCCTCAATAATTCTTGGAGGACCTTGGAAAGAATTTGAAAGAAATTTGATGTGATTTGAGTGGTTGGAAGACTTAGAAACCCTTTCTGTCCAAGCGCGCAACACTAGTAGCCGAGGGCGTAGCGCTAACCCAAGCACGCATCGCTAGTCTTTGAGCATGCAGCGCCAATGAAAATGAGCACAGGGTCCTTTTGGCAAGGGCGCAATGCTTCAGCAAGGGCAAAACACCAACTCCTAGGCACGCAGCGCTTTTAGAATTTGTGTGGAGGAAAATTGGCAAGGGTGCAACGTCAACTCCTAGGTGTGCAGTGCCAAGACAAATGCACAACGCCAAGAAAATTTGCCCGAATTCTGCTTGTAAACTCACAAATTTTTCCTTGCTAAGCACTCTTGATGTTTTGAGAAGCAACAATGATTCATTTGAAATGTTAGATGAGCTTTATAGGAAAATGGAATTTTGATTTAATTTCACAAACCCACTTTCTAATGTTTGAAGTCCTTTTTCTTTTCTCACTAACACTCTTTGACACTTTTTCCTTGCAGGTTACTGAAATCATGGAATTTTCCTTTCTTTTCCTCATTGAGGCATTATAAGTTCATTTTGACAACTTTGGGGTTTAATCACATAGTGGCATCTTCAAAATCTAATGTAGTTTCCATCCTAAAGTTCAACTCATTTTTTCCACCTTCTCTGGCCACTTTTTTCAAAACCCTAAGTGTCTGCAGTTCTTTACAACAATCATTAGTGTTGTCTTCTAAGTTCTCTATAGCCCTTTCAAGTTCATTCATTTTTGTCCAGTTCACCTTACCTTTTTCCATATCCCATCAATATTTTCTGATAGACTTTCTTCATATTTGGCCTTGTGTGCTTCCTCCATGTCATTTTCTACAACTAATCACTACTTTGGGACTCAAATGGACTAACCAGTTCATAACCCTAGTCATCTACAAGAACAAGTTTTTCTTCTTTCCCTTGTTGTAAGATGTTTTCATTCAGGAGTAGACAGTTGTAATATCCCAAAATCAGGACTGTTAGCAAGGCATGCCTGAAAAACGCATTTTTTAGGAATGTATGCTATAGGATTGGAAACCAGGACTTGGATCCCTTAGATCCGACCATAGAAAATTTTAGGGGCTAATATTTGCAAGTGGGCTAATTTTCCATGGTTTTTCTAAAAATATTATTCGCCAATTTCCCTTTATTTCTAAAAATGATTCGCCCAATATTTACAATATAAAATTATTTTAACTTAAAAATCACAAAAATTAAATAGAGACTATATAAAATCATTAGAAATTTGTTCATTTTTAAAAATATATCAACAAACATTTTATAGTTTGCATATTACAGACTAGTGAAATTTGCCAAGGTTTCTAAACTTTAAGATAAATTTCCATCCTTAAAATTATCCCTGGATATGACAATCTAAGACCTGAATCCAAGAGGGATTAAAAAAAAAATCCTCCTAGGTGGGTTAAATAGGTCTCCCCACACCTAGTGTAGCTAGAAAATTCCCAAAGAAGGGTCTGCAGCAATACAAGAACAACACTGCTGGAAAATAACGCAGTTCAGCCCAATATTTGCAGGAGATCAATATGGTAGCTCAAATATAGCTTATACAATAGTAAATCAGATTTACAATAGAGCTTATACAATGTATAACAGAAAGGAGGAAGTTATACAAGAAGAAACCCTCAAAATGAGGTGCTACAACCACAAGAAATGTCTGAATAAGCTTGAAAACGTTATTTTCATTGGCTGAAGTAGTAGTATGTTACAACTCAGATCTAGAGAAGATCTGTATGCAAAATGATAGATCTATTCCATATTTTTATATGAGAAATGCTCCTTTATACACTCCCCTTGGGGATTTCAGCAAAACATGAAAGTACAAGAGTAGATCTGAGATCTAGGTTACAGATCTGCAGTAATATTCAGAAAATTATAAAGTATATGGTGTACAGTAGATCATATTTGAAGAAAACATGTATTGGATGGCCAATCCATGGATCACCACAGTGAAAGGAAGGATCCAATCACTAGAGATATCTCCTCCAAGATGTTGCCAAAACTCCCTGCAACTCTGCTCTTGCAAATAACGCAGTACTGCAAAAGGGACTGCGCTGTAGACTCTGAGTATGCTTTGGCCTAATGCCAAGATCTAGATCTGAAGCTCCCAAGGTCTAGAACACTGTTGTCAAAGGGATAGAAGACTTTCCCAGTGAAAAGGGGTGCTAGAGATGCATAGATATGAAGAGATCTATCCTCCACTTGCTGCAGCTCATAGGGACAACCCAATCCTAAACAGGATTAGCACTGTAAGTGCAAGATGAAGCTTGGCCAAAAGCCAGATAGTGGACAAGAAAAACAAGGCTCCTCCAAGAGATGCTCTAGGAAGAAGGTGGGATTCCCGCTCAGGAACACCCAATGCTAAACAACATTATTCTCAGCTAAAAAGCTAGAGAATGATATATGTCTAACAAGACAATATATGAAGAAAATGATTATCATCAACAACCCTCTGATGCTGCTCTCCTCTTCTTTTTATAAGATAGGAGTCTTGTCAAACACTAAACCATTTCATCAATTTAGCTCCTTTCACATGTAAAGCATCCATCTAGAACTGTGTTGTGCCTCAAGGAGGTTCAATGCATCTAGACTGCCCTGTGGATTTGGTCAAGGTTGACCCAATATCATAGTTCAAAACCATTCACACCTGCAAGTGTTTATTTTACATGGACCAGATTTGTCCTTGTTCACATGGGCATTGATTTATTCATTATTTTTAGGAGTTTTACATGTCCTCCTTTACTCTTTTTTTCAATTAACAGAAAAGGAAACAAAATTGAATATTCCTCTTAGCTTGGGCTAAGTAGGAACATTACAATCCTCCCCTCCCAAATGTTTCTTGTCATCAAGAAACTGCAAGGATAAAACTGAAATGTATTGGGAAAACATCTTTCCCCAAGCAATCATCCATACAAAATGAGTCACCTCCCAACATGGAAACTCTAGAAAATTTTCCTCCACCAATAGCTCCTGCAGTGTAGGTGGGCTGAAAATATGATCATGGTAGACAAGATAGCCTACCCCACGCAGTCCTCCTCTTCACTTAAGATAAATCTAGAGTGTTTGTTGATCCCGGGCTACATTAATTTTGCCTTCAAGAGGCAAGATGAATACTAGATCTTTAAAGATCTCCTCTCCAACAATGTGAATCAAGCTGGCCCAAACCATTCCATATGTGATGGATGGGAAATCATCACCATATGGCATCTCATCAAACTCATGGCCCACCTTATAAAGAAACAAGTGTTTGGTTGTGGTGGCCATATCTCCTCTCATGTCCCCATTAGAACATGTAATGCAGAAAATGTGGGAATCCTCTTTCCAAAAGAACACATCAATCCAATGTGTTTCCTCTCCAATTATGCTCCCCACAAAAGAAAGATCAACATCAGAAATTGGAACCATGATTAGCATCAAGAGGAAAAAAATATTGAAGGCTTCATATGGTGCAGGAAGGTACCAACAATTTCCCATGAAGTTACAACGCAGTTTTCCCAGCTGCAGCTTCAGAAAATTACAAGGCAAGTGGTTGCTGGATATATGGTGGTCTATGTATGTGATTACACTTACTAATGAATAGTATATGGTTGTATACAAAAAATGAACATACATGAAGTAATAAATAACTTGCCCATGGCCATATAAGAGATGGTTGTCCCCATCATACATTCTGGCCCATTGTTGATCATGGAGCTCAATGAAAAGCTTGCCCTCTTGTGGAGCAATGCACTGCATAGAAATGGTAAGAGTATGCAAATCACTAAATGCAACAACAATATCTTTACCATGTACTAATAGTAATATCATGTTAGGATCCATGAAGAAACTCTCCACAATGATATGACATACTCTCATAAAGAGAAATGAATCATGTGTTGCATAAAGATCCTTCCTCATGTACTTGGAAATCCAAGCCAAGAAGAACACATCACAGCAATAGATGTCTCCATCCATTACTCCATATTTCTCACCTCCTCCTTGTCCATAAAGTGCACCAAGAGTGGAATGATCCTGGGGACACTCCATCCATAAGTTCATGCTCCAGAGTGACAGCGCTGTTGGCCTATACAAATAGGCTCCTGCCAATACATAGCTCCATTCTTTGACATGTTCATTGTCAAAGACATCTTCCATAATGTTGCTAAAAATAATAAGCTCCTTCCAGAGTGGAAGTACTTCCAGGTCATCCAAGGCTAAGGAGTAGCCCCTTTGCACCATGATAGTGCCACCTCCTATTTCTACAACATCATGCAAAGTGTGAGAGCAATTCTGCTCTTGATCTCCCAAGAACATCCAAAGCAACAAAATATTTTGCTGCCTCCCCATACCCCCATCATATAAATTATGTGGTGAAAACATGGTGATTGATATGAAGAATGTCATATCAACACAATGTGTCCATACTCCTTGCTGCCCAATGATGCAAGCATCCTGCCACATATCTCTTCCCCACATACCCTTAGAAAGAGGATGATGGCCAAACTCTTTCAAGAGTAGCCAACGCAGCCATGCCTCCTGCTGCCCGGTATAATAGATCTGAAAGTATATTTCTAGCTTCTTTCTCACCATCCAAATCCATACATCCACCGGTGGATCATGGACCTCATTATGCAAACACTTGGTATCCTCCCATTGTAGGACACCAACCTCCTCAAATCTTTGAAGAACTTTGCACTTAATGGAATGTTGAAGAGCACCTTCCATGGGATCTCTTGATGAGACCTCCTCCTCATGCATGATCTTCCAAAACCAGTGGGGTCTTGGATCTGCTGCAAGTGGAAGTCTCTCTTTGAGCTGTGGCATGCTCATTGAGAAAGTGTCATCTAGAGAGGAGAAAATGTTTCTCATCTCAAGATGTCTACCCCTTGTCTTCATTGCTTCATGAATGACACTGAAATCTGATTTCTCCCATGAGGAATGGGTCCTCCTTTCTTCACTACTACTCTTGGATAGCGCAGTGCAACTTTTCTTCTCTATATTAGCAGTAAGTGATGATTTCAGGTCATGCAAAAACATGTTTCCACAACCCTCTAAAATATTTTCTGCAATAATAGAAGGTGGAGACTCAATCATACCTTGATGGGATTTGGGAACATCTTGTATGGCTGCAAGAGTTCCTCTTTCTATCATGTTGGCTCCCTCAACTGATGATGTGGAAGGTTTCTCTCCCAAGGTTATGACAGCGCTGGCACAAGTCTCCTCCAATGGTGGTGAGGGCCTCTTCTCCTCTTTGCAAAAATCTCTAATCAACCTTTGACTAAACTCAGCAAAAGCATGCACTCTTGCATGACCCAAATGGTTGAACCACCAAATATTGGCCTCACCCTCAAGGTGCAGTGCTGCAATTTCTATAGCTTCTCTCTCTACCAATGGATGTAGTAGGAAGAAAGCATCAAGTTTTCTTGCCCAAGCCCTTGCTGAAGATGATCCATCAAAAGTAGACAACAGAAACCTATTGTCTTTCATTCTTCTTATGCTGCAATGTTGTTTAACCAGCTCCAAAAATAGAAGAAAAGATATATCAACGCCTTAGAAATAAGCCACTTCGAGGGGGCAACCTCCAATACATTACATAAATGAACAATTCTTGGATGATCCAATTTAAAAAACCTCCTTTCTATATATAGGAGTCCATGTGGCCATAATGTAATCCTAGTGGGCCATAATGTAATCCTAGCCGACCTAACAAATAATTTAAGGGCACAATAATAACAAAATGGGGGTTACAAGGGTACAATAATAACAATAAGGGGGTTACACTAATAACAATAAGGGACTATACTAGTAATATAGGGACCTAAAATGCCCCTCTCATTCAAAAAAGTGTTGTCCTCAACGCTTGAGTAGCTCTGGGTGCTTCTGTATAAAATTCTCATCCTCCCATGTAGAATCTTCAGTGGGTAAGTTCTTCCACTTGATGAGATACTCTGAAATTGATCGATTCCGTAGTTGTCGAGTTCTTGTTTCCATGACCGCTTCAGGTTCCAATATGATTTTTCCTTCCTCATCAAGTTCTCGCAATATTGTTTGAACTGGAAGATTTTCACCTATAACCTTCTTTAAGCATGAAACATGGAAAACTGGATGTACTCGCGAAGAAGCAGGAAGCTCCAATTTGTATGCCATAGTACCAATTTTTTGCAACACCTTGTAAGGACCATAGTACTTTGGCGATAATTTATTATCCTTCTTAGCTTTCTTGAGAGACATTTGTTTGTATGGTTGTAGCCGTAAAAATACCCAATCTCCTACATCAAAACTTCTCTCGCTGCGATGTTGATCTGCCTGTTGTTTCATTCGATTTTGTGCCAAATTCAGGTTATCCTTTAAGAGTTGGAGAACTTCTTGCCGATGCTCGATGTGATCTTCCACTGCTTGAACCTTCGAATTTTCCCTTAAAGATGATGTGATGGATGGTGGATGATATCCATAGAGTGCCATAAATGGGGTCATTTTTGCTGCAGTATGGAAGGAAGTGTTATACCACCATTCAGCGAGAGGTAACCATTTGACCCATTGTGTTTGTTTATCAGATACAAAACAACGAAGATATCCTTCCAAACATTTATTTACTATCTCGGTTTGACCATTTGATTGAGGATGATAAGATGAGCTACGAGCTAATTGAGTACCCAAGCAAGAAAATAACTCCGTCCAAAAATTTCCAATAAAAATGGGATCTCTGTCGCTCACAATAACCCTTGGCTTCCATGTAGCTTTTGAATTCTGTCCATAAATGTAGTAGCAACTGTACTTGCTTTAAATGGATGAGATAATGCACAAAAGTGTGCATACTTGGTAAGTCTATCAACTACCACCATGATGACACTCTTTCCTTCGGACTTAGGTAAACCTGTGATAAAATACATTGAAATCTCCTCCCAACGTTGACTTGGAATGGATAAAGGTTGTAGAAGTCCTGGGGTCTTAATTGTCTCAACTTTATTCTGCTGGAAAACCAAACATTTCGCCACAAAATTTTGAATATCAGATTTAAGGCCATCCCAAAAAAATTCTTTCTTCACCCTGTGGTAAGTTTTTAAAAATCCTGAGTGTCCTCCTAAAGGAGAAGTGTGCAATTCCAGAAGAATCTTTTGTTTTAGTTGGGAATTTTTACAAAGATATAAGCGATCTTTGTACCATAAGGAATCATTTTTCCAACTAAATGTATCAGATGTACTAGGATCTTGCTGCAACTTTTGAATGCGTGTCCATACATCTTTTTCCTTCTTCCATTCATCTCTTGCTTCGGTTATCCAATCTGGTTGGATAATAGAAATGGCACAAAGCAATGCTTCCACCTCTTCATTCTTTCTTGAGAGTGCATCTGCAACAACATTAAGCTTTCCTTCTTTGTAGATTATTTCAAAGTCATAACCCAACATCTTTGTGACCCATTTTTGCTGCTCTTCTGAAGATAGTCTTTGTTCCAAAAAGTGTTTAAGACTATCATGATCAGTTTTTACCTTGAAGTGTCTTCCCATTAGGTAAGTTCGCTATTTCTTTAGTGCATGCAGTATTGCTAAAATTTCCGTCTCATAAATAGGTTTCTGTAAATACTTTCCTTTGATTGGACGACTTTCAAAAGCAATGGGTCTTCCTTCCCACATTAAAACAACACCAATTCCATTTCCTGAGGCATCACATTCCACAATAAAGGTTTTTGTGAAGTCTGGCGTAGCTAAGACCGGTGCTAGGCACATTGCCTCTTTAAGATGTTCAAAGGCCTTCGTTGCTTCAGCAGTCCATGAAAATGCATCTTTCTTCAATAATGTTGTTAGAGGTGCTACTATTCTCCCATAATTCTTAACAAACTTGCGATAATACCCTGTTAACCCGAGAAATCCTCACAACTACTTTATGGTTGTGGGGACTTTCCATTCCTTAATGGCTTTAATTTTGTTAGGATCTACTTTAACACCCTCGTGAGATACAATATGACCCAGATATTCCACCTCTTGTACTCCAAAGAAACATTTGGATGTTTTTGCATATAATTGTTTCTCCCGCAATAGTTTGAGCACCCTGTCAACATGTTCAACATGATCCTTCCAAGACCTGTTGTAGATTAGTATATCATCAAAAAATACTAGCACAAATTTTCTAAGGAAGGGTTTGAAAATGGAATTCATCAACCCTTGAAATGCAAAAGGTGCATTGGTAAGGCCAAAGGGCATGACCAAAAATTCATAATGACCCTCATGAGTTCGAAATGTTGTTTTTGGAATATCTTCAGTCTTCATTCTAATTTGATGATATCCTGAACGAAGATCCAACTTGGTAAAATAAATTGCTCTATGTAATTCATCCAATAATTCATCAATCAAAGGAATGGGAAATTTATCTTTAATGGTGAGCTTATTGAGCTCCCTATAATCTGGACACATTCACCATGATCCATCCTTCTTGTGTACCAATACTACAGGAGCAGAGAAAGAACTTTGACTAGGTTGAATTATACCTACCTCTAACATTTCTGCAATCATACGTTCAATTTCGCTCTTTTGGATGTAAGGATATCTATAAGGCCTGATGTTTGGAGGAACACTTCCTGGAATCAAATGAATAGCATGATCATGATCACGAATAGGCGGGAGTCCTTTGGGAGTTTCAAATACCTTAGAATGATTGTCCAAGAGTTGTTGGAGATCTGCAGAAATAGATGATTTTGATGTTGGAACTTCTAGTGAGCATAATTATGCAATTACACCTCATTCTTTCTTTAGAAGCTTTGTCATGACATTAGAGCTTATTATCTTTCCCGGATTTCCTGCAATACCCCGTAATTCGACTTCCTTTCCTTCTGAAAAAAATTTCAAGAAAAGTTCTTGAAAATTAAAAGCTACCATCCCCAAAGATTGTAACCATTGTACTCCTAGTACAACATCAGCACCTCCCATAGGAATGGCAAGCATTGGACTAGTCAATATATATTCCCCCATGGTTAGCTTGATATTATGGCATTTTCCAGAGCAATTTATAGTTCCTCCATTTGCAACCATCACTTGACATTCTGGTGCTGGGTATAGGAAACAATTTAATTCCTCGGCTACCTTACAATGAATAAAATTATGGGTGCTACCTGAATCAATCAACACTATTACCTTTCTCTTCTTGATTTGTCCTTTTATCTTGAGAGTTTGAGGAGTGGTAATTCCTGCCAGTGCATTACACGATATGGTTGGATTCATTTCTTCCTCTTCTAGGGCTGGTTCCTGGTGTATATCCTCTTCTTGTTCATTTTCTTCTTCCTCTTCACAATCTATGTAAAATAATTTCTTCTCAGCACACTTATGACCTTTAGTGTATTTTCTATCACAACTGTAGCAAAGCCCTTTTGCTCTTTTTTCTTCCAATTGTTGTGGTGTCAACATTGTAGGTTGTGGAAATCTAGGCGTAGCAACACTTCCTTCTTTATAGAAGTGAGTGGTAGGCTTCCTTGTCGCCATAATTTTACATTCAATTTTTCTTGCCAACCCGAATGCCTTCTCCAATGAATCAGGTTCCAAAACGCGAACTTCATGTTGGATGTTATCCTTTAAAGTGCCTATGAAGAGATCAATCCTGTGTTCCTCTGGAATATCAGTTACCCTTATATTCAATTTTTGCAAGTCCTCAATGTGCTCCCCCACTAAACCCTTTTGTTTGAGATTTATCAATTGGCTAAAGAAGGTGTTGCTCTTTGTATCCTCATAATGTGCTATCATTTCCTCCATAAAAATTGACCAAGTGACAATTTTTTACGGGAGCAAAGCCATCGATACCATACAAATGTATTTTGTTCTAAATGTAAAGTTGCAATGCGTACCTTTTGTGTGTTTTTCACATTATGGAGATCAAAATATTGCTCCATCCGTAGTATCCATGTTACAGGATCATTTCCATCAAACTTCCTCATATCCATTTTTGGAATATGGTGGTTCTTCCCGCCAACATTAGAGTTTATGAAATCACGATTAACATTTATTTTGTTCTCATCATGAGTTTCCTCTACTATATTTTCACCATTAGGAAATATTTCTTGTATCAACTTTTTCAAACCTTCTATGTCTGATTTTAGATCATTCTTCATTTTTTCCATTTTTTCATCGATCTTAGCTTCTATGTCATCCATCTTAGATTCCATGCCAACTTCCATGCCATCTATCTTAGATTCCACGCCTTTCTTCAAACCATCCATATTATTCTTCATGCCATCCATCTTTTATTCCACGCCTTTCTTCAAAACTTCCATTTCATTTTTTGCTGCTCTTTGCGAGAGCGAAATTTGGTGCACTTGCTCTTGTAATTTTGATAGATCATGTTGCAATTCTTCATCTTCATGAGTCATAGTAGAGCCTTTTGAAGGCTTAATGGGTGTTGAAGTATTTTTACGGGGAATTTTTTAGAACCCAATACTGATATCTATTCTACAATATTCCCTTGGAATCAATTCAAATTGATTTTTCAAACAAGACTTATGCAATTCGGAAAAAAAATACACACCTTTTTCTTTCTTTTGAGGAGCTCGATATTGAAATTGGATTATCTTTGTGATTGCAGATCTTCAACATCTAAAATTTAGCACTGAAGTAGCCCTCTGAAGTCTCTTTTGAATTCCACAGGTCTGACCTAAATTAGATTCTCCAAGACAAAGTTATGTCCAATCTCCCACAATGACCTAATTATGGACTAGTTCAGTAGAGCGAACTTGTATGACTTGCCACATGTCATGGTTTCGTCCTTCGCCTCTGAAATTAATATCCAAGAAACTTCAGTCTGTGTCCTTATGACCACTTTTTACGGCACTCCAATCTGATGCTCAGAGAGAGAGTTATTGAAATTTTCCCACGATCACCTCTTTGAGATGAAATTTGGGAGCCTGAAAAAACACTACATTCCACAGATCATATCTCCAACAATATTGCGAACCAAGCTCTGAAATTTTGCAACAAGTTTCCACAGGATTTCAGATTTGCACTGTAAATATTTCAGATTCTTAACCTTCGTAGAAAACAAGTTATAGCGCAAATTCCACGATGACCTGTTTAGGAGCTTGAAAAAAGACCTAACTTCCACAGATCATATCTCCGAAAATATTGCGAACCAAGCTCTGAAATTTTTAGAAGATCTTCCTCAGGATTTCGGCTTCGCACCCTAAAAATTTCAGCTTTTGAAACACCGTATAAAAAAATTTATAATGAAAATTCCACGATGACCTGTTTGGAGCAGCGAAACCCTAGAATCCAAAGCCTCCGATACCAAATGTTGTGTAACCAGCTCCAAAAATAGAAGAAAAGAGATATCAACACCTTAGAAATAAGCCACTTCGAGGGGGCAACCTCCAATACAATACATAAATGAAAAATTCTTGGATGATCCAATTTACAAAACCTCCTTTCTATATATAGGAGTCCATGTGGCCATAATGTAATCCTAGTGGGCCACAATGTAATCCTAGCCAAACTAACAATAATAATTTAAGGGCACAATAATAACAAAATGGCGGTTACAAGGGTACAATAATAACAATAATGGGGTTACACTAATAATAATAAGGGAATATACTAGTAATATAGGGACCTAACATGCAAGGTCTCCTTTATTCCTCCAGTTGAATGAACTGTGGGAAGACTAGATTCTCCTTGAAGGCTCTAGGTTGAGTCTTGTACTCAACAAGGTATTTACTTAGGATCTTGTGATCCAAGTGTCCTTCATATTTCTGCAATTTGTCCTTTCTTTCAAAAGTAAAGGGCATGGTTCCACTGCTTCTTCTTTGCTTGACCTCCTTGTCGAGGTTCTTCTTGCTTCTAAAAAGAGATGAGATAAATCTCATTCTCTCCAGCGTCTTGGTCTTATTATTTTCTTCTGATAGAATAATGGATGAAACTCACAGGTTGAGCCAATATTATGCTCTGATACCACTGTAATATCCCAAAATCGAGATTGCTAGCAAGGCATGCTTGAAAAACGCATTTTTCTGGAATGTATGCTACAGGATTGGAAACCGGCACTTGGATCCCTCATATCTAACAATATAAGACCTGAATCCAAGAGGGATTCCAAAAAAAATCCTCCTAGGTGGGTTAAACATGTCTCCCCACACCTAGTGCAGCTAGAAAATGCCTAAAGAAGGGTCTGCAACAATACAAGAACAACACTGCTGGAAAATAACGCAGTTCAGCCCAATATTTGCAGGAGATCAATATGATAGCTCAAATATAGCTTATACAACAGTAAATAAGATTTACAATAGAGCTTATACAATGTATAACAGAAAGGAGGAGGTTATACAAGAAGAAACCCTCAAAATGAGGTGCTACAACCACAAAAAATGTTTGAATAAGCTTGACAGCGTTATTTTCATTGGTTGAAGCAGCAGTATGTTACAAATGAGATCTAGAGTAGATATGTATACAAAATGATAGATCTATTTCAGATTTGTATACGAGAAAGGCTCCTTTATACACTCCCCTTGGAAATTTCAACAAAACATGAAAGTACAAGAGTAGATCTAAGATCTAAGTTACGGGTGAATATGTGAAGTTGGGAAACACTTTTTGCCCTTTTTTGACGTTGAAAATTGTAATTTTCTATGATTTTCAACTTCAACTCCACTAAAATCATATTTTTATTGCAAACTATGCTTTGACATAAAAACAAGAATTGTAGAGAATTGTCTTACCTCCATACCCATATTTAAAAAAAAAAAAATATTGACATATAGAGGGGTAAATTTCTTGTTTACTAACTGCATATACTTGAAATTTTCAGGCAAACATAAATAGTCACTTTATCATCCTTTACTTTTTTTAGGGAAGGTTATTCATTTTTTGAAAAAAAACCATAACATCATAATCTGCATATATTGCGCTAGTGCACAGACTATTTTTCGGTAATTTTCGGATTAAATCACTATTTTTTATTATTTTTTGAAATGGACGAAGACAAAAAAATAGTTATGTTTCAGTACATTTTATCATCCTTTGATTTTCTTTTCAATGTGATCGTCAATAAGAAAAATGAGAGTACCCTTTTGAAGTAGACAGGGAGAGGAAGTGCAGTATGATTTTTTTGAATTTTTTGGTGTCCTCATTTGAAAGTTATTGAATTTTCATTCAATGCAATTTTTCGAACAATGAAATTCCACAGTGACACAGTTTAGTAAAAAATTAATAAAAAATTGAATTTTTTAATGAAACTCCACAAATCTCATATCATCAGAAACTAGATTTAGAGATGAATCTAATGGTACTTTGTCCGACATATAATTTTTTTTTTTTTGTAGGTGTTCTGCCCCTCCAAAGTTGCAGGTTCCTGAAAACTGCAGAATTCTTTGTGTTTTTCATTGACCAGAAACTCTCGGACGAGATAATCTCTCGGACGAGAAATTTCTCAAACTCTCGACCGAGAAATTTAAAACTAGTTTAACCCGCCTAGAGTTAGATTTTACCGCGCGGGAAAACTCTCGACTGAAAGTTTAAAAACTCTTGGACGAGAGTTTGCACCCCGAGAGTTTGCATTCCGAGAGTTTAGAAAACTCTCGGTCGAGATTTTTCTAAACTCTCGGTCGAGAGTCTAGAATGTGATTAGTATTCTCATTGAAGAGGTAAGAGAGAACAAAACTAAATAAATTATTATGCACGCATGCAACAACCTAAGCATGATAAAATGAAAAAAGTTGACACTTGTCAAATCCGATTATAACGTGATTTGTATGGCTGTTAATGAAACTCGTGTTACCCACTATTGATATGTGTCACGCCCCTACACCACGGTTGTCTTCCAACCACGTCTTGTAGGCAGGTGCGGCACTGCCGTACTTTTTCTTTTTCTAAATACTCAAGTACCCAGACTATGCCTATAGCAACATTTGTTAGTTATATTACAAATGTTCTTTCAATCTACGGAATAAAACATAAACATCAATATAAATCCACAAGTACACCCATACATACAAGGGAGGGGCAACTCCCTTTTAAAATGAGTCCGCCCAGATATTATGTTTCATAAAAATATGATTACAATGTCCAATCCAGCAAAAACCACTTTTGCTCCTTGGCAAGGCTATTTGCCTTTTGGTCAACCTCTAAGGCTTACCAATCATCAAACTAGCTTACAACATACTTTTACAACCATTTACAATCATCAAGTTCACCTTCGGAAGTGCTGCCCCAAAACTGCCCAAGTGTTGGTCACTCGGGTCACTCAGCCGTTGCTCCAAATCAGTGCAGAGCGTTTTCTGAGCTGACTGTGCATCCAATCCGTCCCTCACCCATATGGTTAGATTCATTTCAGAAATACGCACCTTCTGCAATTTACGACACCTCAATCCGATACCCGACGCTCTTGAAATCGCGTTTTTTGTGCTGGGCCCCTGTCGTTACTCGGCGCCCAGAACCGACCCGACTCGACCCAACCATCGTGCAGCTGCGCCCGACTTGACCCAACCAGAACTACGGTGTGGCCTGCGGTGCGATGTGCACGAGCTCGACCCGACTCGACCAACGCCCGTTCGCTGTCGTGCCTTCGCCGTTTCTTCCACCAACGAGTTGTTGGCAACTCGTGGTGCGACTCCCTTGATGTTGTTTGTTGATTGATCTTCGCTTTTCACTTGATGCCTCCACTCTCCATCACACCATCATATATATACGCACGTCCAAGTGAAGTGTGGTCACTCGTTTTCCATGAGCCGACCCGCCCGTTTATTCATCCGCCCACGAAACGTCGCGTCGTGGGGTGTGGGGCGCTCGGCCGACCCGAGCCGACCCCCACGTTTGGTTGCTCGCCCACGAAGTGTGGCGTCGGTCGCCCCCAACGCGCCGGCCGATCCACCGACTCGCCCGTCGGCTCGCTCACCCAAGGGGCGCCCGTTGTGGTATAAAAGTCTTGCCAACGCTGTGTTGGTTTAACTCGACGCGCTTCTCCTCCAACTCGCCTTCATGACTCGCCTCGCTACGTGCGCACCCGTGCCTCTCCAACGGTGCGACGTGCCGCCCGTTGCGTTGCACGGTGCCCGAACGCGTCCAAACGCCCAACCGGCGCGCCCGTCCCACCGAACGCGCCCATGAAGTCTTGGGGCCTTACATCCTCCTCCACTTCAAATACGACTATCGTCCCGATAGTGCTACCATCGTCGCATCATATCGTCGCAAAGTATCATCACAACTTTCATCGCAAAGTCTCATCGCACAATATCGTTGCAACACCATTGCATAAACCAGCAAGGTTCATGTCCATGAGATATCTCCTCCAATCACCATCGAATCCATGTGAATCTCTGCATCAAGTACTCCAACCAACTCAACACAAAAAAAGCTGCTATGTATCCAGCATAACTCAGTGTACTGCATGCCCCCATAGCTCGAACTAGTTGGGTAGCTAATCCAACCATAACGTCCAAAACAATGAGAATACTCCTCCTCATGCCACTGTTAGTTGTTCCTTCTGCAAGCTGTCACATCCATCAACTCGATCAAGTCTGAATCTCATCCAAGTGCCATGTTTGGGTCCATGAAGTGTATCCATCTCATCCACAACATGATTTCCATGATGCTAATCCATGTGCTACTCGTATGCAAGTAGACTCATCCTCCAAGCATCATCAAAAGTAAGAAGTGTGGCTAAGTCAAGTAGACTCAAGCCCATGCCAAAGTGTGTGCCACCAAGGCATCCATCATGAACTCCCATGCCTCATCATATCCAAAGCATTGGTAAGCCTACTTGTATTGGCCATGAGTGCCATCACAAGTTCTCACTTTGCAAACATATGAATGTCTCATAGGCTGCTCATCCAACCAATGTCCAAGTTGCTCATGGTGAACAACGTCCCATCAGTCCATCTATAAAGATCTCCATGTAGTCCATGTCCATGAATTTGGCTACCCATGTGTTCATCTAAGTGAACTCAACTCAACTCTCATCATCATCATGTCTCAACATGTCGAAGTGAAGTGCTCTCGGTCACTCCTACCTCCATCATATATGTGAGTACTTTCTTCAAGTTGCTCCTCCACTAAAGTTCTGCCAAGAGGTCCTTCTTAGTTGAAGCCATGAAGAAGTCTACTCCACCAACGTGCCCTACCACCAAGGTAGTGTATGGGTCATGCCGGGCACTTGCCATTCTATGTGGCTAAGCATGATCCTTTCCATCACAAAGGTCATCACGTTCCACCCTTGTCCCGGGCATTTGAACTATCAAGTGTAAGGTCACAAATTGCCCCAACAAGGTTTGCATCGTTCCATGTTCCTTGTTCCATCAATGTACAAGGTCTCATCGTAGACATCCAACGAGTAGTCATCAATGGTGTTGGCAAAGAAGTCACCTTCTTCCTCATCTCCATATGCGGTTCATCCTCCTTATGCTTCCATGAAACACAAGTCATATCTCCATGAAGACTCCTCAAGTGAGTGTCCTCCATCCTCATCAATGCCTTTGATGTGTTCGATCCTATTACTACCTTCTCATCAAGTTCCTCCTCGATCATGGTCACATTTGCAACATCTCCATGTGGTTTGTCCACCAATGCTTGCAATGTGTCTTGTCTTGGTTCAACTTGTGTCACAAGTTCGTCCTTCATCTCTTCCATATTCATATCATCCCCATGAGAATCATCCATCTTCGATGCTTGCAACCTGCTTGGTCTTGGTCCAACTTGGTTATCAAGTTCACCCTTGACATCTTCTACATCTGCAACATCCCTTGGTTATCCAAGTTCAACAGTCCACCCATGAAAGTCTTTCAAGGAAGTTCGCATCTCCACTATCTTGTCTTCAATGCGTTCCAAGTGTTCCTCCACTTGCACAAGAGTCTTGTAGTGTTCCTGCCTTCCTTCCTCCAAGAACTCCGTCATGTTTATAAGCCTCTTCCGAGCCTCCAAAACTGCTTCCCTTGTAGCTTCAAGCTCCAATGTTTGTGGTGTCTTTGGTTTAGGTTCAACTTGTTGCAAAAGTTCTTCCTTTACCAAAACAACATCCATAACATTCTGCTTCGGTTTTCCCATAGAAGGTTTTAATCTCTTCTTATGGTTCTTCTCTTCAATTCTAACAAGCTCATCTCGGTGAGTTTGTATCTCATAGCATAATGCCATCCATCCATCAAACTGGTCCATCTTGTCTCGAAGTCTTTCAAACTCATCTCAGTTTGAGTCAGAGATCCCCTTCTTGCACAAGGTCATAAGAGCAATCTTAGCCTCATTAACCTCTTCATGAATCTTCTTAGCCTTCTTCCAAGTTTCCACCAATTTTCTTTCCAAGACTCCAAGTTTGTTCCGAATCCTTGGGATTTCTTTGTTCAACTGCTTTATCCATTGCAATGCTTCACAAGTCTTCTCTTTGAATTCTTCCCAACTCGGCATGTCTCCTTTTCTAGCTTTAGCCCTGGCAAACACCTTGCTTCAGCTAAGGTCTCAAGAGAAACCCCAAATATATAAGTAAGCTTCAACAACGTCTGCAACCCTGCAACTCTGTCCAGCTCCGATACCAACTGATGTGAAACAGCAGTTGTGTTATCAGACTTCCATCCATCCAGGTAGCTCTGATACCAACCGTCATGCCCCTTCACCACGGGTGTCTTCCAACCACGTCTTGTAGGCAGGTGCGGCACTGCCGTACTTTTTCTTTTTCTAAATACTCAAGTACCTAGAC
>CM076569.1:530301530-530439030 GCA_034641835.2 Pinus albicaulis
CATTCTATTTATATTGAAAATGTGTATTTTTTTGTCATATGGTTCAAAATATTGGTTTTTTAGTGAAAATTATTTGATGTGCATTGAAATATTAATTAACAATACATAAACATATAGAAAATATAAACTTTAAAATATTTACCCTTTTCTAAAACTTTTTATCTATATGAAAAAATGATGATTTCATAACAATTTTTTATTTTATTTTTATTTTATTTTATTTATTTTTAAAACACAAGTACATAAATGCACTTAAAAATAAACATCTCAGGGAAGAAGAAGACATTAGAAAATGTATAGTGTCAAAATCAACCCTCTAAAAAAAATTGGGTGATGATACACTACGACTATTCAAAATTGACATGAAAATCATCACATAAAAAAAATAAAAAATAAAAAATAAAAATAATTAAAGTGCTAAAAACATACTCCAAAAAAAAGGGGTGATTCAGCATCACCACTTTTCAAAATCGAGTGTTTTTTTTTTTTACCTCTAAAAAGTAGGTACCAGTTCAGTCACCTATTTGATTGGTAACTGTAGAAATTTGCTGAATAATGATTAATTATTCACCGAGACTATCCTGATCACATACAATTCGAATTTATATGCAACACATAATCTCTTCCACTCAGATCATCACACATGCGGAAATAAAACAAGCGATAGCACATCAAATCATCATACACATTAACACAGTATGTATGGGGAAAGTTTATAGCTGAAAACCCCGCAGCTATTGTGTATATTATAATGGAGAAATCATGTAACAAAATCAGTACAATACTCCTCACAAGTACTCAGTACTATCTCATGAAGTTACACACAAACTAGCTTGGTTTTGAACAGGTTACTGGTTCAAAACTCACCGCCAATTGCCTTACCTCTATTGCGCAATCATGGCCTGTCTAAATAGAGATCCAAGGTTCGAATCTCCTTGGCTTGACAGCGCAATCATCATGGGAAATTCCTCCAAGTGTGGTGCAAATCTCATGCACAACTGATGTCGCCACCGATAGCTAACTCCACCCTTTCATCTACCTCTTTCACTGGTCTCCACTGAACTGTCCATGCACTGTAGTGAACTGATGTGTTCTTGAGTTGAATAATGAGTTACTAATTAATGAATTAAATAATATTTAATTCACTCCACTCATCACTAGTTGATTAGCTAGCTAAACTAATCTCAACTAGTTCAACTAAGTTAAACCGAACACAACTCCACTAGTTGTCTCATTAACTCCACCAAACTTCTGCCACTGAAGTCCTAACCGAAGTCAACCATGCATGTGCTCACCAAACCCTTAGGAATAGCGTAATTCCTCTGTCAGATGCATGAGCCACTTCCAAGGCTCAAACTAAAGTGCTCCAAGAGAGTAAACTGAAGTTTATAGTCCAAATATTATTAAGGGTAAATAATATTTGACTTCCCTATTTTTAGGATAGGCAGTCTAAAAATAGACTTCGACCTATTGACCTATAGGTCACAAAAATAGAGTCCCATATATTTTTACCAACATGAACAATACTCCAAGAATAACATACTGCAACCCCTGGACCATGCTCCATATGTCTAAAAATAGACATAGTCTAAAAATAGACTTTGCGCCAGAATTTGCCTGCGGGCCCACTTAGTGAAGGCGACTTCATTTCACTAAGCTCCATCATCTTGCTGCATTTTCAACACTCCCTCTCAGCAAGATATGGATTATCTGCAACCCCTATCCTGCCTCTGTGGAATTCGAACTTGCTCCTGGTGAGCACCTTCGTCAAGATGTCAGCATCCTGATCCTCCGTGGGAACATATGAAAGCATCATGATTCTTCGCTGAACACAATCTCTGATATGATGGTACCTGATGTCGATGTGTTTGGACCTATCATGAAATACTGGATTAGCCGAGAGTTTAATGCAACTCTGGTTATCACAGTAGATCACTGTAGGCTCCAAATGCAACCTGAACAATCCTGCGAGGATCTTTCTCATCCAAATAGCCTCGCATGCAGCCAAGCTAGCTGCCATGTACTCGGCCTCTGCTGAACTGAGTGCCACGGATCTCTGCTTCCTGCTGTACCAGGAAACTGCTGTCGACCCAATGCTGAAAACTCCTCCAGATGTGCTCTTCCGGTCTGTTGGACTCCCTGCCCAATCTGCATCAGTGAAGCCAGAAAGCTTTGCTCCATCCTCCTGTCTGTACCATAGACCATATCCCGATGTGCCTCTGATATAGTGCAATACATGCTTGCCTACCTTCCAAAAGAGCTTGGTAGGCTTAACCATAGCTTGCGAAAGCTGGTTAACTGCATAGCATATATCGGGTCGTGTATTGACCAGATACATAAGCGACCCCACCAATCGTCAATAGACAGTGGCATCCACTACCTCTGCTAAAGTAGCATCCTCCTTCCTCCAACCACCAGGAAGAGGAGTGTCAACAAGCTTGCAGCCTTGCATGTTGAACCTCTCCAAAATCTCCCGGGCATACTTGCCCTGAGAAACAAACAGTCCTCCGCTGCGCTGCCAAATCTCCAATCCCAGGAAATAATGAAGGATGCCCAAGTCCTTCATCTCAAACTCTCGTGCAAGATCCTCCTTGCATGAAAGTATCAACTACTCATCGCTAGTCAAAATCAGATCATCTACATACAGTACGATGATCAACAGCTTCCCCTCCACCACAATCTGGTACAGGTTTGGATCCGCCTCACTCTTGGAGAATCCACGCCCGGTGAAGTAGCTGTCTATCCGAGTGTACCAAGCACGAGGTGCTTGCTTCAGCCCGTACAGTGCTCTCTTGAGTCGGCACACATGCGACTCACTGCTGAAGATCTCAAAACCTTCAGGCTGCTCTATGTACACTTCTTCCTCAATAACTCCATTGAGGAACGCAGTCTTCACATCCATCTGATGAATGTGCCACCCCATCTGCACTGAGAGAGCAAGGATCGTCTGTATGGAAGAGTACCTTGCGACAGGTGCAAAAGTCTCCTCATAGTCAATCCCCTCGATCTGTGAGAAGCCACGGGCGACAAATCTCGCCTTGTACTTCTCCACACTCCCGTCAGGCGCCTGCTTCACCTTGTAGATCCATCGCGAACCTACAACTGATTTCCCAACCGGTCTTGGGACAATCTCCCATGCACTGTTCCTGATGATCGAATCATATTCTTCGATCATGGCATCAACCCATGCAGGTTCCTCCACAGCTTCCTCAAAAGAGGATGGCTCTATCACAACACATTGACTCATAAGAGCCATGTATCCAGTGTACCGATCCGGTGACTGTCTCTGTCTGCGCTGTGCTGTAGGTGGTCCTACAACCTTCTCTGCATCCCGAGCCAGTCGCTCAGCTTCTGTAGTGCGCATGCGCCCTCTGATGGTTGGCGCTGCCTGGGTGGTTTCTTCCACTTCCTGAACCTCCTCTTGTGGCTGATCCACATCCGGAAGCTCCTCCTTAGGAACTAACAGCTCCTCATCTGCATGCAAGTGTAGCTCCCTCTCAAGCGAACACTGCATGGCTTTCTCCTCCTGAAATTTTATATCCCGTCGCACAACAGTCTTGCGACTGTCTGGCACAGACACCCGATAGTTGTGAGGTGTATCAGTGTACCCCACAAATATTCCAACTTCAGCAGTTGGATCCAGCTTCCTTCTTGCATCCTTCGTCACATGCATGTAGACAGGAGATCCGAAAATCCGCAAATGGGAAATATCAGGCCTCTTGCCAGAATAAGCCTCCTCTCGTGTACTCATGCCAAGAACCTTGTGAGGACAACGGTTCTGCACATACACTGCTGTATTGCATGCCTCAGCCCACAAGTGAAGGGGTAGGCCCCGATCATGCAACATCGCCCGTGCAGCACCCACGATCGTTCTGTTCTTCCGCTCAGCCACCCCGTTCTGCTGTGGGTTATGGGGTGCGATGAGCTCTCTCCGAATCCCTTCTGTGCTGCAGAACTCCTTGAATTCAGCCGAGATTAATTCACCACCGTTATCACTCCTTAGAGCAATCACCTTCTTCCCCGACTCCTTCTCGACCAGTGCTTTAAACTCATAGAACTTCGCGAATGTATACTTAGCGAATGTATCGCTCTTCTTCTGAATGTAGAAGATCTAGCACTTTCGAGATAAATCATCAAAAAAGATCACGTAGTACTTGTGCTTTGCTGTCGAAGCTACTGAGAGAGGACCACACAGGTTCTGGTGGTGGTGGCTTTTTCTCAAGGATCGGTCGTGCGCCGATCACTCACATCCTTCTCGTGAAAAGGTGGTTGTAAACTTTCCCAAAGTACAAATTTCGTGACCGATCCGACTACGCAGCTCTTGTATCAGCAGAAATCGTTGTAGATCTTCAAAGCTCCATGGTGAAGGTGGCCCAATCTCTGGTGCCACAGTTCACCCTCATCATCCCGGCTCACCACTTCTCCTGCTTTGCATGCCATTGCTGCACAACCATCTACTTGCAACTGATAAAGGTTCTTGGTTCGAACCCCTATCTTCCGGGTCTCTCCAGTAGTCTTCCTGCGCAGGAAAGCCTTTCCTTCGCTGAAGACCACATCATACCCCTTGACTGCATGGGCATTTACTAGACCCTTCACTTTCCAAAAATAGCTTGCGGGCCCACTTGGTGAAGGCGACTTCATTTCACCAAGCTCCATCATCTTGCTGCATTTTCAACAAGAGGAGGGTGAAATACAAGAGGAGGAAATGGAGTTTCTGAAGGATCCACGTAATACTAGAAGTAGACTGTCATTATTTCAATAGTCTATCCATACTTATTGGACATTGAAATATAGACTGGCAAATGCCATAGTCAATGTTCAGGAAATTGGAGGGGACGCAAAATCTGCCTCTATTTTAGCCTAAATGAGAAGGGATATCCAAGAAATCCACCTTCTGCAACACCACCATAACTTCTTCCCAGGCCGCAGGAAGTGCCAATTGAAAAGTATGAATCAAGTGGATACGTCTAGCTCCAATTTTAAGGACTCGACACATATCGATCGATCTGATGATTGAGTTTTATGAAATCCTTTTCTTTTTTGTCATTTTGACATGCATATTATAGGTAGCATTTAATTTCTAAAGTTCTTGTATGTAATGGAAAGTAAATTGGATATAGCAAATAGTATTAGGGTCAAACTTTATGAATTTTGGTTGGCCTATAACTCTTTAAGGTGGCCAACAGACCTGGTTTCTTACAAGCAGGTTGAGGCTATCCAGCATTATTCATTATAACCTACTTTTCTCTTTTTTGATTAATGGAAAATAGAAAGGCTCTGCTAAACTTTAAAAAAAAATCAAAGTAAAAATTTAATAATTAAAGATGAAATTATAATTTAATTATATAATTTTATAAATTTTTTTAATTTCAACAACTTTAAAAATAACATAATAAAAATTGTTTTGATAAATTAATGTTATCTAATTTTATCAATAATTAAATTTATATAATTAAACTAATCAAAATTCAAACTAATATCCAACTAATTTATATTAGAGAACTGAAATGGATATAATGTGAAGTTATATAGATACATCACAAAATCATGTCAAAGGAGGAGTAGAGTTTTTTTTATGTCAACTCAAGGGGAGGGTTCAAGATTTTTTCGTTGTATATTGTGTTGAATGCATAGAGCTAGTCATATAGCTTTGAAATGATGCTATGAAGTATAAATACAAATTATTTAATATTATATGGCTTGTAATGGATATTTTATAACCTATATAATGCAAAAAATAATTATGTGTGAAAACATCCATTAAATCTATTGCATATTGAATAAAATATTGAGGCCAAAACGTTTAAAAATGTTTAACATTGGATTTTAATAAATTATAGCTTATTTTTTTTCTAAGTATGACTAATTCTATTAAGTATAAAATTACTGGTACAAAGCTGCCACAGCGTCAGCTTGGTGAGCCTGAGCACTGGGCTTGATAATCAAGCAAGTCAAAGAGTGTCTGGACTGCCTAGGATGGGAAACCAGTCCTTTAAACCACAAAGTCTGAACCGCCCATGAAAGGGAAACCGGTTTTAAGTTTACACAAAACAAGCTAACATGAAAGTAAATACTAAAAATAGTATGGTGCTTATGCAGCAGAGCAGTAAAGCTTGGAAGCATATGATTCCGACAGAAACAGAACAAAAAAACCTGAGTGACTTTGCAGCTGCTATCCATGAGTAGGAGAGGGAGGTTCCTCGATGACTCTGCAGGCATAAGCGTCGCTTCTGTCCTCTTGTCCTTCGCTGAGAGCTCTCCCTCTACCGGTGCGCCCCATCGCCATGTTGTACTCGTGCTAAGAAGGAGGAACAGAAGTGGCTGGAGCCGCGCATGGGGAGCTGGAGCTAGGAGGGGAGAGAGGAGTAGCAGAACAGGGCGGAGCCAAATTGGGGACTTCTTCACGAAGTTTTACAGTGATAAAAGCAGTGAGGGTAGCGTTACAGGAGGTGCAATCAAACCGGAGCTCAGCACGCTTAGAGGTTTGTCTGATGGAGGGTCGAAGGGGCCGAGGAGTGACAGAAGGGACCGGAGGGAGAGAGACGCAGGGAGACTCACGAGCAGGGGGTGGAGGGGCAGGGGCGACGGGAGCAACGACGGAATCAACGCAAAACGCAGGTACAGGGGCTCCATCTTCTTCTGGCAAGGTAGGGACAGAGCCATGGCTAGGAGGAGGGCGCCGCTGGTTGGATTGCCCACGACTGGGTCCGCGTCTGCATCTCATGCGTTCGCGGAGATGAGGCATGGTGACAAACGCAGGACCAGGCTCAACGAAACAAACTGAATTGGCAGGGGAGAAATGAAAATCCGGGACGCCACTGGGCTGAGGTGAGGGAGCAGGAACCAGACCACTGAGACCACGAACAGAGGGAGGATTGACACTACACCACGGACTGTGAGAAAAATGATAATCCGGAACTGGTTCAAAGCAAGCGGCTAACGAACAACGCCTCCCAGTGTTCGTTTTAACACTTGCATCAGCGCAGCCTGGAGAGCAAATCGCGTGCAGGGGAGGAGGAGATCCATGAACGTCCGCCACACCAGTCGAGAAATTGCAAATGTAATCCGTCTCACATAGAACCGCCATAACCAGGCGCTTGGCGAGCCAACCGAGAGAATTAACGTTCGCGCAGGGTGGTGAGTTAAGAGCCAATTAAATGCGAGTAGCGGGAGCCACATGGGCTGCCCAAGTGAACCCCATCGGGAAGTGCACAGGGTGCCACATTCCCTGGTGTGCATTGATAAATTATAGCTTATTAATGTATATAATATTTTTTATTTATTTTAATTTCTAAAATTATTTTAAGTGGTTTTCTTCAAATTGATCATATTTTTATCTTTGTGATAAGAAGTTGATTTTGACCACTAGTGTTTGTCTTATTATTTGTCGATTACTACCATTACTACATAAATGAGTAAATTAGAATTTTAGCGATCAACTTTTAATAATGAGTGCTCTAACAATAGACTTTTACAAAAGGATTGGTTTTACCACATGGATTGTAAAATTACTTGAATTTAAAGAAGATATACCACCTTAAACCATAAATTATTTTTTAACTTATTTTTTGAATGACGTCATATTAAAAGAAAAATGTCCTTTTTATATTATAAAATGAAAGAGAGGAATTAGAGGATAATAGCAACACTAAAATAGGACACATGGATACCCTAAATTAACCTGGAAACCTTTATGGAAAAAACAATTCTTGATATTAGATTTATTAATCATTAGGCCAAGTCCATCTTATAGGCCAAATGGTTGTGCTGGGAAGGGAAAATATTTGCCTTATGTGACATTAAATATAGCAAAATACTACCTCAACATTTACTTTTGTGGTATAAGGGGCAGTAGAAACAATACCAAGTTGTAATAATGTTAAAGGATCTTCGTGAGCATAAGAGAGGAAAGGATTTTCAGGACATTATGAATCTGGCTTCAAGAATGTCCCATCAAATGTAGTTCAAATGAGTCATGATGTTTGGTCTTTACTTCAGGTTTTGGAGGCCTAATGCCCCAAAGCAACAAATATCACTGGCTTTCCAAAATGGGTGAAATTTTTCTCTACAATCTTAATAATAGAAAAAATATGATCATATGTGTCACTGCTTTGTAGTGACATAATAATACTTATCTTGACTTAGTATTTATCAAGTGTCTAGAGATTAAATTCGTCAAGGTGCAAACTTTTTTAATGCAAAATTTGAGGAGAGAGTTGATCTCTTTTGATTCTTAATAGATTCAGAGTTATGATGGATTAGACTATATGTATATGAGAGAGAGGAATTTCATGGAAAAAAATGGTTTTTCAAAATTTAGAACTTAAAAACAGTTGGTAATTTGACCAAATGAAAGCGTTTATATAACATAACATTATAACATCTTTTCTATACTAGACTAGAAAGTGCTTGTTGGAAAAATTAAACATAAAGATAAATATATCTATCCCCTTTAGTTTTGTAGAAAACAAAGAAATTATCACTTTAATTAATAGTTATACTCATGTTTATTAAGTGCGAAAGTAAAGATTTATTTTTTGAAAAAATAAGGTTGCATAGTAATATTTAAACTGAAGATGTTCCTATGATGGGTTTGATTGGGCAGATCTATCTCCGTCATCCTCTATCCAATAATTTTTTACCATGTGGAATTTTGAATCATGTGTCTGATAAAGCCCTGACTGGCCAACAAGCCGAAAATAAGTGACAGAGCATAGCTTCAAATATGGCTTTGAGTTCGGGTACTATGGATGTCCTTGCAAGCAAACATTTGTATGTTGAGAAACATGATAAAGAATTTTTCTCCAATTTGTTGAACTTCATTCTGGAATTTTTGTAGAGGGGTCTCCTAAATTGCTTCTTTTTGCATTGATTTAATATCTTAATCTTTGGACTTTTGAAACCAAATCACATAATTGTTCATAGGCTTGAGTCGTAATGACTAAAACGAATAATATTTCATTATTACCAACAGATATGGAAAGGTAATAAATAAGGAAATGGACTACTCTTATGTTTTATTGATGGTATTTGTTTCTTCTGTCAGGTGATTATTTTAGTCAAGGTAATTGAACTCCTCAATGTGTGGATTTTGATTCCCTTGATGGTTTACATGCATGATTTAATTGTTACTGAATGGCATAATGCATAAATTGAAATAGGGGAACAACACTCTTCTATAATATGGAGCATTCTATATATTATAGTAATAGTAATAGTAAAATACACAAGAGCCCCGATGATTTAGAATTTAGATATAGATTGGAGGCACTTAAAACTTGCAAAGAGGACATACATTTTATAGATGATTCATTGTTCCTCGGAAAAGAAGGAAAGTAAATTTTCCAACTCTGTAATTTATTACAGATGTTGTAGAGGCAACTTCTATGAAGAAAAAATTATGATCCTGAGATTGGGACCAAATTCAAGGGTGACAATCCTATGATATTTGGAAAATTATTAAAAAGGAACACCATTGGAAATATATATTCATGCCAAACATATATCAAAAGCCACAATGAGATCTATGTAGACAACAAGTATATTATCTCAAAGAGCTCATTTGTTGTTCAACTATCCCCTTGCTCTCAGAGTAGAGAGGTTGATCTTGAAAACGAAGACCCCGAAATGGAGGGTGAGAAACAAGCAAATAAAAATGAGAACCATGCAACAGAAAATTTATCTATTCCATTTGGGAGGAATCTCATGGGCTGGCTCAGATTATTCCATCACATTTATGTCATTATATACTTGAACCATGGAAAAAGAGGCAAACTAAAGGTCAAACCTCTAGAAAATCCACTACTTGCTTTGGAAGGAGTTGAATCCCCCTAACCAACTTGTGTTGTCCACCCTCTTGATCTCCTCTCTATTTGAATCCATTTCAAATTTATGTTAGGTCACGTGGTCAGTGCCCAATTAATAACCTCATTCATACACAAATATCAATTAGCAGTGACCACCTCAAAATTCCATTCAAGAGGGTGATTAATTTACTCAGTTGCATTATGTAAGTCCTATTGTTGGTTCTAAGATGGAAATTTTTTCTTCATGTCCTTCTAGTAAGACACCATTTCTTAGTTACCAGGATATGATCCAGATTCTACGAGACAGAAAAAACACTTCTCGTTTTGTCTCATACCTTCATTCCCATGTCCAACTCTTCAAACCAATTAAAAATAGCTAAAGTTTCAGCTTGGTGATTGTTCAATGCTAGTTGTGCCACTTTCTCAGCTTCTTCCTTATAATCGATTCCACTTGAGGGCTGAATTGAATGGTCAACACACCCTCACTTATTTTTACAGGGCAACATCATATTCCGATGCTAAAAGCAGAAGAAAAAAATATTATAAGCAGCATGGCAACCACTCCACAGAAGAGATATAGTGGAACTTGCCATTGCAATTGTGAAAAATCCTCAGTGCTGTTGTTTCTGGTACAGTTATTCATTGAATATATCTTCAGTGCCTTCTCTTTCTTCCTTTGAGATATAACTGAAGATTGCAACACTGGCAGTTATAACAATGGGGATTTGTAAAAGTTAAGAATCTCAATTTCGGAAACTAGAGTTTGTAGTTTGGGATGTAAAGGTGAAGGGAGGTAAAGCCAGGCTTGTAGTGCATTTTGCAAAAGAGCATCATTGTTTTCTTTCCCTTTTCTTTCATATAGAGATTACTTTCAGAAATAGGATGGAAAAGAGTTTTGAACCATTCCACCCAACATTGGATCATTGATGACACCAAATTAACTGAGCTTACAGGTATTATCATCAAATTCTTCATGCCCGAATATTTTGCATGTGTAACAGGGTGATTTGTGTGGAATTTTCTTCCATAAGACATACAAGAAAGTGTCGATGACACCAAAAGTGATATTCCATAGTTTTGAGATTGTGTTACTTCTCTAGATTTCTCATATTCCATAGCCAATCAGTACAGTAATCAAAGAAAAGGGATCCTTCAAACAATCACTAAAATACCAATGAAATGTAGATTTACAAGCCTCCAATAAGTTGACAAAATTTTCACTTATAATTTGCTTCGAATTATTATCTAAAGACAGTGGAGTACAGTAATCAGAGAGAATGGATACATGAAACAATTATAATAATTTCCCTTCACAATGGCTTCCTACTTTTGAGTAAGTTGACAAAATTTTCACTTATAATTTGCTTCGAATTATTATCTAAAGACAGTGGAGTACAGTAATCAGAGAGAATGGATACATGAAACAATTATAATAATTGCCCTTCACAATGGATTCCTACTTGTGAGAAAGGTCTTGGTTAAAATATAAAGGACCAATAAGTTTACAAACAAGGTTTTTGGAAGTGAGCAAGATTCAATAAGAAGAAAATTGAATAATTACAGAAATTTAAATTTTCAGCTTGTCATCAAGGCCGATGATTCACAATTAATTTAAATAAACTCAGCACCTATCATAACTAGCAAGAACACAGCAGCAAGAAATTGGAAAGAAACGAATCTAATAGTTGGTTTGAGGGTTAATCATTATTTACCCAAGTGGTCTTATAAAGCATATGCTAGAAATTCTCTTCTTTAACATCTGATCAACAGTGATAACCATCACACAATTTATCAAGTTATTCTACTTCATTGGAAGAAATGTCAATCCTTCCATAATGTTTGTATCTTGTTTAGCATGGAATGAAAATTCATTTATTTAACAATGCATTTAACAAAACATTACATTCCCATCATGTGGTGATAAGAAAACCGGATCTGAAACAGTTTCCAAAGTGACAACTTCTAAGAAAGGAGGAGTCTTGAAGTGAGAACAGTATGTGGGGATCATACAAATATGGGTGCATAACATCCCAAACAGATTGCGAGTCCAGATAAAGAAAAATCAACAGATCAGCCCTTACTAAGGGGAAATGTTGCCATCTGTTTCTGAACTCATAAGGATTGAAGAAAAAACATAATAATCATAGACAAAAACAGGCTCGCTTGATGTGTCTAATGTTGGCCCTGTAGAAAGCTATAAGCCATTGCATATTATGAGAATAAAAACTATGATGTTATGAAAGAAACATCTAGAAGAAACCGGCTCTCCTGATGCACAATTATGACATTCAGATGTCACTCTTCAGAACAGGCTCGCTTGTGAAAACCAAGTGTGAATCCATGACTGCTCCAAAAGGTGCACAGTATTGATAATGACTGTGGATCCAACCAAAACGAAAGCCAGCTCGTGTACAAAAACCAACATAAGAAAAATAAATTGTGCCAAATTCAAACAAGATTATCTAAATCGCTATTGTCAGGAAACATCCACCGTCCAATTACAACACGTTTCTGCAAGCTTGCCACCCTCCTATGCAAGTCTTCATAGTCCAAATAAATTTCATTTATCTCCATCCTGTGTTTGTAATAGTTCTTCTTGTTCTTGCGTCGTCTTCTTCTTCGGAGCTCATGGTTTCCGGCTTCTTGTTACCAAAAGCACTTTGGATGATTAAATCATCAATCTCATGTTCAATTGACTGCTCCTCCTAAGTCGGTGTTGATTTTAATACATCCATAACTTTACTACCAGGTGAAGGCTTCCAAGCGTGTTAATAACCTTGCCTGATGTTCTAATCCGTCAGAAGTACAGTGATATATCAGTGCCGTCACCGTAAAAAAATATTACATTGATTATGTAAGCCAGCTACATCAGGGGACACTCCTCAGGAGTTCGGCCAAAAAGATGGAGAAATAGCCAAAACAAATGGTATTTTTCCGCGACTTAGGAAGGATAAGGCAAAGATTAATATGGGCGAAGAAAACACCCTCTCATCCAAGATAGGCAAAGTACATCTAAAAGGAAAAGAGGAATAAAGAAGGTAGCGACACAGACCGAAATAACCCCACAATCAGGTGTCAGATATCAAGTGCCACCACACCTCATGCCATGGGTGAGTACCTAAAAGAGGACTAAATGAAGAGGATAGGGAGAATCCGAAAGAGGAAAGTCTAATCCCAAGGGGACCCTCCCCCTAATCTTCTGAGTAGACAAAATCCCAATGACCACCCAGAGACAGATTTGTCAGTCACTTAAAAAAAATTTGTCAGTGATTTAATAGACTGATGAAATCAAAAAGCCGCCACTACAATAAAATATTCACGAAAAAACCGTTCACATAATGAGGCATGACAGTCCCATAGGGGAAATATTCCAGCGGATCATCTGAGCACTCAATCTAATATAGTCTGGCAGCCCATATTTAGTAACTGTCAGTGTACATAAAAGAGGTAGTCTGCATACAACCTCAAGAGAAAGAAAAGCTATGTGATTACGAAAAACTCAAAGATGCCAAGTACAGAGCCTAATCCCTTCCATGTTCAAACGGCCATAAGTTATTAATATTTGACACCTCCTTACCAACCAATCAGGCTGTATTCAATTATCAACATCCGAATTGCATCCCATAGAAGTATAACTCCAGACTGTCATCCCAAAAAAAATTTGAAATTAACCTGAAATGTATCACCGAAAATACAAAGATGGAAAGGAGCAATGGGAAAAACCAGGCAGAAATAGTATGCCATTAAAAATGACAACAACAGCAACAATAACACCCAGGAACAACCCACCACCTTTCACATAATCGGAAACCAAAATTTTTACAGGGCCTAGATATGATTAGAGTATCTACCCACTTTCTCCATAGAGTACTCCATCTGGCAAAACACCACGTAGATTCTAGATTGTTTGAATCCTCTGATGACTCCTGTGATGAAGAGGGTTGGTGTAACATATACACCTCCTGGCTAATCATTCGACTTGTGTTGGTTATATATGGAAATAAGAATATAGATGGCAATGACTAAGAGAAAAACTATCATAACAATCTCAAAACCATCCATATAATTCATTCCTAACCATCTAAATATATTACATCCACATAATCAAACAATAGCCAGATTCCAACCAATAGCACGACCACTCCCACAAGTCTTGCCTCTCCTCAACAAAGACGACGTCCGCGACTCCACTCTCCAAATTCAAAATCTCCTTCCTTCAGGGAGCCTCCTCATTCCTTGAGAACTCCTTCAAACGCCCAGAATCTGAGGGAAGCAGAGATGGGAAATGAGATGCGCGAAAACAACCAGTGCAGAATGCCGCACGAATGAAGAATTTTGGTTATATTATTAAAATAAAACTCTTGGACAAGAGTTATAAAAACTCTCGGCCGAGAGTTTTATTGAATGTTATATATATAAGAGTTTTATGAAATGTTTCAATAAAAAATCGACGCAATTTTTCGGTCGACAGTTTTCTCGTGCGAAAGTTTGCACACAACTCCAACGAAAACTGCGGAGGTCTGAATTCTTTTCCTGTAGTTTGGAAATTTCCACATATGTAGCTTGTAAATTTTCCACATATAAAATTTTGGCTATGTTACTTATATTTTTCATTGAATTTTCCACATATAAAATTTTGGCTATGTTACTTATAGAATCATTCCTCTTTGTTGTTCTAGGCTATAGGTGCTAGCCGATGGGGTTTTTTGGCCAGGGGAAATGACCAAAGGTTGATCTATCTTACCAACCTTCTTCTAATTAGCTCTCCCTCTTGACCCTGGCTTTTAGGGGTGACTGTCAATCTAGTGAGGGTGCTCCAATCTATTTTCTGTGCACAAAATTTTTTTTGGCAAAAAAAAAAAATTTCAAGTTTTTTGGGTGGGAAATATTTTTTGAAAGTTTTTGTGGGTGCAAATTTTTTTTTTGAAATGTTTTTGGGTGCATGCATGAAATATTTTTGCATAATGTCTCTATGAAGACATGGAGTATTTTGCAATCTTGCAATCTATGAAAGCATGAAGTACTTAGTTTGAACTCTTTATGTTTTGTTAGGTATTTGGTCCAAATAGAATTGGATTTTAGGTTTCCAATTGTGTGAACATGGGAAACCAAAGGAATTGCATATCAAAGTACGATCGAAAAAGAAAAGATTTAAAGGAGAAAAATGAGAAATCACAAAAAAAATGGCGAGATGAAAGGGAAAGATTAAGGCATGAAAGAAATGTGGAGGTAGAGCATCGTGAAATAGATGTAGAGGTACATGACAATGACGAGGAAATGAGAAATGTTGAGGAACTTGTCAACGAGAATATAATTGATATCAATGTCACTAGTGAGTCAATTTAGTTTCTTCAATTTGAATTTTGTATTTTGTATACATGTCAATTTCAAATTAGAAGTTTTAATATTGTTTTTTATGCAGGGACAACATCAGAACCACAAGAAGAAGCAACCACACATCCAATTTCACTGCAATTAATTGGAAGTTCCAAGAACGTTCTATACAACTACAAGTTTCTAGAAAATATGGATGCAACTAAAATTGAATAATTGGGACCACCATTGGCTAAAAGGACAGTTCGAGATAAAGTAAAATCTGTATTGAAACATACTTTTGAAGGTTTATCTATCATAGCACAAGCTCAAATATTACGTGGACTTATAAAGCACAAATCTCTCACAAATGCTGTGGAATTATTGGGCATTAAAAGTGAAAAAGAGGTTTTAGCAAATGAAATGGTAACAAATAATGTGACATCGGCGCTTGGCATACTAGCCAAAGGTCGATCTAATGTTGCAAAGAATGCTCGTAGAGCACTTTTAACAGGTGCAGTTGCGAAAGGAACTTCATCAAGTCGGTTGATGTCAACAACTTCAAAATTGATTAAAACATCAAGAAAATTTTTATGGAGGCATTCAAAATTTAGAACTAAAATAGATGAGAATGACGAAGGAGCATGTTGGGCTAATATCTGTAGGCGTCCATATCATGATAGACTTCTTGATGGTGTGAGGGATAGGGTAAAAGAGTTTTGGGATTCGAACTCTCGTGTGTCGCCAAATGAAAAGGATCAACTGCGACGCCGTATATCTAAGGGAGTTTATGAATCTCATTCCAAACATATAACACAGGTCAGTCAAGTAGAATTATTCGAGAGCTTTATGAAGAGTAATATTGATGTGAAGATTTCTCTTAGCACATTTGTGAAGCTTAAACCATGGTATGTCAGGCCTATCACTGTTCGAGACACATGTTGTTGTCGATACCATGTAGAATTTGAATTATTGTATGAGACATTTGTAAATTTTGGCATAAAATATTGGTCAAATGACCCTCCTCCTTCAAGTGTTTGTGAATTTTTATCAAAGATATTATGTCCACGAGAGAATAATGAATTATTTTATAAAAAGGAATGTGTTGGTGGAAGAAAATGTGACAAATGTTCTCATTTGGCACTCTATGATGAAAAGTATCCCATTGATCCTAATGATCCTAGACTGTCAAATCTCAGTCTGAATTGGAAGAGATATGAATATGTTACTTACACTCCTGTTGCAGATTCAAGCACAACATCAAAAAAGATCACTTTACTTGATGACGAGATTCCAGTGACATCTTTTATGGAGAAGTTCAGGGTGCAAATATACAAATATATTAAGCATTGTCATATAGCACAATGGCAGGATTTACAGTTCAAGCAATCACGTGAGGTGTTCCCAAAAGGAACAATATTATCAGTGGTTGATTTCGCTGAGAATTACATGTTTAGTCCACAAAAGGAGATACAAAGTGAGTATTATCATTCAGACCAAGTATCGATATTTGTGCATATTTTGTATAGACACGCAGAGCTTGCTGTGGATGGTTTTGATAGCGATGAAAATAATCGTGAGGTGATTAAGGAGTACCATTTCTACATCAGTGATGATCGAACACATGACACGTGTTTTGTTCAACATTGTTTTAATGTTATTTATAATGATTTGTTGAAATGAAGAGTTACTTTTAAAGAACATTGGGTATGGTCAGATGGTTGTGCTGGTCAATTTAAATCAGCAAGATCGTTCTATTGGTTGTCTCGTCTTCATAGGAAAATCAACATTCGACATACATGGAATTTATTTGAGACAGGGCATGGAAAATGAGAGCATGATGGTGCTGGGGCATGCATAAAACGTGCACTTAGGAGGTATCAATTGAATCACTCTGCTTGCCGACTTGCAAATTCTTTAGATGTTGTTAATTGGTGCAAGGGAAATTTAAGTCATGTATCAAACCCAAGGATGGCTCATGTGCACAGGTAAGCATACACATTTAACTAACAATATATTATACATGTGTAGATATATATATATATGTGTGTGTATACATATATGTGCACGTATTTTGTTATCAAAAAAATATTTAATATTTTTCAAAATTTGACTCATACATATGTGTGTGTTTTTCTCAAGCAGGTATTTCTGGAATATTGCAATGGGTGATGTTGATAGATCATTGCCATATAATGCCAGTGTAATCCCTAAAACAAGAAGTTTACACTCAATTAGGAGTAAGGACATGACAAATATACATTGCATTGAGAAACGAAAGTGCTCTTGCTTTTGTTATGCATGTATTGATCAGACAGAGTCCATCGATGAATGTGAAAACCAAATTAAGAAATTTGTTCAACCATGGAAACTTGAACAATTGACACCATTGCCCCCATTTGGAAACGTGCGTGACAAGGAAATGGACAATGAAGTGGCTATGATTGACAATGATAATGATCATGTCTCTGATATGGTTAGAGAAGGTGATGTCTTTGCTATCATTGCACCATAAAATAATCAAGAAAAAGTGCATTATTATTTATTACGATGCACTATGTCTAAATCCACGTTGTTGCAAGAGTATAATGATCCATCAAATTATACATACCCAATCGGTTCAATGGTGTTAATGGGACATTTCTTTGAAGAAGTAAAGAAATGTAAAGATCATATTATTTTTCAAGATTACCAGCCAGAGGTTATTTATACCCAATATAGTCACTTGGTCATAGCAACTCGACTGCAGTTGAAGCAAGTGAAGAGTAGAAAAAAACAACGGCAATGGAGGTTATCGATAGATGATCATGATGCCATTTTGGAAAATTTGCCACTAGCACATTTCATATGAGTGGAACACATTGTTCAAGATGAAAAATGAACTTTGATTCTAAGGTTAGAACATATAATTGCTACAATGCATTGGACTTTATATAGTTTAAGACTATATTGTGGATTGCTTGAACAAATAAATTGACATGTGGATGCTTATATGTGTGTTGGTACATAATTTATGATGCAGATTCATCAAGGTTTTGATTCAAGATCAGGAAGCCTTTAACAAAATCCATCCGGAAATGTTGTTGTGCATGCCATTCATGTGAAGACACCTTAGTAGATTGCAATCTATTTGAATGAATACATGGTTGTAACAGCAAGAGGTCAAGACAAGATATCCGTTATTTGTTTCTTCAATCTTGTTTTGTTCATTTGTGTTATGTGCTTCAATCTCGTCGTTATTTGTTCGAGTCTATTCCAAGTATCAAAAAAGTTTCTTTCCCCACAAACACATACGTATGTCGTTTGTTATATATTTCACATAAAGCACGGGAAATGCTTGTATTGGGAAAACTCATACATATGCATCGCAGTGTTTTGGTCAAAAATTCATTCGAAATACAGCTGCAGTATGCTCATTATGTGAAGACACTCTTAGTAGATTGCACCTATTTGAATGAATACATGCCGTTTTAATTTGCTTTTTCTAGAGATAATTATTACAGGATTTTCAATTCATCACAAGATAGCAACCTTCTCAAAGATATGTAGACCAAAGAAAGTTTTAATAAAAACTATACTGAATGTTGTCAGAGGCATGTCCACTATGTGAAGAGCTTTCAGTTTTGTGTCATTGCTATATATTTTACATGTTTCAAAAAGACATTCCACTCAGGTTGTTTGTATCAGAAACCTACAAGATACAGCCTCTCTCAACATACAGATCAGGAAGCCTTTGTGTTGTTTGAAGTACGATGGATTTTGAAAAATTTGTGTTGTTTGCATTGGGAAACTCACAACATACAACTCTTCAAGATGCCGCACGTAGCCTTTGTGTTGTTTTAAGTACGATGGAAGGCTTCCTCATTCAGAGGCCGAGAGAGGGTCAGAGGCCGTGAGTTTCCCAATGCAAACAACACAAATTGAATGTCTTTTGAAGCATGTGAAATATATAAATGCGCACTAAGGTGTCTTCACATGAATGGCATGCACAACAACATTTCCTGATGGATTTTGTTAAAGGTTTCCTATCCGTATTTAAGAGAGTCAGATGTCATGATGGCTGAAATCCCACCATGGCTATTAATTATCTCTAGAAGAAAGCAAGGTAAAACAACATGTATTCATTCAAATAGATTGCAATCTACTAAGGTGTCTTCACATGAATGGCATGCACAAGAACATTTCCTGGATGGATTTTTTGTTAAAGGCTTCGATCCGTATGTCGTGAGTTTCCCAATGCAAAACAACAGTAAATTGAATGTCCATTGAAGCATGTGAAATATATAACAAGCAGCATACGTAGATTTCAATCTACTAAGGTGTTGCTGTGCATGTGTTGTTTGAAGTACGATGGAAGGCTTCGATCTGTATGCTAAGAGAGGTCAGAGCACAGTTTCCCAATGCAAACAACACAAATTGAATGTCTTTTGAAGCATGTGAAATATATAACAAGCATCACTAAGGTGTCTTCACATGAATGGTATGCACAACAACATTTCCGGATGGATTTTGTTAAAGGCTTCCTGATTCGTATGCCGTGATGGTTGAAATCCCACCATGGCTATTAATTATCTCTAGAAGAAAGCAAGGTAAACAAAGATGTATTCATTCAAATAGATTGCAATCTACTAAGGTGTCTTCACATGAATGGCATGCACAAAATATTTCAGATGGATTTTGTTAAAGGCTTCCCGATTCGTATGTCGGGAGTTTCCCAATGCAAACAACAGAAATTGAATGTCCATTGAAGCATAAAAATATATAACAAGTAAATATACGCAGACGTAATCTACTAAGGTGTTGTCATAAGCCTTTAACAAAATCCATCCGGAAATGTTGCCGTGCATGCCATTCATGGAAGAGTACCCTGAGGCTGCTGTTATATATTTTACATGCTTCAAAGACATTCAATTTGTGTTGTTTGCATTGGGAAACTCACAAAGATACAACAAAGACAGGCTGCATCGTAAAGCCTGTGTCGTTTGAAGTACGATGGAAGGCTTCCCCGACCAGACATGCCGAGAGAGGTTGCATGTTGTGAGTTTCCCAATGCAAACAACACAAATTGAATGTCTTTGAAGCATGTGAAATATATAACAAGCAGCACTAAGGTGTCTTCACATGAATGGCATGCACAACAACATTTCCGATGGATTTTGTTAAAGGCTTCCTGACCGTATGTCGAGAGAGGTTGTATGTCAGGATGGTTGAAATCCCACCATGGCTATTAATTATCTCTAGAAGAAAGCAAGGTAAAACAACATGTATTCATTCAAATAGATTGCAACCTACTAAGGTGTCTTCACATGTGAATGGCACGCACAACAACATTTCGGGATGGATTTGTTAGTTAGTTTCCCGTATCTCAGGTGTCGTGAGTTTCCCAATGCAAACAACAGAAATTGAATGTCCATTGAAGCATGTGAAATATATGCGAACAAGCAGCATACGTATATGTTTGTGGGGAAAGAAACTTTTTTGATACTTGGAATAGACTCGAACAAATAATGACAGATTACACATAACACAAATGAACAAAACAAGATTGAAGAAACAAATAAATGCATGTCCGTGTTTAATTCTCTGCTCATACATAACATGTATTCATTCAAATAGATTACAATCTACTAAGGTGTTTTCACATGAATGGCATGCAATGTGAACATTTCCTGATGGATTTTGTTAAAGGCTTCCCGATCTTGAATCAAAACCTTGATGGACCGCATCATAAATTATGTACCAACACACATCTAAGCATCCACATGTCAATTTATTTGTTCAAGCAATCCAATAATATGTCTTAAACTATATAAAGTCCAATGCATTGTAGCAATTATATGTTCTAACCTTAAAATCAAAGTTCATTGTTCATCTTGAACAATGTGTTCCAATTACATGAAATGTGCTAGTGGCAAATTTTCCAAAATGGCACGTTGATCATCTATCGATAACTCCATTGTCGCTATATTTTCTACTATTCACTTGCTTCAATCAGTACCAAACTTTGCTATGACTAAGTGACTATATTGGGCATAAATAACCTCTCGGGCCGGTAATTCAGAAAAATAATATGATCTTTACATTTCTTTACTTCAAAGAAATGTCCCATTAACGCCGTTGAACCGATTGGGTATGTATAATTTGATGGATCATTATACTCTTGCAACAAATATGGATTTAGACATAGTGCATCGTAATAAATAATAATGCACTTTTTCTTTGATTATTTTTTGGTGCAATGATAGCAAAGACATCACCTTTCTCTAACTATACATCGCAGACATGATCATTATCATTGTCAATCATAGCCATTTCATTGTCCATTTCTCGTCACTCACGTTTCCAAATGGGGGGCAATGGTTTCAATTGTTCGAGTTTCCATGGTTGAACAAATTTTAATTTGGTTTTCACATTCATCGATGGACTTCGACCGATCAATACATGCATAACAAAAGCAAGAGCACTTTCAAGCTTTCAATGCAATGTATATTTGTCATGTCCTTACTCCTAATTGAGTGTAAACTTGTTGTTTTAGGGATTAAGACCGGCATTATATGGCAATGATATATCAACATCACCCATCACAATATTCCAAAAGTACCGCTTGGAGAAAACACACACATATGTATGAGTCAAATTTTGGAAAATATTAAATATTTTTTGATAACAAAATACGTGCACATATATGTATACACATATATATATCTACACATGTATAATATATTGTTAGTTAAATGTATGCTTACCCGTGCGCATGAGCCATCCTTGGGTTTGATACATGACTTAAATTGCCTCTGCACCAATTAACAACATCTAAAGAATTTGCAAGTCGGCAAGTAGAGTGATTCAATTGATACCTCCTAAGTGCATCGTTTACGCATGCCCCAAACATTCATCATGCTCTCATTTTCCATGCCCCCGTCTCAAAGAAATTCCATGTATACGAATGTTGATTTTCCTAGCAAATATTTGTGACAACCAATAGAACGATCTTTTGTCGATTTAAATTGACCAAAGACAAACTATCCGACCATACCCAATGTTCTTTAAAAGTGACTCTTCGTTTCAACAATCATTATAAATAACATTAAAACAATGTTGAAAAAAACATGTGTCATAGTTCGATCATCATCGATGTAGAAATGGTACTTTAATCACCTCACGATTATTTTCATCGCTATCAAAACCATCGACGCAAGCTCGCGTGTCTATACAAAATATGCACAAATATCGTATACTTGGTCCGAATGATAATACTCATTTTGTATCTCCTTTTGTGGACTAAACGTTGTAATTCTTACCGAAATCAACCACCGATAATATTGTTCCTTTTGGGAACACCATGTGATTGTTTGAATCGTAAATCCTCGCTTATCGTGCTATATGACAATGCTTAATATATTTGTATATTTGCACCCTCTAAACTTCATAAAAGATGTCACTCGGGAATCTCGTCATCAAGTAAAGTGATGCTTTTTGATGTTGTGCTTGAATCTCGCAATGAGTGTAAGTAACATATTCATATCTTCCAATTCAGACCGAGATTCGATGTACCGGGATCATTAGGATCAATGGGATACTTTTCATCATAGAGTGCCAAATGAGAACATTTGTCGTATTTTTCCACCAACACATTCCTTTTTATAAAATAATTCATTATTCTTCGTGGACATAATATCTTTGATAAAAATTCACGAACACTTGAAGGAGGAGGGTCATTGACCAATATTTTATGCCAAAATTGACAAATGTCTCATACACAATTCGAATTCTACATGGTATCGACAACAACATGTGTCTCGAATGTGCTGATAGGCCCGACATACCATGGTTTAAGCTTCACAAATGCTAAGGGAAATCTTCACATCAATATTACTCATAAAAGCTCTCGAATAATTCTACTGGACCGACTCCGTGTTATATGTTTGGAATGAGATTCATAAAATTTCTTAGATATACGGCGTCGCAAATGTTGATCCTTTTCATTTGGCGACACACGAGAGTTCGAATCCCAAAACTCTTTTACCCTATCCCTCACACCATCGTGAAGTCTATCATGATATGGACCTACCGTAGATATTAGCCCAACATGCTCCTTCATCATTCTCATCTATTTGAGTTCTAAATTTTGAATGCCTCCATAAACGTTTTCTTGATGTTTTAATCAATTTTGAAGTCATGGACATCAACCGACTTGATGAAGTTCCTTTGGTAACCGCACTGCTAAAAAGTGCCTACGAGCATTCTTTTGCAACATTAGATCGCTCTCAAGGCATACCGATGTCACATTATTTGTTACCATTTCATTCGCTAAAACCCTTTTTCACTTTTAATGCTCCAATAATTCCACAACATTTGTGAGAGATTTGTGCTTTATAAGTCCACGTAATAGTTGAGCTTGTGCTATGATAGATAAACCTTCAAAGTATGTTTCAATACGTATTTTACTTTATCTCAAATCGTCCTTTTAGCCAATGGTGGTCCCAATTCTTCGATTTTAGTCGCATCCATATTTTGTGAAACTTGTAGTTGTATACAACGTTATTGGAACTTCCACCTGCATCAGCGTTGAAATTGATGTGTGGTTGCTTCTTTCAGGGTTCGATGTTGTCCCCGCATGAAAAACAATATTGGAACTTGTAATTTGAAAATTGACATGTATACAAAATACAAAATTCAAATTGAAGAAACTAAATTGACTCACCAAGACATTGATATCAATTATATTCTCGTTGACGAGTTCCTCAACATTTCTCATTTCCTCATTTTCATGTACCTCTACATCTATTTCACGATGCTCTACCTCCACATTTCTTTCATGCCTTAATCTTTCCCTCTTCCTTCGCCATTTTTTTGTGATTTCTCATTTTTCCTCTTTAAATTTTTTCTTTTCGATCGTGTTCTTGATATATCCCTTGTTTCCATGTTCACACAATTGGAAACCTAAAATCCAATTCTATTTGGACCAAATAATTAACAAAACATAAAGAGTTCAAACTAAGTACTTCATGCTTTCATAGATTGCAAAATTGTAAAAATACTCCATGTCTTCATAGAGACATTATGCAAAAATATTTCATGCATGCACCCAAAAACATTTCAAAAAAAAAAATTGTACCCACAAAAGCTTTCAAAAAATATTTCCCACCCAAAAAACTTGAACTTTTTTTTTTTTGCCAAAAAAAATTTTGTGCACAGAAAATAGATTGGAGCACCCTCACTAGATTGACAATCACCACCATAACTTGAGAGAGTTCACACAGACGTGTGTGGTCCTTTATCAGTAGCTTCGACAGCAAAGCACAAGTACTACGTGATCTTTGTTGATGATTTCTCTCGAAAGTGCTAGATCTTCTTCATGCGGTGCAAGAAGAGCGATACATTCGCTAAGTTCTATGAGTTTAAAGCACCGGTCGAGAAGGAATCGGGGAAGAAGGTGAAGGCTCGTATTTATTAATGGTGCAGAATTCATCTCTACTGAGCTCAAGGACTTCTGCACGCGTGGCGGGATCGTGAGAGAGCTCATCGCACCCCATAACCCACAACAGTAATCTGGGGTGGTCGAGCTGAAGAACATAATCTGGTCAGGTGCCGCACGACGATGTTGCATGATCGTGGCCTACCTCTTCACTTGTGGGTCGAGGCATGCAACACGCCAGCATATGTGCGTAACCGTTGTCCCTACAAGATTCTCGGCATGAGTACACCGTAGAGGAGGCTTATTCCGGCAAGAGGCTCGACATTTCCCATTTGCGGATTTTTGGCTCTCTTGTCTACATGCATGTGACGAAGGATGCAAGGAAGAAGCCGGATCCAACCGCCGAGGTTGGAATATTTGTGGCATTAATCGATACACCCCACAACTATTGGGTGTATGTGTCGATGGGGCCGCAAGATCGTTGTGTGATGGGATATTAAATTTCAAGAGGAGAAAGCCATGCAAAGGTTCGCTCGAGAGGGAGCCACACTTGCATGCGCAGGAGGAGCCGTTAGCTCCCAAGGATGAGTCTCCGGGATGTGAATCGCCCACAAGAGGAGGTTCATGGAGTGGAAGAAACCACTCATGCAGCCGGGGCCAACTCGCAGGGCGCAAGCGCACTAGCGGTAGTCGGTACACTGCTCAAGATGCAGAAGGTTGTAGGACCACCTACAAGACAAGTCACAGATAGAGACACACGGACGGGGTACACTGGATATGGCTCTTGTGAGTCAATGTCGTGTGATTTGTTATCCTCTTCGAGGAAGTCAGTGGAGGAACCCGCATGGGTAGATGCCATGATCGAAGAATATGATTTGATCATAAAAATAAAGAGCATGGGAGATTGTCCCAAGACCGGAGGGGAAATCGCTGGTAGGCTCGAGATGGGTCTACAAAGTGCTAAAAGTGGCCGACGGGAGGTGGGAGAAGTACAAGGCGAGATTTGTCACCCGTGGCTTCTCGCATCGTGGACTTACTATGAGGAGACCTGCACTGCCGCAAGGTACTCTTCCATACCTGGCGATCCTTGCTCTTTCAAAGACAGATAAGGGTACATCCATCGTATGGATGTGAAGATCGTGCTCAACGGAAGCCGAGGAGGAGGTGTACATAGAGCAAACTCGAAGGTTTCGAGATCTTCACAGCTGAGTCGCATGTGTGCCGACTCAAGAGAGCACTCGGTGACGGCCGAAGCAAGCACCTCGTGCTTGGTACAATACCTGACAGTCAACTATTTCACCTAGCTTCTGATTCTCCAAGAGTGAGGCTTAATCCTAACTCCGTACTTTCAGATTGTGGTGGAGGGGAAGTTGCCGATCATCGTACCGTATGTAAATGATCTCGATTTGATGGGTGATGAGTCATTGATACTTTCATGCAAGGAGGATTCAAGACGAGAGTTCGAGATGAAGGACTCAAGCCTCCTTCATTATTTCCGGATCGGGAGATTTGGCAAATAAGAAGTGGAGGATCGAGCTATTTCTCGCAGCAAGTATGTTCCTGGGAGATTCGGGAGAGGGTTCAACATGCATGGCTGCAAGCCTGTTGACACTCCTCTTCCTGGTGGTTGGAGGAAGGAGGATGTTACTTCAGCGGAGGTAGTGGATGCCACTGTCTATCGACAGTTGGTGGGGTCGCTGTGTCACATGTTCATGCGACCCGATGTATGCTTATCTTGTTAACGACTTTTGCAAAAGCTATGGTTAAGCCTACAGCTCTTTTTGGAGACGAGAAGCGAAGCATGTATTGCGCATTATCTTGGTAGCACATCGGGAGTGTGAGTACGTAGCGCAAACGAGGAGGATGTTTGAAGCTTTTCTAGCTTCACTGGTACGGTGGACGAGAGCCCAACGGACCGGAAGAGCACATCGGGAGGGATCTTGAGCTTGGGTCTACGGTTTCTGGTAAACGAAAGCAGAGAGCGTGCTCGATTCGTGGGCCAGAATACATGGCGGCAGTTTGGCTGCATACGAGGCTAATTGGATGAGGAAAGATCACAGTGACTTGTTCGGGTTGCATTTGGAGCCTACTGTGATTTATTGTGATAACCAGAGCTGCATCAAGCTCTCGGCTAATCCAGTATTTCATGATAGATCCAAACACATCGACATCAGGTACCATCATATCAGAGACTGTGTTCAGTGGAGGATCATGATGCTTTCATATATTCCCACGGAGGATCAGGATGCTGACATTCTGACGAAGGCGCTCACCAGGAGCAAATTCGAGGTTTCAAAGGGCAAGACGAAGTTCTGAGATAATCACTTATCTTCAAGGAAAGTGTTAAAAATACGACGAAGATGATGGAATCTTGAGGTAGTAAATCGCCTTCACCCAGTGGGCACTGATATTTTTAGCGCAAAGTCTATTTTTTAGACTATGTCTATTTTTAGACATATGGATCATGGTGGAGCTGCGGTATGCTATTCTTGGATGATTGGTCCGAGTTGATAAAAATAGATGGACCTCTATTTTAGCATTTAGGTGAAGTCTATTTTTGGTATGGTTTAAAAATAGAGCAGTCAAATATTATTTACCCTTAATAATATTTGGGCTCTAAACTTTCGATTTACTCTCTGGAGCACTTAGGTTTGGCGCCAGGATGTGGGGCATCACAATTGTGAGAAGGATTTACGCTTTTCCTATGAGTTAGGTGAGCTAATGCATGGTTGACTTCAGTTAGAGCTCAAGTGGCGGAGTTCGGTGGAGTTGATGCGACAGTTAATGGAGATGGTGTTCTAGTTAACTAGTTGAACTAGTTGTATTTAGTTTATCTGGCTAATACACTAGAGATGAGTGGTGTGAATTAAATATTATTTAATTCACTAATTATTAACTCATTATTCAACTAAAGAACACATCAGTTTAACTCAGTGCATGGACAGTTCAGTGGCGACAAGTGAAAGAGGTAGATGAAAGGGTTGAGATAGCTATCAGTTGTGACATTAGTTATTCATGAGATTTGCACCACACTTGGAGGAAATTAACAATGAGAATTGTGCAGTTGGAGCTAGTGAGATTCGAACTTGGATCTCTCATTAGACCAGCCTTGATTGCGCAATAGAGGCAGACAATTAGTGGATGAGTTTTGAACCTTTGACTTGTTCAAAACCAATCTAGTTTGTGTGTAGCTTTGTGAGATAGTACTGAGTACTTGTGAGGAGTATTGTGCTATGTATTTGCTGCATGTTCTCTCCATATAATATACAAAATAGCTGAGGGGTTTTCAGCTATAAGCTTTCCCCATACATACTGTGTTAATGTGTGTGATGAATTGATGTGGAATTGCTTCTATTCTTTCCGCATGTGACGATTAATTGTAGAAGAGATTATGTGTTATGCATGCAATTCGAAATTGATGTGTGATTAGGTTAATCTCCATTGAATAAGTGATTTATTCAGCAAATTTCTACACCTCTTTGGTTTCACAGTCACGCTCCCAACCTGAAATGAGTTATTTTACTTGAGAAGGAGTACCTGACATGTAGATATCAAAAATATTTTCAATAATTTCTTCCCCTCCTGTTTGGGCCCTCTTTGGACTTACTCTTGTTCTTATTTCCTTTTTCCTATGCAAAATTTTACACTGCTTGACCTTTCACCATTCTTTCTTACAAGTGGAGTACCAATCGTTGGATTAACTGACACTGTCGAGGTGAGTACGAAACCATGGCTAGACGAACACCTATATATGATTTAAAAATACCTGTGAAGTGTAACATAATTTCAATAATTTATTTAGTTAAATAACAGAGGAAAAGATCCTGATTACCGAGAGTAGCATCCTCATTTTTAGCAGTGTAATGCATGTCATCATTCCTTATTCCAATCATCCGTAGAGCTATGAAGGTTGCAATAGGAAGGCTAGGAGAGGCTATCATTTTCCAAAGAAACAGAAATTTCCTTAACTATTGTGAAAAATCATGCATGGATAGAGTGTTTCCATTCTCCTGCATCGTGTGTACTAACACATGGAAGAGACTCCACTTAATAGGACTGAAACCCCACAGAATAGGACAAGAACCCCACCGACCAGACTCAAATCCCATAAAGTTGGACAAGAACCCCTAGAAATTGGACCGAAACCCAACAAAACAAATGGATTGACAACAATCCAACCCTTTCGAGACCAGACTTTAGTAGTTCCACCATTACCATTAGGGCCCAAACCCCTCCTCTTTGTAACATTGTAAAAAAGCTGAATAGGAAAAACCATGGATGGGGTATCTAACAAAGTGCTACCCGTGAAAATGTCATTGGAGGCCATACACTGAACTTCATAGGATGGCAAGCCAAGCTGTGAAGGTTACAGACAGGGCAGAAGGCTAGTCTAGTAATGGAGATGGGGAAATGAGTAATAGGATAAGAGATGAGGAAATTCAAAATGGGGAAAAAGCAACCAGAGTCGATAGGAGGCCATGCAGAGCCAATTGAAAGACATTCAGATTTAAATTGGGTAAAATAAGGGTCGAGGAAATGAGTGACCTTCGTAGAAACTGGGACGTTAACACCAAGCTCCTTAACAATAACTAGAATATACTAGAAAATAGAAAAATAAAAACCCTCAACCCCCATACAGAAGAGGTAAGTAGGTTTAGAATAAAAAACACAGAAGAGGACAACAAGAAAATTTTCATATACTCCCCAATCCTTAATACAACAATAGTTCAAAGGCTTAACGACTGTAAAATTCCGCATTAATTTCAGTAAGTTGTCCCAAAATCCATGTACATAAAACAAAACCCCCATAATTTTTCATATCTTTCATACGCAGAAAATAGAAATGAGGTGAAGACATGAATTATGTTTCCTATCGCAGCAACAGACATGATACAAAGGCTATGAACATACCCGAATTTAAGCACCACATAACCATCGCCCAGCCCTTCAACTGCTTGCCGACTTCCTTTTCTAATCTCAACTTCACGTTTAACTACCAGACCATATTACCACCTTCAACATTACCACCTTTAGCCTTCGTAACATTCCTTACATGCCAGCCCTGTTTCCAACACCCTTCTAACACCGTGAGTTTTCTACCACCCGCATTTAATTCCGTCATTATTTGGCGTGGGTGGTAGTACCCACCATCGTCTCCTCATGTCCACATCAACTATCCATGTGGTACGCACGAGCTCGTGCCACCTCGTCATTCGAATTAACCATTTGGCACCCCGATCTGGGATCCCGAGTATCCTCGTTATCCCTATCAACAATTTCCTATAGAGATTGTAGCTTCTCCACCTATACCATTTTGGCTTGGTTGATGTCCAGTTGTCACACCCCCGTGAGTACAACTCTAGTTCTCCAAGTAGTCAGTTGCTTCATTCCCTGATCTGCGAATATGTGATGAGATAAGGTAACCAATGCTTGGAAGAATATCATTTACTTCCTGAATTAGACGAGTTGTTCACCAGCTTCAACTAATTTTCTCCCAACCTGTCCCCTACTGCAACTTCTACAGAACACTTGTTACCATGGCTGAATCCCCCTCTACTATAGTCCTCTGATATTGTTCTCTTACAACTATCAAAATGCCTTGTTTTACCGCTGCGATTTTGGCTTCGTTATTTGTAGCGAATCCAAAATCGGTCACATAAATTCTACTTACTAAACCCTTTGAATCACGAAATATACCTCTTTCTCCTACTTGACCCAAATTACCTTTAGAGGCCCCATCATAATTAAGATTAATAACCTCCTATTGTAGAGCATTGAATTAATCATGCGGATGTCTTCCCAAAGTTTTTTGTTTCCATGAGGCTGGGGTGAGCATTTGGCGTTTCAAGTTAAGCATAGCTAAAATCCTATCCTCATGCCCATTAGCTTTCTAGCCAACTTCATGCCATTTCTCGGTGAGGACAGATTCTCTGATATTCTTGAGAACCACTTTCCATATCTCTTCAATTTGTCGATACTCATATCTGAATGTTCTCCAATTTCTTTCTTTCCAGGCGACCCATATGAGAAATCCCATAAAGAGTCCCCACGCTATGTTAAGAACAAGGCTTTTATACCCTCCTTTTCTCCAGACTTCAATTGTATGCCTGAGGCTCTTGTTGTCCCTATCTGTTTATTGAAAGTGGGAGGAAAGGTTTTTCCACAAGGTCTCAACGACAAAGAAGTTATTCAATAGGTGTTCCAATGTTTCTACATTCTTCTTACACATAGTATATGTCAGTCAGCCAGGAACTTTTAATTTCCTTACAATAGTTAAGGAAATTTCATTCTTCTGTTCTGAGATTATTTTCCACAAATCTCTACCCCATTGTATCCATATTTACCAGAGCTTAGCTCCCATAACTTGATTTAGCAAATATGGATATCTTAACCCCAAGCCTCTGGTCCTTTTTATTTTCGTAAGCTTATCCCATGAAAGGAGAGCCCATTTACAGGCTTGTTGAGATCCTTGCCATAGGATGTTTTTAAACGTCTTAGCCATATCATTACAACAGATTTTAGGCATTTCCAATCCAGAGAGTTGATAGATGGGAATGGATTGTAATACTGTTCTTAACATAACAACTCGAATCAGAGCATTAAACACCTGAAATGCCCAATTTTTAAGTCGAGCTTATATGCGATTAATGAGATATTTCCACCCAGAGACCCGAAGAGAATTTAGATTGAGAGGGATTCCTAAATATTTCATAGGGAAGGATCCGATGTTGAATACCAAGGTAGGTAATAGGAATCTTTGGGAGAGAATATTAGTATTAAATATAAACACATTTTATTTGTCATTATTGATAAGAGTTCCAGAGGCTTCTATGAAATATTTAAGAATGGATAGAATTTCCTTAGATTCTTTTAGAGTGGCTTGATAGAAGAGCATAATGTCATCTGCAAACTGTTGGTGCGAAAGTTTTAAACCTGCCCCCCAAAGATTAAGGCCTTTAAGTTGACCTCCCTGGATCTTACTTTTAATATGTCAACCAAGGCCTTCTGCTGCAATAATGAAAAGGAAGGGGGAAAGTGGATCCCCTTGTCTTAAACCCTAGGTAGCATTAAAGGGAGTTGAAGGAACTTCGTTAAGAAGAATAAAGTAATTAGGAGAAGAAATAAAAGGCATTATCCAATAGATCCATCTTAAATCAAATCCAAACACCTCAAGAATAGCTTTAAGATAATTCCACGACCTCCAGACAGGGCTCCTCTGCACGACAACAACAAATGGATAAGGTTGTGGAGGAGTACGGGGACATCTTCACCTCACCCACAGGGGTTCCTCTACACTGTCCGGTCAAGCACCCAATTGATCTGACCCCAGGTGCGCCGCTACCCAATGGACCGATCTATCGGCGCTCTGTTCTGGAGAATGATGAAATCAAGAGGCAGATTCAGGAGCTGTTGCAGAAAGGTCACATCAGACCAAGTTCATCACCCTATGACAAAGAAATGTATTCCATTGTGCAAGCATGTTGACACCTGGTTTCACCTCCATCTCAAGAAAGAACAAAGGGGAGAAAGGCAACAAGCCTCCGAAACCCTCCACCAATACAACCCCCACCAATACTGCCTCGACCCAGCAAAACAACTTTGAAGTTCTGAGCAATCTTGACTCATTGGAGCACCTTATAGTCTCCCGGGCCCCCACTGATCAAGATCCGTCATTATTAAGTCAATATTTGATTACAACCAACGCCCCGAGCATAACCTCGGATTCAATCCACGCCCAGGCACCGCAACACAAACCATAATCCTCTCCCATTCAGATTAATACCAGCCACACCTCACTGCAAACTTCTCAATGCACAGAAATGAAAACAGAGCAGCCATCCTCAACCACTTCAAACAATCCTCTGGAGGATATCCTAGGCGATCTAGATCTCCAAAAGGTCAATGAGGAATGGTCCAAACTGGGAGTCGATGCCATTCCCCAAGAACACTTGGAGAAGATAGAAATGGCATACCTGCAGCTGGAATACATCAACCAAAATGCAGCCAAAATGCAATGGGGAAATAGCATCCAAACGGGCATTCAAGCCAACCTGGATTTGGATCAATATAAGCCACAAGGACCAGGAAGAAAAAGAGGGCGCAAATCCACAAGACACCAAATACAAGAACCAGGCAGATGCCTAATCAATGAAGGAAAAATCGGGGCCTTGGTCCTATCTGCTCCAAAGGTAGCTCAATGAAAATCACAACCTGGAACATCAGGGGGCTCAACGGCACCACCAAAAGAAGGATCTTGAAAAACCGCTTATTCTCGCTACACCCAGACATCATACTTCTTCAAGAATCAAAATGCTCTCCCAAAGGCACAGAGACACTCAAAAAACTTGTTTCCAACAGTCATCACTGCATAAGCATAGATGCTATCGGGAAAGCAGGAGGGTTACTCACGTTCTGGAACAAAATAAAATTTTTCTTGCAGAATGCTCTGTCCACCAAGCACTCGTTATCAAACATTTTCAACATGCTAGACTCAGGGCAATCGATCTGCATCACCAACGTGTATGGACCCCAACGAATCCAGGAAAAGCTGAAGATGCTGCTAGACCTGGACGAAGTCAGACAACACCATGGGGCAAACCACTGGATTTTAGGCAGAGACTACAACATGATCACCAATCTAGTAGAAAAAAAGGGAGGCTTACGAAGATTGGATAAGGACTCGGAAGCATTCAACACCTTTATTGTTGAATCCAAACTCATTGACATCTCCACAGTCAATGGTCTGCATACCTGGAATAATAAGCAAGGAGGAAACAGGCAGATAGCATCAAGGCTCGATAGGTTCCTCATGTAGGAATCCATTGTGCTGCAAAATATCGACATGGAGGCCATCATTCTGCCTATCATAGGATCTGATCACTGGCCAGTGCAGATTCACTTCACCAATTTGGATAAGCCCCACAACAGACAATTCAGATTTGAAGCCTTCTGGACAGAGCACCCATCATTCATGAAAAACATACAACGCTGGTGGACTCAAGCCACCATAAGGAGCGACAATATCATGTACATATTCCAGCAGAAGCTCAAAACAATAAAAATCAACCTCAAATGCTGGAACAAAAACACCTTTGGCGACATATTTCAAGCCAAAAAAGAACTCGAGGAAAAAATGGCGAACCTCCAGTAATCTTTGATCAAAGAAGGGCCCAATGATGAAAGAATAGCTCAAGAATCAAATCTGCAAAGGCAATGGGAAGAACGGTTAAAACAAGAAGAGCTGCTATGGAGGCAGAAGTCAAGGGTGCAATGGTTAAAACAGGGAGAACGCAACACTAGTTTCTTCCATAAGTCAACCATCCAGCATAGAGCACATAATCGCATCCTCTCCCTCAAAAAAGCTGATGGCGATCAAGTTTATAAAAGGGAGCATATAGGATCTGAACTCAACTCTTTTTTCACTTCTCTTCTCAGCGATCCCATTCAAGATAGAACCCAAGCCATCGATGAAATTATCGCTGCCATTCCCAACTTAGTTACAGAGGAGAAAAACTCCCTCCTTCTAAGAGAATTCACTGAGCAGGAGATTGAAGAAACAATCTTCAACATGGCCTCGAACAAGGCTCCCAGACCAGACAGCTTTACAATCGAATTCTTTAAAGCTTGCTGGCCCATTATTAAGGCTGACCTTCTCAACCTAGTAAGGAACTTTCACAGAGCCAAGAAAGTTTTGCCTACCATCAATGCCACATTCCTCACCTTAATTCCCAAATCAGACCAGGCTGACTCCCCCGACAAGTTTCGTCCCATAGCCCTTTGTAATGTCCTTTACAAAATCCTTTCCAAACTGATGGCTAGCAGACTTAAATATGTCCTCCCCTCAATCATTTCTCAGGAACAAACTGGCTACGTTGAAGGTAGGCAGATCACTGACAGCATAATCCTCACTCAGGAAGTGTTGCATTCTCTCAAAACAAAAAGGACTCCAGGTATGCTTATCTAGCTTGACCTTTCAAAGGCCTTTGATAAAATCAGCTGGCACTATATGAGAGCAATCCTCCAGGCTTTTGGATTTAGTCAACAATGGAAAAATTGGATAATGGAACTGGTCTCAGGTGCTTTCTTTTCAATGCTACTGAATGGAGGACCCCTTCAACCCTTCATTCCGTCCATAGGTATAAGGCAAGGAGATCCCCTGTCTCCGTTTCTCTTTGTCATTATGGAAGAAGGGCTAGGAAGATCCTTAGCCAAGGAAAAACAGCAAAATCAACTCAAAGGCATCAAACCGGTACACCAAGGACCCACAGTAATGCATCAGCAATTCGTAGATGATACAATGCTCATGGGTGCCCCCACAGTGCAGGAAGTTCGAACCATCATATTTTGTGGAAAACATGAGGTCACCTCTAACGATAGAAGAATCTTTGGATTTTAAAGATCAAATAGAGGATGATGTCATTAGTAATTTCATTAATAAATCACAAACTGCATCTCACTTGCAATGTCACATGATTGAGGCAGCATTCGACAATAAAGAAGAAGAAGATCCTTTTAAAGACATCCATGATCAAGCAATACCTACTACCTCTGTGAATAATACTAAGGTTGTAGAAATTGAACCAGGAAAAACCTTGAACATTTACAAGAATCTCACTGCTGAACAAGAAGAGAAATTGGTCCAATTATTACGAAAATACAAAGCAGCCTTTGCATGGGATTACCCCGATATGAAAGGAATTGACCCACAATTATGTACTCACCACATTTACTTTGAAAAAGACGCAAGACCCATTCGTCAACCTCAAAGGAGACTGAATCCTCACCTTAAGGATGCTATGAAAGATGAATTACAAAAATTATTGGATGTCAATTTTATCTATCCAATATCTGATAGCAAGTGGGTCTCCCCATTAGTGGTGGTACCTAAAAAGAATGGAAAGTGGAGGATATGTGTAGATTACTGTGAACTCAATAAAGCAACACAAAAAGACCACTTTCCTCTTCCTTTCATTGACCAGGTATTAGACACATTGGCAGGAAAGAAGTTCTTTTCATTTCTGGATGGCTTCAGTGGATACAACCAAATTCAAATTTCCCCTGAAGACTAGGATAAGACTACTTTCACCTGCCCATGGGGTACATTTGCCTACCAAGTCTTACCTTTTGGCCTATGCAACACTCCTGCTACATTTCAAAGGGAAATTCTCATCATCTTTGCATACTTAATAAATGAAGGTCTCGAAGTATATATGGATGATTTCACTCCTTATGGGGATGATTTTGAACCTGCATTGCAAAATCTAGAAAAAGTATTGCAAAGATGTATAGACACTAGGCTTTGTTTAAGCAATGAAAAATGTCTTATGATGATGACTAAAGGAGTTATCTTAGGCCATTATATTTCAGCAGAAGGAATTCAAGTAGATCCAACTAAAATTCAAATACTCTTGTTAATTCCTACACCTACTACATAGACAGAGGTACGTAGCTTTCTTGGATTTTCTGGTTATTATAGAAGATTTATAGAGCATTATTCTCGAATAGTTGCACCTTTATATGCGCTGACTGGAAATACTGATTTTGTTTGGACAGACAAATGTGACAATGCTTTTAATGATTTGAAGAAGCTCGTTGCAACAGCCCCTGTGCTGAGGGGCCCAAATTGGAATTTACCATTCCAAATTTCATCTGACGCCTCAGACACAGCAATTGGAGCAGTACTTGGGCAGGAGGAAGACAAAAAGCCATATGCAAGTTACTACATTAGCAAAAATCTGACCCCTGCCGAATTAAACTATACTGTGACTAAGAAATAATTTTTGGCTGTAGTTCACGCTATAAATAAATTTAGGCATTACATAACTAGGTATCCTGTAGTGCTTTACACAGATCACTCTGCTATTAATTTTTTAGCAAATAAACCTGTTACGAATGGGAGAGTAACTAGATGGCTGATTTTACTACAGGAATTTGATATCACGATCAAGGATCGACCGGGCAAAGAGAACCCTGTAGCTGACTTTCTGTCCAGGATGCCAAAGCCAACAGATGTAGAACCAGTTGAAGATCACTTCCCAGATGAGCATCTCTTCGCTGTTACCACCAGAACACCATGGTATGCTGATATAGCGAACTATTTGGCAATAGGTAAATTACCCAAACATCTATCCCTTAATGAACGAAAGCAAATAATACATCGTAGCACCCATTTTTCATGGATAGGAGGTTACTTATTTCATATAGGTGCAGATATGCAAATAAGAAGATGTGTTAGGGATGATGAGGTATATGATATTTTGAAAGCGTAACATGATGGATAGTGTGGCGGACACTTTGCAGATCATAGAACAGCCCATAAAGTCCTACGGACTGGCTATTATTGGCCTAATATCTTTAGAGACGCAAAAAAATTTGTGCAGGCCTGTGATAGCTATCAAAGGGATGGTCGACCTGGGTAGTCTAATGAAATTCCCTTGAACCCTCAACTAGTGATTGAACCCTTCGAACGTTGGGCCCTTGACTTCGTTGGTCCTATTAGCCCTCCATCGAACCAGAAAACATATATCCTAGTTGCTACTGAATACGTTACTAAATGGGTTGAAGCAGAGCCTCTTTCAAAAGCTACAGAGGATTCCGTGATACATTTTCTTTTCCAAATTTTCGTGTGGTATGGCCTCCCACAAGACATAATCACAGATGGGGGACCACAGTTTATAGGTAACAAATTGGCTGAAACATTACAGAATTACCATATTCAGCATAAAATTACAAATCCCTACCACCCACAGGCCAACGGCCAAGTCGAAAGCACGAATAAGGTAATCGAATCTATACTGACAAAAACGGTTGCTTCACATACGCGAGATTGGGCCTACAGACTACCAGAGGCATTGTGGGCATACCAAATGACATGGAGACCTACCACAAGACATTCGCCATACCAGTTGGTATTTGGAAAAGAACCCATCTTTCCTATCGAATTTGAAATTCAGACATTACGAATAGCTCAAACGATAGGTCTAAATTTAGATGAAGCCCAGGCAAAAAGACTGCAGCAATTGAATGAATTGGATGAAATCAGACTCTCTGTTCTTCAGCGCACCGCATTAATCCAGCAACAGAGAGTAAAATGGCATGACGCCCACATTAAACAAAGGATATTCCACGAAGGAGATTAGGCACTTCTATACGATTCTCGGTTTCAGGATTTCCCTGGAAAACTCCAGACTAGGTGGCTTGGACCCTACGAAATTCAGAAAGTGCATGATAACGGCACTCTCACACTAGTCACCATTGACGGATATGGGCATTCCTTTAAGGTTAATGGCCATCGAGTTCAATTATATCGTAAGCCGCTTACCCGTGAATCCTTTTGCCAGCAGTTAAGGGAAGACTCCACCATTGAAATTCTTGCTGGAGGGGAGAATCCCTCTCTCGTGCCAGTTTGATAAATTGGTTTTTTTAATTTTTGTACATAATGCATTCTTTTTTTTCTGTTTTTGAAATTCGTTTCCTTGTTAATACTTCTTTATTTCGTTTGAATTTAGTTTCTTTAAAAACGAAAAATAATAAAAATTCTGTGTTTTTTTCGCGTTGTTGTTCCTTTGTAACGGAACAGCACTTTTGTTGTTCCTTTTGAAAGGAACAGCAGTTTCGCAGAGTTTTTTTGCTATTCCTTTCCAAAGGAACAACACCTTCGTAGGATATTTTTCTGCCGTTCCTTTCGAATGGAACAGTAGTTTCGCACAGTGTTTTTGTTGTTCCTTTCAAACGGAACAGCATGTCCGCAGAGCATTTCCTTGCTGTTCCTTTTGAAAGGAACAGTGGTTTCGCAGATTATCTTTGCTGTTCCTTTTAAAGGAACAACACTTTTTGAACGATTGTTTTAAGTTTGTATTTAAAGCACGATTGTTTTGAACGATTGTTTTAAGTTTTCAATACAAAAATACAAAGAAAAAATAAAGCACTTCCTCAAGTATGTATGAAGGACAATGGTTCCATGGGTTACAAAACAACTCTGTCAAGGTTATGGACACCTGTGGGAAGCAGAGCTCTGTTAATGGTATTGAAGTCATACTTATATAAATCAATAGTTATTTAACCCTCTTTCCTATAATTTTTATTGAATATCAAACGAAATGCATAAAATTCCTTAAGTTCTATCCCCGAACCATCACACATGAAAAATATTATAAATCGGTCATATTACTTTAATGTGGTAAATAGCACAATTACATTAATCTTTTGCTGTCCCTTCACCTCATACTTGAATTATTACAACACGATTCACTCATTATTACCAATTTATCTTACGCATCGATTTTAGTAATTACTTAATTTGATTGACTTTATCATGATTGCGCCTGTTTTTTCACTGTCGTCCTATTGTTGTTCCACACATGCCACCTTAATCGATGGTCGAGGTTGACCTTTCATTCGTTTGGGGGGCGGAAATATCAGAGAATTGGAAAAACTCTCGAACGAGAGTTGGAAAACTCTCGGACGAGAGTTTTTCCAACTCTTGTCCGAGAGTTTTTCCAACTCCCGTCCGAGAGTTTGTCCGAGAGTTTTGTGACCACAACTCTCGGACGAGAAAATGCAAAAATCTCGTCCGAGAGAATTTTAACTCATGTTAAACCCGACCAAACTCTCATCCGAAATATTTAAAATTTCTCGGACGAGAATTTTGAAAACTCTCGGCCGAGAAATTTAGTTGACTTTTTTCTCGGCCGAGAAATTAAAAATTTCTCCCGAATTCTAACCATCCGCCAAAAACTGTTTCCCAACTTCGCGATTTGACCCTTACAGATCTGCAGTAATATTCAAAAAATTCTGAAGTATATGGTGTACAGCATATCAGATTTGAAACAAACATGGATCGGATGGCCAATCCATGGATCACCACAGTGAAAGGAAGGATCCAATCACTAGAGATCTCTCCTGCAAGATGTTTCCAAAACTCCCTGCAACTCTGCTCTTGAAAATAATGCAGTAATGCAAAAGGTATTGTATTGTAGACTCTAAATATGCTTTGGCATGATGTGAAGATATGGATCTGAAGCTCCCAAGGTCTAGAACACTCTTGTCAAGGGGATAGAAGACTTTCCCCATGAAAAGGGGTGCTAGAGATGCATAGATCTGAAGAGATCTATCCTCCACTTGCTGCAGCTCACAGGGACAACCCAATGCTAAACAAGATCAATGTTGTAGGTGCAAGATGAAGCTTGGCCAAATGCTAGATAGTGGACAAGACAAACAAGGCTCCTCCAAGAGCTACTCTAGGAAGGAGGTGGGATTCCCGCTCAGGGACACCCAATGCTAAAAAAAATTATTCTCAGCTAAACAACTAGAGAATGATATATGTCTAACCAAACAATATATGTAGAAAATTATTATCATCAACAACCCTCTCATGTTGCTTTCCTCTTCCTTTTATAAGATAGGAGTCTTGTCAAACCCTAAACCACTTCATTAATTTAGCTCCTTTCACATGTAGAGAGTCCATCTAGAACTCTATTGTGCCTCAAGGAGGTTCAATGCATCTAGACTGAACTGTGGATTTGGTCAAGGTTGACCCAATCTCATAGTTCAAACCCATTCACACCTGCAAGTGTTTATTTTACATGGCCCAGATTTGTCCTTGTTCACATGGGCATTGATTTATTCATTATTTTCAGGAGTTTTACATGTCCTCCTTTACTCATTTTTTCAATTAACAAAAAAGGAAACAAAATTGAATATTCCTCTTAGCTTGGGCTAACTAGGAATATTAGAATAGTCTACCTCATCAGTACATTCTTCTAATAAATCTGCCAACACTTCTGTAGAAGTGCCAAACTTTGTCCATTTTTCTCACTTGCAGACTCTGAACTGAGAAGATAATCCTCTTTGGAAATTGTAGGTCTTTCTTGAATAACGATGTATTGACATTCTATTACATTTGAGCTAGATTATAACAAAGGAAAAGAAGTGCCTGAAACATCCAAGGATGACCTTGAAAACTGTAAAACCCTAATGACCTAATGGGAGTGCTTTTTGACCCGATTTTGAATGAAATTTTGCATAGGGATTTTCAGGTGAAAAGAGGGCATTGTTATAGGTTATTATGCTCAAAGGGACATGGGAATGAGTTGGCAACAAGAAAACCTAGAGGGAGGGTGGAGTTTATTGACAAGAGAAAATGGGGAAATAAGGTTCTAGGTAGGAATGAAAGATGAAAATGAGAGGTATAAACCGTTAATGAGTCTTTTAAGAGCAACAAGGTGAATTTGAGATGGCAAACATGATAAATGAGGAAAAAGGTTTTATTAAGATAATTAAGGCAATGATATTTCTTGATGTTCAAACTAACATAGAATGGAGGTACAACTCCCTCTTGAAACTTTCCCTCTACCTCTGGTCCAAACAACAATTCTGGCCTGTCATCAGTCAGATTTAGAGTATCGGTGTCATTCCCTATGTTTAAAGCCTTCAAAACTTGAGACCTATATACATCTTGAGTCACTAATTCAGTAAGGGATATGGCTATTTTTATCTTGGCAATTTCACTCTTAATACTGAATGGTGTCTGTGTTGTTGGAAGATTTAACTCAGCTTTATCAGACATGGTCTTTTCACCAAGCATAGTTTTCTTATTTATTTTGAATCTTAGTTGAAACAGTTTTTTCAGGGCCACTAGTTGATCTACTAGGTCATCATTGGTTACCATCACGTTGGCTAACTTTGTTTTTGATTTGATCAGAATTCTTAGCCATGGTGTTTGCATTTTCTGTTGTCTTTTTAGGAGTGTTTTCAGGGGTCTTCCTAGAAGCAATTTATATTTTTTTCCTCTTTGGGGTATCTTGGGTTTTCCTACTTCCGAGGTCATACTGCCTATGAACCTCCATGATAGCATTTTCAAATCCTAGTTTATATTCTTCGGAATCCTCATATGTTCTTTCAGCTTGGTTTGAGGAAAACATACCTTGTTCTTCTTCTATGAGAAAAACAATGTCCTCGCTATCAGAGCCTATTAGATTCACATGGTTTTATTCCGGCTCTTTAGTTTCTGTTTCTTCTTCATCTACATAGCTTTCTTGGAAAGGAGGTCTGATTTTCTGGTCATTTTCTCTTTGTCTTATTTGAGGAGGATCTCTTCTGAAGTTTTGGTTTCTGTTTTTGTTTTGAGGATTTGTTTGGTTTTTCCTAGGGGTTTCTCTTTCATTTAAGTTAATTCTCTCCATCATCCTTTCCATTACCCTAACTAGATTGTCAATTTTAGCATCAAATGTCGAGGCCACAGGTTCCTCTTTGTATGTAACCCTCTTTTTTGTTCTCATCCTAGCCGTTTTAATAATTAGATTGGCTTCTACACTTACTGCTCCCATTTGCATGTCTTCTAAGGTGAGGGGATCTATTTATCTTAATTGGTAAGCCATGTTGGGATCAAATCCATCTGGAAACTTTACTAGGGATAGACCTTGTGGGGGTTTCATGTGGGGAGGGAGTGCATTGTAAACACTATTGAACCTAGTGCAGTAGTCTTGGGCACTCTCTCCAACATTTCTCTTAAGGCTTTCATACTCTGATAGGATTTGAAGAGGATTTTTCTTAGTCTCCCATGTTTATGAATGTTTGAAGGGAAGGGAGATCATGAATGCAATTAGGGGTTAAGCTCTTGAGCCATTTCTTTGCTTCTCCTCCTAAAATTTGGGCAAACATTCTCATCTATATGGTCTCATCTTCTATTTCTTGGTAGTCAAAAGCATCATTCATATTGTCTACATGATGTTGGGCAGTTGTAGGGCCAGTTTCATTAAAGTGAGGGATTCTAGATTGATAGTCCTGTGGCATAGATAGTAAAGTTTGTGGCAGTACCAATGGGGAAAACCATGCTTCCATGATTTGAGGTAAAGGAACCTAAGGTTGGTTTATAAGAGGAGGGTTTATGAGTGGAGGTGGAGGATGAAATGGAGTGGTTTGCACAGTGGATGTATGAATGGGGGTGGCAGATGTACTTGAACCAGCTAGATGATTTTGAGAAGATTTGGAACGAAAGGAGTCAAAGTGTTGGAGAAGCTGAAGATCAAGAGGAGTGGAAGGAGAGGCTTCTCTACTAGGACTCTGCTGTAAGCTTGTAGGCTCAAGGTTTTTCTAGTCTACCCAACTCTAAGACTTATTTCTGAATAGGTTTCTGCTATGGTGTAAGTCAAATTGGGTATCTTGCAAGGATGTAAGGTTTTCAGGAAATGAACTTTCTCTGTGAATTGGTCTAACAATAGTTGAATCTTAATTTCTGGAAGTTTTTCTTAAGATTATTTCTGGGTCATCAACTATCGTAGGAGGATTTGGGTCAAGGTGAGATCTGGTGCTGATTCTTTGTGAAGCTAGATTTTTCAGACCCACAACACAGAGAGGCTAAAAGTTTATAAGAGTTTTGAAAACAAAACAATCTGTAAGAATACTGAATTCACATAGTATGTGACTGGGCTTTATACTATTATTATTGATTAATACATTCCTAGGGGAGTCTGTGAGAACCAGTGGAGTCAACAGGTCTAGTGAAGCCCAGTGGAGTCACCAGGTGGATGTTGCTAACTGTTTTGAGGATTTGTTTGTTGTCCACCATAAAAAAATTGGATACCAATCTTTAGATATTTTTGGGTTTTACGAGTTCTTTATATAAAACTAAGATTTTCAATGAGTGTCCCCAACGGAGTCGCCATTATGTTAGGTCCCTGAAATTTGTCAGATTGCCAAGACCAAATGAACAAGGGTAACATCAAAGCAACTTTGGAGTCCTAGGACCTAGCCTTCCTATACTTAGAGAGGGATCTCTCTATATTTGTATAAAAGATATGACTTGATTGATTTAGGATGCTGATTTTAGGCTAGTTAAAATGATAGGGTTTGTTTGTTTTGTTTTATTTGGTTGGGCTGCTTGTCAAGAAGAACATATAGAGTAAGAGAAATTTAAACCATTGGGATATGGGGTTTGTGAAAGGCTTTAAAAGTACAACAAAAAATCAAGGGTGTTTCATAGGGCAGGTTAACAAAGCCAAATGGATCTTAATAGCTTAGGTGGGTTTGAAATGAACATTAAATTGTGAGTTTAGTAGGTTTAAAGGGAAATTAAGAATCCTTTAACATATACTAGAACAAGAAAAGCCTTTAAGATCACTATGCTTAAGAAAGAAACAAAGGACAGGGCACACCATAAAATTCTTTGACCTAGCTTTATCAAGTAAACTTTGCGACAACAATCCATCAAACCCTAGAGAGCAGGGAACTCCTAACTTCTCTAGCTATTCGCTTTCAGAGAAAGAAAACATTTAAGATGACATATAGGTGATGATTAAAGAGCAGGGAACCCCTAAATTCTTCAATCAGATTATAAAATACCTTCAAATTAACTATTCAAGATGGACCAAAGGACAATGAAAACCATAAACTTCTTCAGCAAAACCCTAATTAGAAAACTTCAAAGAAAGGCCTTAAAAACAATGTTTCAAGCTACACCAAAGGACAAGGCATACCATAAAATTCTTCAGTTTGACTCTTATTAAATAATTTTTAAGACAAAAAGCTAGGTGGAATAGGAAATTAACTAAGAATTCTCCACTCAGATCTAGTAGAGGAAAACATTTGAGTAACAGAAGCAGACAGACTTAAGGTGCCTCTAACAACATATCTTAACCTAAATTTTCTGTTCTATTACAAGAGAAAATATGAAACAATATGAAAACAGAAGGAAACAAGTGAAAGATAAGAACAACATCACCATTCAACAAATTTCATCAGTCCTATGAATGTGCTTACCCCACTGACATTCAATCCAAAACAGTGACAAAGCTCCGAAACCAATTTCTTCACAACTCAAAGTCTATGTAATATTCATCTCAATAATTAACCAAAAAAAACTATGAAGCCTCCATGCAATATTTATCTAGCAAGTGAGGAGGTAAACCCTAGCTAGGGTTTCAAAATGTCATTTATTACATAGTTAAGGCACATTGACCTTTGAGACCATGCAAGGCCTAAGGCAAAATACCTAAAACTCGTTTATTGCAAAAATAACTTCTAACATAAATATTTTAGCTAATTTAGGAAAAAGTTTGACTTTAAGGCTTAAAAATATCATTTTCAATAACTCCTGGTAAGAGCACAGCTCCAAGGTACAAGGGTGCATTGACAATGCAAACGCGCAACGCCAAGAGTGGAAAAATCACCTATTTTGCAGCTGACTTTTGGAGGCCTTCCCGGTGTCCAAATGAGCTCCATGATGGCTCATTGGAAAGGTCTCAGAGTCTATTTTCCATATCTGCTTCAATTTTCTAGAATAATTCCCATTGGCCTTGTCAAAAACCACTTATCCCAAGACTTCTAAATGCGCAGCGCCAGTGCCAAAAAGAGGGCAAAAAGGTGATGTTTTGGTAGTATTTGGCCCTTTTGAGGGACCAGTTTTTCTCCAAATGTTCTGAAATTTTCTGAGGTTGATGTAATTGGCATGAGGAACATGAAAATTCTGACCTTTTTTCATTTGAGTTCCCCAAAAAATAGTGCAACGCCAATGGTGTTGTGTGTTTGGCCCAATTTATGCAAGCCAAACTTTCAAAATTTCAAAATGTGCACAGAGTGCCAAAATTTGAAATTTTTTCTGCTGATCAAGATTGGGAGGCTTGGAGGGACACATCAGCAAGGATATTGATCTTCTCTTTCTCCTTTGCCTCGGTCAAAGCCTGAATATTTGCAAGGGCTACAGAAAAGATAATATGGTATATGAGGCATCCTAATTCTAGTGAAATGCATTAGAAGATGGATATGGTATGAGTAGAGGCGGGAAAACCTTACCTCACAAGTGAAATACTTCATTATTATCTTCATAATGGGTGCATATCTATCAAGAAGATGAGAAAAAGGGAAGATGGACTTGTGGTGATCTTTATACCTAGGCTTGAGGTATGGTTCAAAATAACTCATTTCCAGGTTTTCTTTCTTGAACCACTTCTCTCCCACACTAGGTATCCCTGTGGAAGTTGCAATGGCATCAGTGGACATCTTAAATGTAACCCCGACAATATTGACTTGTTTTTCAGGTAGGTTGATGATGAATAATCTTGTTAGCTCTGGGTGATTTTGGACTTGCTGCACCTTCTCGCAAAACTCAAAGCAACCCACATGTTTAAAGAAACAGTGAGAGGGGATGCCATACGGTTCCCTTGTGGTAATAGGTTGAAATCTGTTTATCTTTCCTCCCTTGTGGTCATGTCTCTTTGGCATTTGTGCCTCACTACCACTATCTTCACCCTCAGACATTTTAAACTTTGTTTTGGAAACCCTAGGGTGCAGGTGAAATGAATGAAGGGAAGGAATGAGATGACAACCTTGCAAATGAAGGGAATGAGTGAATGGATATAGGTTGAGGAAATGAGTGAGGGGAAAACTAACTCAATGACAACCCTCAAGCAATGTAATTTCCCTTCTTTATGACTAATTTTCTTCAAGGAGGATGAAATAGGAATAAAATAGTTAACTCAAGCTAAAACTTAGGGTTTCCTTTTCATTTAATTAAGAGTAACAAAATAGCTTCAAAGTAGATTTTATGTCATGTAATTGCCCCTCAAGAATGCTTGGAGGACCTTGGCAAGAATTTGAAAGAAATTTGATGTGATTTGAGTGGTTGGAAGAATTAGAAACCCTTTATGTCCAAGCCCACAACGCCAGTAGCTGAGGGCGCAGCGCCAACCCAAGCACTCAAATCCAGTCTCTGAGCGCATAGCGCTAATGAAAATTAGCACATGGTCCTTCTGGAAAGGGAAAAATGCAATTCCCAAGTGCACAAGGCCTTCATAATTTGTGTGGAGGAAAATTGGCAAGGGCGCAATGCCAACTCCCAAGCGTGCAACGCCAAGAAAATTTGCCCGAATTCTGCTTGCAAACTCACAAATGTTTCCTTGCTAAGTTCTCCAAATGTTTTGAGAGGGAATAATGATTCATTTGAAATGTTAGATGATATTTATAGGCAAATGGAATTTTGATTTAATTTGACAAACCCACTTTCTAATGTTTGAAGTCCTTTTTCTTTTCTCACTAACACTCTTTGACACTTTTGCCTTGCAGGTTGCTGAAATCATGGAATTTTATTTTCTTTTTGTCATTGAGGCATGATAAGTTCATTTTGAAAACTTTGGGATTTAATCACATAGTAGCATCATCAAAATATTCTGTAGTTTCCACCATAAATTTCAACTAATCTTTTCCACCTTTTCTAGCCACTTTTTTCAAAACCCTAAGCGTTTGTAGTTATTTACAACAATCATCAGTGTTGTCTTCTAAGTTCTCTATAGCCCTTTCAAGTTCATTCATTTTTGTCCGATTCACCTTACCTTTTTCCATATTCCATCAATATTTTTTAATATATTTTCTTCATATTTGGCCTTGTGTGCTTCCTCCATGTCATTTTATGCAAGTGATCACTACTTTGGCACTCAAATGGACTAACCAGTTCATAACCCTAGTCACCTACAAGACCAAGTTTTTCTTCTTTCCCTTGTTGTAAGTTGTTTTCATTTAGGAGTAGAAAGTATACCTCATCAATACCTTCTGCTGATAAATCTTTCAACACTTTTGTAGAAGTGCCAAACTTTGTCCATTTTTCTCACTTGTAGACTCTGAACTGAGAAGATAATCCTCTTTGGAAATTGCAGGTATTTCTTGAATAACCATGTCTTGACACTCTATTACATCTAAGCTAGATTCTAGCAAAGAAAAAGCAATGCCTAAAACATCCAAGGATGACCTTGAAAATTGTAAAACCCTAATGACCTAATGGGAGTGCTTTTTGACCTGTTTTTGAATGAAATTTGACTTAGGGATTTTTAGGTGAAAACAGGGCATTGTTATAGGTTATTATGCCCAAAGGGATATGGGAATGAGTTGGCAACAAGAAACCCTAGAGGGAGGGTGGAGTTTATTGACAGGAGAAAATGGGGAAATGAGTTTCTAGGTAGGAAAGAAAGATGAAAATGAGAGGTATAAACCCCTAATGAGTCTTTTAAGAGCAATAGGGTGAATTTGAGATGGAAAACATGATAAATAGGGAAAAGGGTTTTATTAAGGTAATGAAGGCAATGAGATTTCTGAAATTCAAGATATTCAAGGAATATTGTTTTCATAAAACCATAAGCATCCTATAGTCATCCAAAGATAGTGAAAAATACTGATGACTAACAATTTCTTGCTCACCTCTGAATGGACTTCAACTGCTGAATGTATCCACATCACTAGATTCCTCTTTCTATTGTTGGTGTTGTAAATGATTGTCTTTTTCTTCATCATTGTTGTCATCAATCACTAAAGGCATGTGCCACTCTTCATAACTCCTGTCCTTATTCCCTTTATCAACAAGTTCAAGGAAGATAACATCTCTACTCACAAATACCTTGTGAGTATATGGATTAAACATATTATATGATTTTAAATTAGAAAAATACCCTACAAATATGTATTTTATAGATTTATCATATAATTTCTTCCTGTCTTCCTTAGGAATGTGTGCAAAATATATAGAACCAAATAATCTCAAATGATGGACTATAGGTTTAAAACCATACAAATCCTTAAATTGAGTCTTGAGATTAGGACACCTAGTTGAAATTCTATTATTTAAGTAAAATTTAGTACTAATTTCTTCTGCCCAAAAACCATTGGATAGGTTCTTACCTTACATCATGCTACGTGCACACTCCACCAGAGTTCGTTCTTTGTTTCTTCAACCCAATTCTATTGTGGAGTGTAGGGTACTTTAAACCATTGTGATATTCCATGATCTATGCAGTATTTGATGAAGTTTCCAAGTCTGTATTATCCTCCTTGATTTGAGTGAAGAAATTTAATGACTTTCCATGTCTTCTTTTCAACCATATTTCTCAATTATTTAAAGTACTCAAAAGCATCACTTTTACTTCTAAGAAAGCATACCCAAGTATACCTTGTGTAGTCATCAATGAATAATAAGAAATATTAAGCTCCACCTAAGGACCTTGTTTGCATAGGTCCACAAATATTAATGTGCATAAGTTCAAATATATCTTTCTTTCTCCTATTTAAGCTAGGGGGAAATTCATCACTGTGCATTTTTCCAAGTGCACAACCTTCACAATCAACATGTTCATTTCTTAAAATAGGAAGTCCATCAACCATCACTTGTTTCTGCAGTAGCAATAAGTCATGAAGGTTGATGTGACCAAACCTTTGATGCCAAATATTCTCTAGTATCATAGTTGTTTAAATTAAAGCTTGATGTGGCATGCTTGTAACACTCAACTTATATAGGCCTCCACTCTTACTCTTGATGCAACTGACTTCTGATGATCATACAAATGCTTTAAGATACAGTAAGTTTTGAAAACTTCTATCATTAAATTATGATTTATAATCATGGAGACAAAGGCAAAATTATTTTTAATACCAGGCACATGCATGACATTCTGGATGCAAGTGATATTTCCACTAGGTAATATCACTTTAATATCTCCATACCCTTTAATCTGATATGCTCTGTCATCTCCCAGGTAGATGTTAGCACCATTGTTGGTCTTGTTAAAATTTTAATACCAATGTTTATTACATGTCATATGAGTGGATGCTCTTGTATAAATTTTATGAATAATGATTAATTATCCACCGAGACTATCCTGATCACATACAATTTGAATTTATATGCAACACATAATCTCTTCCACTCAGATCAACTCAGATCATCAAACATGCGGAAATAAAATCAAGCAATAACACATCAAATCATCATACACATTAACACAGTATGTATGGGGAAAGCTTATAGTTGAAAACCCCGCAGCTATTGTGTATATTATAATTGAGAAATCAAGTAACAACTCAGTACAATACTCCTCACAAGTACTCAGTACTTTCTCATGAAGTTACCCACAATCTAGCTCAGTTTTGAATAGGTTACTGGTTCAAAACTCACCGCCAATTTCCTTGCCTCTATTGCACAATCCAGGCTTGTTTATATAGAGATCCAAGGTTCAAATCCCCTTGGCTTGACTGCGCAATTGTCATGGAAAATTCCTCCAAGTGTGGTGCAAAACTCATGCACAACTTGTTAGCACTCAAATCTACCTCAGGCTGAAATGAAGTAAAACTCAAGGCTACATCAAACCACGCTCAGCCTCGTAGCTAGCCCTACGAGGACAGGAGAGGGCTCTCTCCGTCAATCACGAGAAAATAAGCAATAGAATGCGAGATGACTTACAATAAGAACTGATTTTAGGCTAGTAAAGGGATAGGTATGTTTGATTTTTGGTTTTTTGGGTTTTCGCTGGAGTAATGGGAAAACAAATTTTGGGTCCGGGGATAAGGTCAGACCTTTGCAGAGTTCAAGCTGGGGCGAGGTAGGTGATGATCTTGATGCTTTGAATTGGATATATGGATAGATTAGACCGACGAGGAGCTGAAGAGGGCAAAGAAGAAATTGGATCCTCTCCAAACAGCTGAAAACATATAGAACTAACTGAATTCAAAGGCCAAGCACTGTAAACAATGGATTCAACCTTATTTCACTCATTCAATTTAGTTCAGAAGCATAATGAAAGGATGGCAACATTAAACATGAAGAAACTTACAGTAAACAAAGAAGAAACATCATCAAGAACAGAACACCACAAGGATCCCAACAAGTGCCGCAAAACCCCTGATCTTTCCTTAGCCAAAATATGAAAAATATGTACAATGATATCAAAAGTATCCCAAGAGTCCAACCTGTAGAATGCCTCGGAAATTACAATATATAGATCACTCTAACACCTTTCCCCACCTCTAGGGGTCGAATTCCCTCTTCAGGGATCAGTTTCAACTAATTCTAATCATGGAACTACAATCTAGGCAGCTAACAACTTGCCTCTAAAAGAGTGGAAACTGATCCATTACATGATTTTTTACTCATTTGAGAGTGAATCTTCTAGAAGAGATAAAAACAAGCCAAAGTTACATGCCAAACATGAATTTACATCATAAAAACCCAAAAATTCTATCCATAAGTAAAACTGGTCCATACTAGGCGAAATACTGAGCTGGCAGCTGAAAATTCAGGAAAAATTCTAGGTGGGTCGCTCCTGAACTGTGTGGGTCGCTCATGTTCCAAGCTGAATTTGAGGCACTTCCCTGCATCAAAATTGAGCTCATGATAGCTCGTTGGAAAGCCCTGGATGTCTACTTTCCAAAACAAGTAGAATTTCTTAATTTGGAGTTGATTTGACCCTCCAAAACCTCATTCTCCCAGAGGTACTCCCTGCTGGTGCAAAAGGTGGCAGCAAGGTGGTTTTCATGGTGTTTTTGAGCTGTTTGACCATCCAGATTTTGATGAAATGCTAAGTTGACTTCAGAGGATACATAATTAACCATGAAAAATCCAAAAATGTAAAAATCTCCTCCAGCAAGTGTCCCAAAAAAAAGTGAGCGCATGAGCGTGCGACCCACGTAACTGAAAACCCTGTTTTTAGACCAAAAAATTTCAAAATGACAAAATTTTCTCCGAATTTGCTCAAATTCGGAGCGAAGACCCTCCATCATGTATATTGCTTAGTAAATGAAGCCTCGGCCAAAATCCGGAGTGGATCAGGCCTTTTCCGCCATTTTAGTGCTCTCCTGGTGCATGCAGCTCCTGTGGTGAAAACACTGTCTCGGTTGTATGATGTGTTGTTGTCAGTCATGATGTAGCAATGTGTATGTTCAACCTGTTGAAAATGAGAAATGGGGCCTTGGTGTCTTTGTCTCCATCATGATCCTGTGAATGTACCTACGCTGATGAAGAAGGCGAGACCCCTTCCACCTCACGTGGAGATAGTACTCGCGTTGCTGATGAAGTCAACGAGACCCCTTCCACCCCGGGTGGAGATAGTACTCGTCGTGATGTTGAAACAAAGCTCTGTGGCTTCTTGATATGTTACCACCACTGGCGCACTGCTATGCTCCATCTCAGTACATCAACCTCAACGATTGAGTCACTGTCCGACTCCTGCTCATACTCTGACTCTGTCTCTGACATGGCCTGGAACAAGATAATGGCACTATGTATACTGATATAAATGCAGTGAAAACAAAGTTATGATGTGTGTTTTAACACCCCACAAATATCCCCCACCGTCAAAGCACCATAAGGAAACAAACAATGATAATATCTCTATTTTAGGTGGATTGCAAAAGAAGCACAGTCTCTGTTTTAATTGCAAGTGAAATTTGGCAAATGGTAGCAGGCAGCCTTTAGAATATTGGATAAACTTTGTCAAAGGGAAAAATGAATCATAAGACTGTGTTTTTCAATGGGCGGTGAACAATGAGTATAAGAACGTGTTTATCATTGGGCAGTGAGACACAATATGACCAAGATCACCATGAAACACAAGCCATGACAGTGGTAAAACAATAATGATGACCACGGTGGTATAATAGGTGTGAAGACAGTGGGCTTTGAACATACGTGCCAAGGTGGATATACCAATGATATAAGGTGGAGAAAACACTCATAAAACCATCCATACATATTTCAAAACCCTGAGGAACAAGTCAACCATGTATGTAGGGTTTTACTCCTCCATTCAAATGTTTGAAGACTTCAAGATACCATCAACACATGAAAAACTACTGAGCAACGATAAAAACTTGTTTGCAAGTTACTAGAGTTGATTCGAATCGAAACTAGGCGCAAAAACACAATTTTCTGAACTCTGCTGGCAAGTGGGTCGCTCTGCCCAGGTGGGTCGCTCTGCCCAGGTGGGTCGCTCTTCCCTCTTGCCACATAGTGCATTTTGAAGGAAGCTTTTGGAGGCCTTCCCGGTGTCAAAATTGGGCGTGTGATAGCTCGTTGGAAAGATATTGGAGTCTACTTGCCAACACAAGTGGAATTATGCAATTTGGATTCCATTTAACCTGTCAAAAATCAAATATCCCAACACTTGTCAAAATGATCAGAATGAGGCTGCCTCAAGGCAGAGCGCTGTTGCAATCAACTTTTGAAGGTCTTCCTCAACTCCAAATTGAGCTCATGATAGCTCATTGGAAAGGTATTTATGTCTAGTTATCATTTAAATCATCAAGTAAGTCATTTGGCCAACCATGCTAGGAGAAATATTGATTTTTCCAAGGTCACTTCAGAGGTGCATTCAATTCTCCTGAGGCAACGGTATTTTTGACATTTATCTAAAACCATGATACCTGTGTAAAAAGTGAAGGAGGTTTTTCTTCCTTGGGATGTGGTGGACAAAAAAATCTCTCAGTTTTCCAAAATTCATCTTTGATTGCTCTGAAACATCTTTTGAGTGAAACCGATCCCGATGTGTGGAACAAGGGATTTTTTCGAAATGAAGCGAAATGAAGGGGATAAGGGGCTTCTAAATTCTTGGGGAAATTTTTGGAAGTAGGGAGGGATGTTAGGAAGCAGGGGAAAGTGGAATCACAGAGATTGAGTAAGGGGAAGGAGTCCAAAAGGGAAAAACACAGGCCTAGCCTAGAAAATTACCAAGTTGGGGCTAGAAACTAGGGTTTGTGCAAAAATGAGGAATTTGGGGGATCTCAGTGATGGGAAGTGTTTAATAAGGTATATTAAGGATAGGGGAAGGTGTGTGAACATCAGGATACAAGTTTTTCCGACGATTTGACCATCCAAGAGAAATTACCTCCAAAACCCTAGGAGAGGGAAATGGACCTTTCCTAGGCACAACTGAAGCATGAACGAGGTGTAAAATGACCCAAAGGAACTTGACATGATGATGAAAACCCTCTGAATGATGGTACACTCAGCTGAATGGTGACATGGACTGACATTTGGACAAATTTGAAAAGAGTGAAAACCAACCCTAGACCTAATGCCTAGTGATCAAATTTTGCTTGAAGACTCATTGAAATGACAAAATTTGACCTTGACACCTTAAAATCACTTTATAAGAGCATGTTTGATCACTGGAGGAAGGCTGCAAAGACTGACTCTAACACAACTGATGTCGCCACTGATAGCTAACTCCACCCTTTCATCTATCTCTTTCACTGGTCTCCACTGAACTGATCATGCACTGTAGTGAACTGATGTGTTCTTGAGTTGAATAATGAGTTACTAATTAATGAATTAAATAATATTTAATTCACTCTACTCATAACTAATTGATTAGCTAGTTAAACTAATCTCAATCAGTTCAACTAAAATAAACAGAACACAACTCCACTAGCTGTCTCATTAACTCCTCCAAACTTCTGCCACTGAAGTCCAACTGAAGTCAACCATGCATGATGCCATCAAACCCTTGGGAATAACGTAATTCCTCTGTCAGATGCATGAGCCACTTCTGTATCTCGAACTGAAGTGCTCCAAGAGAGTAAACTGAAGTTTATAGTCTAAATATTATTAAGGGTAAATAATATTTGACTTCCCTGTTTTAAGGAGAGGCAATCTAAAAATAGACTTCGACCTCTTTGACCTAAAAATAGAGTCTCATCTATTTTTACCAACATGACCAATTCTCCAAGAATCTCAAACTGGAATCCCCGAACCATGCTCCATATGTCTAAAAATAGACATAGTCTAAAAATAGATTTTGCGCCAGAATTTGCCTGCGGGCCCACTTAGTGAAGGCGACTTCATTTCACCAAGCTCCATCATCTTGCTGCATTTTCAACAGTTCTATAATCCACAAACCAAGTTCCAGCCTCATCGATTTCAGCAGAAAGAGCAGCATCAGGCACAAATAATTTAAGATCATGATTTAGATCTTCGCTAGCAAAATTTCCTATATGCCTCTTGCGTCTATGTATGTTTTCATCATTCTTATTTTTATAACACTCTCTAGAAATATGACCAGTTCTGCCATAGTAAAAACACTTAATTCCTATATCATTTTAGCGGATGACATACCTTGAAATGACTTTTTCTGAGATGGATCACTGCTTTTATGTGCTCTTCCTAGTTTCCCTTCGGAGAAATTTTCTTTGCCACCAATGTAAGATATGCATTCCGAGGCTTCAGTTTCTTGCACCTATATTATTCCTACATCAAAATCCTTGTAACCTCTTCAAATTTTGGGGTTTTATCCCTTGTTGCTGTTATGAAACAAGCTCCAAAAATAAAATAAAATACAGACCAACGCCTTAGAAATAAGCCACTTCGAGGGGGAAACCTCCTTTACATTACATAAATGGAAAATTCTTTAATGATACAAATTAGAAAACCTCCTTTCTATATATATTAGTCCATGGGGTCACAATATAATCCTATCCAACCTAACAATAATAACGTAAGGGCACAATAATAACAATATGGGGGTTACAGGGGTACAACAATAACAATAAGGGGGCTACACTAACAACAATAATGGAATACAATAGTAATATAGGGACCCAACATGCCCCTCTCCTTCAAAAAAGTGTTGTCCTCAATGCTTGAGTAGCTCTAGATGCTTCTGTATAAAATTCTCATCCCGCCATGTAGAATCTTCAGTGGGTAAGTTCTTCCACTTAATGAGATACTTTGAAATTGATCAATTTCGTAGCTGTTGAGTTCTTGTTTCTATGACTGCTTCAGGCTCCAATATGATTTTTCCTTCCTCATCAAGTTCTGTAAATATTGTTTGAACTGGAATTTTGTCACCTATAACCTTGTTTAAGCATGAAACATGGAAAACCGGATGCACTCGAGAAGAAGCAGGAAACTCCAATTTGTATTCCATAGTACCAATATTTTTCAACACCTTGTAAGGACCATAGTACTTTGGCAATAATTTATTATCCTTCTTAGATTTCTTGAGGGACATTTTTTTGTAAGGTTTTAGCCATAAAAATACCCAGTCTCCTACATCAAAACTTCTCTTGCTGTGATGTTGATCTGCATGTTGTTTCATTCGATTTTGTACCAAATTTAGGTTACCCTTTAAGAGTTGGAGAACTTGTTGTTGATGCTCGATGTGATCTTCCACTGCTTGAACCTTAGAATTTTCTCTTAAAGATGATGTGATGGAAGATGGATGATATCCATAAAGTGCCATAAATGGGGTCATTTTTTCTACAGTATGGAAGGAAGTGTTATACCAACATTTAGCCAGAGGTAACCACTTGACCCATTTTGTTTGTTTACCATATAAAAAACAATGAAGATATCCTTCCAAAAATTTGTTCACTATCTCAGTTTACCCATTGGATTGAGGATGATAAGATGAGCTATGAGCTAGTTGAGTACCCAAATAAGAAAACAATTCCGTCCAAAAATTTCCAGTAAAAATGGGATCTCCGTCGCTTACAATAATATTTGGGTTTCCATGTAGCTTTTGAATTGTTTCCATAAATGCAGTAGCAATTGTAATTTCTTTAAATGGATGATATAATCCACAAAAGTATGCATACTTGGTAAGTTTATCAACTACCACCATGATGACTCTCTTTCCTTCAGACTTAGGTAAACCTGTGATAAACCCATTGAAATCTCCTCCCAACATTAACCTGGAATGGATAAAGGATATAGAAGATTCAGGGTCTTAATTGTCTCAACTTGATTTTGTTGGCAAACCAAAAATTCCGCCACAAAATTTTGAATATCAAATTTAAGGCCATCCCAAAAAAATTCTTTCTTCACCCTGTGGTAAGTTTTTAAAAATCCTGAGTGTCCTCCTAAAGGAGAAGTGTGCAATTCCAAAACAATATTTTGTTTTAGTTGGGAATTATTACAAATATATAAGCGATCTTTGTGCCATAAGGAATCATTTTTCCAACTAATGTATCAGATGTACTGGGATTGTTGCAACTTTTGAATGAGTGTCCACGCTTCTTCATACTTTTTCCATTCATCCCTTGCTTTGGTTATCCAATCTGGTTGGATAATAGAAATGGCACAAAGAAATGCTTCCACCACTTCATCCTTTCTTGAGAGTGCATATGCAACAACATTTAGCTTCCCTTTTTTGTAGATGATTTCAAAGTCATAACCCAACATCTTTGTGACCCAGTTTTGTTGCTCTTCTGAATACATTCTTCATTCCAACAAGTATTTAAGACTATCATTATCAACTTTTACCTTGAATTTTTGTCCCATTAGGTAAGGTCACCATTTCTTTAGTGCATGTAGTATTGCCAACATTCCCTTCTCATAAATAGCTCTCTGTAAATAATTTCCTTTTATTGGATGACTTTCAAAAGCTATGGGTCTTCTTTCTTGCATTAAAACAACACCAGTTCCATTTCCTGAGGCATCACATTCCACAATAATTTCTTTTGTGAAGACTGGCGTAGCTAAGACCAGTGCTAGGCACATTTCCTCTTTAAGATGTTCAAAGGCCTTAGTTGCTTCAGGAGTCCTTGAAAATGCATCTTTCTTCAATAATTTTGTTAGAGGTGCTTCTATTCTCCCATAATTCTTAAAAAACTTGCGATAATACCTTGTTAACTCGAGAAATCCTCACAACTTCTTTATGGTTGCGGGGACTTTCCATTCCTTAATGGCTTTAATTTTGTTAGCATCTACCTTAACACCCTCGTGAGATACAATATGACCCAGATATTCCACCTCTTGTACTGCAAAGAAAAATTTGAAGGTTTTTTCATATAATTGTTTCTCCTCTAATAGTTTGAGCACCTTGTCAACATGTTGAACATGATCCTTCCAAGACCTGCTGTAGATTAGTATATCATCAAAAAAAAATAATACGAATTTTCTAAGAAAGGGTTTGAAAATGGAATTCATCAACCCTTGAAATGTAGAAGGTGCATTGGTAAGGCCAAAAGGCATGCCCAAAAATTCATAATGACCCTCATGATTTCAAAAAGATGTTTTCAGAATATCTTCAGTCTTCATTCTAATTTGATGATACCCTGAACGAATATCCAACTTGGTAAAATAAATTTATCCATGTAATTCATCCAATAATTCATCAATCACATGAATGGGAAATTTATTTTTAATAGTGAGCTTATTGAGTTCCCTATAATTTGGACACATGCATCATGATCCATCCTTCTTATGCACCAATACTACTGGAGCAAAGAAAAAACTTTGACTCGGTGGAATTATACGAACCTCTAACATCTCCGCAATCATACATTTAATTTCGCTCTTTTGGACATAAGGATATTTGTAAGGCTTGATGTTTGGAGGAACACTTCTTGGAATCAAATGAATAGCATGATCATGATCACGAATAGGTGGGATTCCTTTAGGAGTTTCAAACACCTTGGAATGATTTTCCAAGACTTTTTGGATATCTCGTGAAAGAGATGATTTTGATGTTGGAACTTCTAGTGAGCATAATTGTGCAATTACGCCTCGCTTTTCTTTGTTTAGAAGCTTTTTCATGACATTAAAGCTTATTATCTTTCCTAGCTACCCTGCGATACCCTGTAATTCAACTTCCTTTCCTTCTGAAAAAAAAATCAAGAAAATTTCTTGAAAATTAAAATCTACCGTCCCCAAAGATTGTAAACATTGTACTCCTAGTACAACATTAACACCTCCCATTGGAATGGAAAGCATTGGACTATTACATACATATTCCCCCATGGTTATCTTGATATTATGGCATCTTCCAGAGCAATTTATAGTTCCTCCATTTGCAACCATCACTTGACATTCTATTGTTGGGTATAGGCAGCAATTCAATTCCTTAGCTATCTTACAATGAATAAAATTATGGGTACTACTCGAGTCAATCAACACTATTACCTTTTTCTTCTTGATATGTCCTTCTATCTTGAGATTTTGAGGAGTGATAATTACTTCCAATGCATTATAGGATATGGTCGAGCTCATTTATTCTTTCTCTAGGGTTGGTTCCTGGTGTATATCCTCTTCTTTTGAAGTTTCTTGTTCATTTTCTTCCTCCTCTTCACAATCTATGTAAAATAATTTCTTCTCGGCACACTTATGACCTTTAGTTTATTTACTATCACAACTGTAGCAAAGCACTTTTTCTCTTTTTTCTTCCAATTATTGTGGTGTCAACCTTTTAGGTTGTGGAAGTCTAGGAGTAGCAACACTTCCATCTTTATAGATGTGAGTGGTAGGCTTTTTGGTCGCCATCATTTTACATTCAATTTTTCTTTCCAACCTGAATGCCTTCTCCAATGAATCAGGTTCCCAAAGGTGAACCTCATGTTGGATGTTATCCTTTAAAGTCCCTATGAAGACATCAATCCTATGTTCCTTTGGAATATCAACTACCCTCATATTCAATTTTTGTAAGTCTTCAATGTGCTCCACCACTGAACCTTTTTATTTGAGATTTATCAATTGGATAAATAAGGTGTTTCTCTTTGTATCCTCATAATGTGCTATCATTTCCTCCATAAAAATTGAACAAGTGACTATTTTTTTACGGGAGAAAAGCCATCGATACCATAAAAATGTATTTTTTTCCTAAATATAAAGTTGTAAGGCGTACGTTTTGTGTGTTTTGCACATTATTGAGATCAAAATATTGCTCCATCTGTAGTATCCATGTTGTTAGTCTCCTATACCAATAGGTTTCATTTTTCATGATTGTCTTGATTGAACTATGGAATATGTTCAAACCTTTTTCTTGAGCAAAGGTGTTCCATATTCTTAAAAAACTAAAAAATCAAAAATTTTTAAAAATGTAAAGAGGGTATACCCTAAAAGAAAAATCAAAGGGTAAGAAAAATAAAAATGGCCAAAAAGCAAAAGAAATGAACCCCAAACAAAAAATAGGCCAAAGAAAGTGTGCAAATCCAAATGCCACTACTTTTTACTCTGATGTAATAAACAAATTGTGTGCAACTTGTATTTTATGCCACAATTCATGAATAGCCAAACTGCTTTAGCTTGGTTAGTTCATTTTTCAATTTCATGTTGTAGAATAGTGAATAAATATCTGACCAAACAGTTTAATCTTGGCAGATAAGTAGATAGGTAGAGTGAATAAAGGGTGCTCAACAGCTTAATCTGAGCCCTTGGATGTAATAAGGGTAGAATTAGATAGATTTGCCTTGTAAAAAAAGAAAAAGATTGATAAGGGTTTGCAAGTCTAAATGCACCCTAATAAAGAAGAAAAAATGGTAGTGTCAAGTAGATAGGGTAGGTAGATGGTTGCAAAGTTTTATCTGATGAATGATGCTGCTACATGTTTTTGATCCTTTACTTTCATCACAAATACTGAAGCAGGAAATACATTGGAAAATCACAGCAAGCAAAGTCAAAATCATTAACTTCCCTCATCACTTTCCCCTTAAAGTTTTACTAATATCCCCCAAAGTACTAGGGTACTTGGAGATCAAAAGGGCTCAAGGCATTTCCTTGACTTTTGGAGAGACTGGACCCTCAACCTAATGATCAAAAAGACCTAAGTACTTGAGATAATTCATCATTATAATCATTCGCCTTTAACCTTGTCCTAAGTAAAATCTCATTTTGCTTAGGAAAATTATGCAAAATTCCATAAAAATCCCTCAAAATAACTTACTATTCTAAGTTTAAGTGTTGAAGATAAGATATTGCAATTTACTTCAGAAATTGTCACTTTCTTAGATGTGCAAAGTTTTTGAGTTCCCTTGTCCCTTTGTCATATTTACATTTAACTCTATTTACTAAATCCCTAGTGAAAATGCCCTATCCTAAGTATATAATTCCTTTTAAATTAATATCCCAAAAAACCCTCTATTATGTTTTAACCAAAGTATTTACTTCCCAAATATTCATTAAAAACCCACTATACAAGCCCTTTGGTTAAATATATCGTTATACAATAGTCCCGCCCTTATGATAAGTTAACTATATTGGTTATTTTATCATATAAATAAAAAACATATATACGAAAAACTTTAAACATATGATTTATATGTTTAATACAAAAATATAAACAAAACCCGAAGTTTTATTTTCTAAACCAAAACTTTGGAAAATCCCCTATGCCACCGTGGCCCATCCACCTGGCATTCCACCCGGCGTTTCAAACACAATTAAAACCCCGCCGCGACCCCTTTTTCATTATAATTACGGGATTAATTAGTTATCTGAACTAATTAATAACCTTTCTTCCACCAATCATATGCCACCCGGGATGATTAATTAAACGTTAAATATGTCGGGCCCGCATGATAACGCCCCACCATTTCCCAGTACTTTCCACCGTTGGATCGCCCCGCCGCAGATCGACGCTCCACGTCAATTCCGCTAGCCATCCAATATCAGAGCTTTAGTGCGTGGGGGATTGGTGGTATTTGACTAGTCCTCCGTCCACGTGGCAACGATCCAATGGAATCGCTCCCCCCGCGATCAATACCACCTTTGCCAATAAGCGGTGCGGGGACTAAACCACTTACCGCCCGACCCTTGCACACGTCAGCCCGTACCAACGTGACGTCACTCCTCGAAAAACTAAAAACCCCTCTTTTGACTTTGGGAATAAAACAAAATTGTGTGTTTTTATGTCATTTTCATCTTTTGAACGCTACTGTGCTTTCCGCTAAGAATTTCAAAATTCCACTGAAATCCACTGTTCAATTCGATTTCGCTCCAGAATTTCGCCAGACCTATATTCAATCATCCTCCTGCTACCGTCCGATACCTGTTAAAAGTCAGTTTGCCTCCAAGAACAGGTATTTATCCTATTTCACCCCGAACTGCAAATAAAACTCTGTTTTCTTTGTTTTTCGTTGAATCAGTGTTTAAATCATATTCCTAAGATCATTCCCTGAGTTTTACGACTGTAAATTGTTCCCCTGAACCTGCAATTGTGCCAATTTCCCTCAGTAAGATCAAAATCACGCCCGGCCTGTGAAAAAAAACCAGAAACCTCCGTTTTGAATCCACAAGAACCAAAATGGAGGCCCCAACAGCTTTGAACGTAACCCCACTGAATGCCCCTCACCGAGAGTTAGAATATTTACCTTTAGTAGATAAAGATTTCCAGATTAAAGACTTGCATTTTGATGAAAGTCCCCTTCTGAGTTATTGTCACTGCAGAGACGAGTACTCAAAGGGGCAAGATCTCATTGGGTTGTGGGAATCCAATCTCCCAAGGTATCTCATCCCTTCAGTCATTTCCTTCCCAGAAATCATCCACTACTGCCATTCTAACTATGATCCAACTCAAAGAGCAGTAATGTCCCCTGACCAGAGCATTCTGTTCCCTATCACTCCTCAGGCCATCAATGCCATGCTACATTTTGAACCTGATCAAGAGCTCACTCCCTTGTCCATTGAGGAATTGCTTGAAAAATCTACTCGGTTGTCCCCTGAAGAGGTGATCAGAAGATCACATCCTTGGATAAACAGTCTTAATACTAGTCATAAGATTTTTTTACTCCAATATTGTTATCAAATCTATTCAAACAGAGGTTAGAAATCATAACAGCTAAAGAGTATCAGTGGTTAAAGTGTATCAGGTAAAAGTCAGTGAAAGTTAAAATGAAGTTACAGAGCAGTCAAAGGTAAATAGTAAAAGTAAATACAGAAGGCAGTAAAATGGTAAAAAGAGATGAAAATACTTTCACCAACATTGAATTTTGTCTAAAGTGAAAGTAAAACAATCAAAAGAGCAAGAAAGCAAAAAGATGAAAAACACAACAAAAAGGAACATTTTTGCAGAAATTTAATGTTTTAGTCATTGTTTTGCAGAACCTATTGTGATCAATCCAAGATGAATTTTGAAAAACTGAGGGAGGTTTATGTTCTTAAGAGGACCATCTACAAAAAAATCTCTCACTTTTCTAACAGCTATTATGGTTTTGGAAATATTAAACAATGTTGGAAAACACTTTTTGCAGGAAATTTCTGTTAAGTCATCATTTTGCAGAGAATATTGTGGCCAATTAGAAATACATTTTACAAAAATGAAGGAGGTTTTTGTTTCTAAGAGACCCATATACAAAAACCTATCTCAGTTTTTCCACAGTGATTTCATATTGATAGATACATGCACATATTTACAGGCTATTTTTCAAACTCTGTAAAACTCTGTTTTACACATATTTTTGCAGAGCTTATTGTGCACAACTGGAGAGGAATTTTAGGAAAGTGAAAGAGGTTTATCTCAAAAGCATATGTATCTACAATAATCGCTTTCACTTTTTACATATCTATTACGGATTGAGAAATAAAAAGATATCATTGGACCCAAAGTTTGCAGAATTGTTGGAGCAGATTGCACAAAGAAAGGAAGCAGTTAGTGACTTGGATGCCTTAACATCAACTAAGAGTTGGATCAAATTCGAATTCTTCTCTTTATCATCACCTATCCATACAAAATAGTGCCAAATATATGCATTAGTTTGAGTGTCCTTTACTTAAGTTCTATTTATGTAAAATAGTTGGAGAGATTTGTGAACCAATTTTGATATTTTTCTCAAGATATTTTAGTTTAGAATTTGTATAAATACTTCACTCTTGGAAGTATTTTGGGTGGATTCTATAAATCTGCTGTAACATTGAGATTTTCAGAATAAAATCATTTTGGAGAAATTTATTCGTGGCTTACTGGATGACAATTTGAAGCTCAGGACTTTTTGCAGGATTCATGTGTTGAACTGCAGTTCAATAAGTCTTTCTACCCTTTGTCTTAAGTTTTATATCAGTTTATAATATCATTATGTCCATTTCTGAATAATTTACATAAAGGATTGAATCAGGATTTACTTAATTGTACTCTGATTTCAAATGTGATTGTTCTTAATGTTTTCCTCTAAATTGGTTATAAGCATGAATTCTTAAATGCTCTTGCTTTGCTAATTTTAAACATTGTTGATTACTATAATAAAGAATTCTTCATTGCTCTTTGTTTGTAGTCATCTCATCTCTTTCTTTTGAACATGGTGAAAGATTCTTAGCTGCCTTTCATCCCTTCAAGATCATCCCATCCACTTTAAATTTTAAGGATTGTTCTCTGTCTATCTATCTTGCCCTGTAAAGCCATCTTGTGTGTAGAATAGAAATCCAGTAAAACCATCCTTTGACTCCATAGCCCAATGGACTGAAAACTTTCAACCTTGCCCTTAGTTTGTGGATTCCACCATTTTTTCAAACAAACTCTTGGATCTATAACTAGCCTAAAAACTTCTAAGAACAAAGATAAATCATAAAGAGAGAGCCCTCTCTGGATGCAGATTGGCTAGATTCTGCATCCGAAGGTTGGTTTGTGGTTACCTCGGGTATACTTTCCTTTTCTTACAACTTCAAGGAAAACCTGAGTGATAACACATGTTGCAGGATCCTTTCCATCAAACTTCCTCATATCGATATTTGGAATATGGTGGGTCTTCAATCCAACATTAGAGTTTATGAAATCACAATCAAAATTTATTTTGTTCTCGTCATGAGTTTCCTCTACTATCTTTTCTCCATTAGGAATAATTTCTTGAATCAAATTTTTCAAACCTTCCTTCAAACCTTCCATGTCTAATTTTATATCATTCTTCATGTCTTCCATTTTTTTTCCATGTATTCCACGTCATTCTTCAAACCATCCATCTTAGCTTCCACGCCTTTCTTCAAACCATCCATCTTAGCTTCCATGCCTTTCTTAATACAGAAGTGTCCTCAGACACGTAATTTTATTGATATTGAAAAGAAATTACATAAAAACTTGCAGGAGTTTACAAACGTAAACTTCTACTAAATTTGAAATTAGGAGACTAACCTATTTATAAGATATATGTCATAACTTAATTTAGTTATGGATCACTTGAAAAAATAACAAGTGTCCATTTACAATAAATGATCTTCTATCCAATCTACTAACTTTATTCCTATTTTAGAGCCTAAGATACGACTCAATTCTAGAGTCCTATCTTTGCTAACAATATTTTATTTCTAAGTTTCTCTAATATTTATTAAATATTCTAATTTAATAAATAATTTTATCCTAACTTTACATTAATATATTTGGATCATATAACATTCCCCCCTATGATCCAAATATACATTACAACATATACCAAGTTCATATTTTAACTTAGTAAATTTTATTCTGCCAAGAGGTTTGGTGAAGATATCGGAGGTCTGATCTTCTGAAGGACAATAAATTGGCTTGATGACATCCTTTGCAATGAGTGATATGATATGATGATACTTGGTGTGCACATGCTTTGTCTTTGAATGAAAAACTGGATTCTTGGTAAGTTTTATTTCTAACTAGTTGTCGATGAATAATGAAGTAGCTTCTGTTGGAGGAATTCCCAAGTCCTGTAAAACTCTACGTAACCAAAAAATCTAACATGTTGCTTCCCATGCTGAAATGTACTCTGCTTCTGCTGAAGAAGTGGCCACTGTAGCTTGCTTCTTGCAACTCCAAGAAACTGCAGCTGACCCCATGTTCATTAAATAACCTGAGGTTGATGCCCTATCATTAATACTGCCAGAAAAGTCGGCATCTGAAAATCCACCAAGTACAAAATTTTTAGTCTTTTTGTAAAGAAGACCAAAATATTTTGTTCCTTGGATATAACGAAGAAATATTTTGGCTACATTCTAGTGACTTTCTCGTGGTTCCTGCATAAAGTGAGAAAGAATATTGACGGCATAAGAAATATCTGGTCGGGTAGTTGTCAGATAAATCAAGCTACCAATCAACTGTCGATAAGTAGTGCTATTCACTATTTCCCCCCCTTCAAATTTTGAAAGTTTCAAGTTTTGTTCCATAGGGGTAAGAACAGGCTTGCAATCCTGCATTCCAAATCGCTGAAGAATTTCTGCTGCATACTTACCCTGAGAAATGAAGATATGATGTGGACGTTGGAATAATTCAACTCCAAGATAGTACTGAAGTAGTCCCAAATCTGTCATCTTAAAACCTGCATGAAACTCCTTTTTCACCTGTGCAATGTGATCATCATTATTTCCAGTGATAATCAAATCATCTACATACATAACCAAAATCACCAGATTTTTACCTTGTTGGCGTACATACAAGGTATCATTAGATTCACTTCGTTGAAAACCAACTTTCGGAAGGTATTCATCCATTTTAGCATACCAAGCTCGGGGAACTTGTTTTAACCCATATAAAGCCTTTATCAGTTTGCAGACGTTATGTTCCCGTCCTTTAATTTCAAAACCTGGTGGTTGTGTCATGTACACTTCTTCCTGTAAATCTCCATTGAGGAAAGCACTTTTTACATCCATCTGATGAACTTTCCATCCTTGTTGAGCTTTTAAGGCAAGTGTGAGTTGAATGGTGTTCCATTTAGCTATAGGAGCAAATGTTTCTTCATAATCTATCCCTTCCTACAATGCAAAACCTTTAGCAACAAGTCTTGCTTTATACTTGTCAATTTCACCATTTTTCTTGTACTTAATTCGGTAAACTCCTTTGCATCTAATGGGTTTAACATTTTGAGGACAGTCAACAAGTTTCCAAGTGTTATTGTCTTAAACTACCTAATATTCATCAACCATAGCCTGTTTTCGTTCTTTGTGTTTTATTGCCTCTCGGTATGTAGAAGGTTCAGTAAAAGCATTCGCTATCAAGGCTCCTTCGTTTCTTTGTGATCCCCTTGTTCCTGTTTTATTTTGTTCATTAGGCCTTACATGTTTCAAAAGTTGAACTGCCCATTTTGGCAATTGATGTTCACTGGTTTGAGATTGTGAAAAATCACAATCATTGTAAAGAGGGTTTATATAAACTGATGTTTGTTGATCAACCGCAGGTTCTGGGGGCGGAGAGTCATTGTAAGAAGAACTGCTGCTGCTAGGAGAGTTGGATGAACTACTAGAAGACCCAGATGACGCTGATGAAGAAGACAGACTGGATGAATCATTTTCAGATGAAGGAAACTCAAGTTCATACCAATTTTGTGAATTTGGTTGACTTTGTAAAATTTCGTTTCTTTTATCACTTTTTGTTTCTAACTTTTGAAGAATACTTTCAAATTCTTCAACACTCTTACTCTCATTTTCATAAAAAATCACATCTCTTCTTACAATAAATTTTCCATTTGACAAAAGTCGGTACCCTTTCTTCTCATCAGAATACCCAATCATTGTGTACTTCAAGCTTCGTGCATCAAGCTTAGTTCGTTTTTCCTTCGGAACTAAGGCATAACAGACTGATCCAAAAACTTTGAGATGTTCTACACGAGGTTTGAAGCCAAACCATGCTTCATAAGGTGTGATTCCGTCTAAAGAAGCAGTGGGAGATCTATTTCTCAAGTAGACAGCAGTATGAATTACTTCGGCCCAATATAAAGGACTTAACTTTTTTAAAGTTAACATAAATCGCGCCATTCCTAACAAGGTACGATTCATTTTTTCTACTATTCCATTTTGCTGTGGAGTGTAGACATTGGTAAGATGTCGTTTTATGCCATTATCCATGCAATAATTTTTGAATTCATTTGAAGTGAATTCTCCGCCATTGTCAGTTCTAAGAGTGCCAATCTTCTCCTTTACTTCATTTTCAATAAGCTGACGAAAAGTTTTGAAATTTTAAAATGCTTCTAACTTTTGCTTCAAGAAATAAACCCAAGTCAACCTGCTAAAATCATCAACAAAGAGTAAGAAATATTTGCAACCTCCAAGTGAAGTTGGGAAGGGTCCACAAATATCACTATGAACCAACTACAAATGCTTGTTTGCGCGCCATGAACTTTTAGGAAAATTCTCTCGATGTTGTTTTCCAAAAATGCAAGATTCACACTTTGCATTTCCCCTTTTGAATGTTGGAAGTCCCTTAACCATTCCCTATTTTTGTAACTGAGAGAGACTTTCGAAGTTGAGATGGCCATATCTTACATGCCACAATCTGATTGGTGAAATGTTTGTACTTTCTGCTCCAGCAAAGTCAAAATTTCTTGGAATAAATGTCCCTTTCATCCTTAACAGTTTTCCATATTCATAACCTGTCATTACTGTTTTCATGTTCTGTTTGACTGAGTTACTTTTAACTAAGCCATCTTCCATAATCACCATATGTCCTGCTTGTCGAATTGTGACTAAAGATAACAAATTTTGCTTGAATATCGGGACATACCATAGATTTGAAATCATTCTTTCTCTAATGCCTGGTAAAAAAAATTTAACTACGCCTTTGCCAGAAGGAGTATTTTTTGTTTTATCAGCAAGATAGATTGAATTTAGATGGAATTCTTTGAAATTCCAAAAGAAATCCCGTCAAAAATTCATGTGTTGAGTTGCGCCTGTATCCATAATCCATGCATCTTCATAAGCACTTCTGAGAAAGCTTGAAACCTGGAAATTTGTTGATTCTGTGTTGTTGAAAACATATTCGGAACCATCAGGATCATCTTCATCATTTGCAAACTATGCAGAGTTTGGATGAAATTTGGGAATTTTCTCAATAGAAGTTCTACAATCTGCCGCATAATGGCCAACTTTGTTACATCTCCTACAAACAATTTGACTGAAATCGTTGCCTCTACCTTGAGATTGTCCTCTTCCTTGATATTGTCCTCGGCTTCTGCTTTGGCCTCTGTTTTGATTGTTGCCTCTTCCTTGAAAATTTCTCCTGCCTTAACTGTAGCCTCTGTTGAAATTGTTTCCTCTGCTTTGACTGCGACCACGACCTTGGGCTACTTGACTTTGATTGAAATTCCCTCTTCCTCAATTTATTGAATTATCAGCTGAGGAGTTAGTTGAGCTGGCTTCAGTGAAGAAGACATCTTCTCTAATCTGTTTCTTCTTCCCAAAGGTTTTATCATGTTGGGCTAACATGTCACTCAATTCATCAAACTTTATCTTCTCTAACTTTCCAGTGACTTGCAAAGTTTCCAAAAAATGTGTATATGATGATGGCAATCCAGCAATTAAAATTGTAGTTAAGAAAATTTCATCGACAGCTTGAAAACCAACATTTATGATTTCTTGCTTGATGTTTTTAAGCCATGAAATATACTCAAGGACATCACCACCTTCAGTTAATTTCTATTGAAGAAATTTTAATTAAAGATCAACCTTCTTTGATTCAGGTTGTGTATCAAAGAGATCTTTGAATGTACGTAAAGTAGTCCATGCATCTGAGGAATTTTCAATATGTATGTACATTTCATTATTAACTGAGGCTTTTATAAGAGCTAATGCTTTTCCATTTTTTACTTCCCATTTTGCAAGTGAAGCTGCATCTGTTGGTTTATTTGGCTTAATGTTGCCATCACAAATTTCATGCCACAATTCATTATATATTAGAGTGCTTTCAATTAGACGTTTCCATGTCTTATAAGATTTCACTCCTTCTAGCTTATCAGATTCAGAGAACATATTAATTAACTTCGACATTGTAGTGTAAAAAGTCGTCACACAAAACATGCCACGCAAAGATGACACACACCATGCAAAAAAAAAAATGATCTATCTGGGCTTGGCCTTGACCCTTGTATAGTCGTTGAAAAAAGGAGAAAAATGACTGAGCCTTGCACTTGCCTCTAGTCAATTTCTCGTTGAGTGTTTACAATGAAATTCTTTCAAAATTTGACAATACCTTTACAAATCTCTTCTTTTAAAAAAAAAAAAATAATTAGCCCCGCTCAAAGTAATTTGAGTTGCAAATAATAACCCTTATTTCTCCAAAATAAAAATTCTTCTTATTCCTCCAAAAACAAAGTTCTAATTCACCTTATTGCTCCAAAAAAATACAATTGTCTCCCACTCCAAATTTTACAAAATATTACAACTCTAAAAAAAATTGACCCCACTTACATTACAAAATTGAAACAAATTTCAAATCAACATCAGAAGCTAGAGGTCAGAGGTGCCTCAAATTCATAGTGCACCCAACCACGAGACTGTAAAATGTATAGGCTGGGATCTATATCCCTGACTTACGATTAATATCTCAACTTAACAACGTGGATAGCATACTATGAAAGTATTAGAATTATGCATGGCACTGTTAAATAGATGTGTTGTTTACCATACCACATTAATACAGAAAACATAGCAGTACATTTACTGCTAAGACTTCACATTGCAGAAATGGTCCATCCAACTCATGGCTCCTATGCTGCTTCGTGGTGGTACACCCAAACACGAATTATGCAAGTGAATCGATTCAAGTCCACATGCCTGAAGCTTCACAGCTCAACGTTCCACAACTTCTGCGTTTACTTGTGGCTTTCCATCCAGCGATCAATTTCTGCGTTTGGTTTAAACAGCTGCTCACGATTTCCTTTGAATTTGTTTCTGCGTTCAATGCTACTTCAATTCTGCTTCAATGTTGTTGCAACTCAATGAATTTGTTTCATCAACTGTCTTGATTGCCATACGTATGCAACAATAGTGGTTTTCTTCAACGCTGTTGACTTGCCAAACGTATGCAATAAACAATGGTTTGCTTCCACGCTAGTGTTAACACACCTCAACGAGCTCTAAAGCTCTGTTTTCTCCACTTGAACTCTCTGCGTTGGTTAGCTTCAGTGCTAACGATAACGCCTTCAATAAGTTTTTAGCTTTGGACTTCGATCCGCCTGGAAATCTCTGCGAGTGGCTGGGGGCTCTTTTCACGAACAAGATTATTCAATGGGAAGAAAAAATGTAGGAAGATCTTGACAAGAAGCTCATAGAAAATTGAACTTTAAAAACAAACTGAATCTTAAATAAAAAAATTGATTTTCAGATTATAACCAATAAATTTCTTTTCCTTAAAGCATTGACAAGATTGCATACCAATTCATCCTTTAGCAGAATTTTCCAAAAGTATGCAAAGCTAAAATCTCCATCTTTACATCATCTGCATTACTGGTGGCTTTGATACCACATTAATGGCAGAAGTGTCCTCATACACGTAATTTTATTGATATTGAAAATGAATTACATAAAAAGATGTAGGAGTTTACAAACATAAACTTCTACGAAATTTTCAATCAGGAGACTAACCTATTTATAAGCTATATGTCCTAACTTAATTCAGTTATGGATCACTTGAAAAAATAACAAGTGTCCATTTACAACAAATGATCTTCTATTCGATCTACTAAATTTATTCCTATTTTAGAGCCTAAGTTATGACTCAATTCTAGAGTCCTATCTTTGCTAACAATATTCTATTTCTAAGTGTCTCTAATATTTATTAAATATTCTAATTTGAAAAATATTTTTATCCTAACTTTACATTAATATATTTGGATCATCTAACATTTCTTCAAAACTTCCATTTCATTTTTTGTTACTCTTTGCGAGAGAGAAATTTGGTGCACTTTCTCTTGTAATTTTGATATATCATGTTGCACTTCTTCCTCTTCATGAGTCATAGTAGAGTATTTTGAGGGCTTAATTGGTGTTGAATTCTTTATAGGGGGGATTTTAGAACCCAATAATTAGATCTATTCTTCAATATGCCCTTGGAATCACTTCAAACTGATTTTTCAAACAAGACTTATGCAATTTGAAAAAAAAACACACCTTTTTCTTGCTTTTGAGGAGCTCGATATTGAAACTGAATTATCTCTATGATTTCAAATATTTAATATCTAAAATGTGGTACTATAGTATCCTCTGAATATTCTTTCGAATGCCACAGGTCTAACCTGATTTGGATTCTTCAAGACAAAGTTATGCCCAATCTTTCACAATGACCTAATTATGGATTGGTTCAGTAGAGCAAATGTGTACGGCATGCCACGTGTCATTGTTTCCCTGTTTAGCTCTACAATTGATATACATGAAACTATAGTCTGCGTACTTTCATCCACTTTTTACATAATTCCAATTCGATGCTAAGAAAGAGAGTTATGGCGATTTTCCCAAGGTCGCCTCTTTTAGATGAAATTCAGGAGCCTGCCAAAACCTTAACTTCCATAGATCATATCTCTGAAAATATTGTGAACCAAGATTTGACATTTTTACACGAAGTTCTTCAGGATTTCTTAGAAATGGGTTTGTTTTTTAGTGTTTGAACCCTCGTAGAAAAAAAGTTATAGAAAAAATTACACGATGACCTGTTTGAAGCAACGAAACCCTAGAATCCAAAGCTCTTATACCAAATGTTATGAAACCAACTCCAAAAATAGAAGAAAAGAGAGATAAATTCCTTATAAATAAGCCACTTTGAGGGGGAAACCTCCTTGAAATTACATAAATGAACAGTTCTTGGAAGATACAAATGAAAATACCTCCTTTCTATATATAGGAGTCCATGGGGTCACAATATAATCCTAGACGACATAATAATAATAATGTAAGGGCACAATAATAAAAATATGGAGGTTACATGGGTACAAAAATAACAATAAGGGTGCTACACTAACAACAATAAGGGAATACACTAGTAATATAGGGACCTAATAGCTACAAGCCATGAAATGAACATTTGATAATCCCTTGTCATGCCATTTAAGGTAATTTTCATGAGATTAGTGTTGGATACTTTCTCCCCTATGTCTCCTAAATTGTCTCTCAGTTCTTTAATTCGTGAGATGAATGCAACAATGGATTTCTTCTCTTCCATTATAAAAAAGAGAATCCTACTCTTCAGAAACAACACACGATTTGTATTTTTCATTTCATACAAATCCTTGAGTGTCACCCAAATCTCATTGGAAGTTTTGTAGTTTCAGATATGAAGGATTTTTTTGTATTTTACCAATAACTTCAACAACACCTTCATTTTATTTTCCTTCTTTTCCAAATCTTGAACTAATGAATTTGTGGCACCACTAGTTGTAGTCTTCTTTTTTTCATCTCCGTTTGCAATTATCCATGTACTAGAACCCTTGAGTGATGTATGCAACTTGAACTTCTAGGTGGTGTAATTTGACCCATCAAGCTTATTTCTCTCATTAAGGTATGACTCTGCAATGTGATTATTCATTGTGACAAAGCAATTTCAATAGTGCCTTGATTTTAGTTTATGATCACCACAAGTGGCTTATCTGGTCAATAGATCCACAAATTCAGTAACAATTCCACTGGTCCAATCTATAGATCTCGTAATCCAACAACTAATCTCTGGATCCAACACCAGATCCTTCAACAATCCATCTACAAATATAACATCAGATCCTCCAACAATCGATATACGGATCCACCGCCAGATCCTCCAACAATAGATCTACAGATCTAACTACAGATCCTCCAACAATAGATCTACGGATTTACCTCTAGATCCTCCAACATAGGTACATGTGGTCTTGGGATGCCTCTAACATACAAAAATAGCAACATGACTTCACCATGCTTTAGGTCGTGCTAAATAAAATTTCTATAAGTTTTCGCTATTAGCGCTGGTATCTGTACTAACCACCCGCGTTGATCACCACTCTTTCCCTCTGTAATGCCAACACTGAATAGCGTGATCTCTCTTTGTTGGGGGTGCGATGATCAGGTTTATTCAGAAAAACTAGCATTATGTTACAATATTTGTTTTGTACTAGCTTACCTATGATCTCAGCTACCAAGGCTCTCAGCCACAAAGGCTCTTTGATCTTAGCGACTAAGGCTCTCAACCACAAAGGCTCAACTCACCACAAACCCACCTCACACAGAGCTCTGATACTAAGAAAAAAAAATGGAAAGTCAAATTAGAAAGAAACTTGCAATTTGAAACTAGCAGCTCACAGGTGATACGAGCTACACTTGGAAAATGCCCAAGCAACACCGCTCTATTCCATTGATCATAAAATCAAAAATAAATAAGATTACATTCAATTTAGGGAGATTAAAACTATCTCCTATAAAATAGGAACTGAGTTTAAGCTAAGACACACAACTGTGAAACAAAATTCTCCATTAATATCAACTATCATATACGAGCTAACGCAATAACCAAATCCTTTTTTCTTATAATAAAATTCCATTTCTTCCAATCTTAAAAATTAAAAAAACTCCATAACCTTATATCTCTTCACTCAATATTTTAAATTTTTTCTTTTAATAAAAATCAAAACTTCCAATCAAACTAACCTTTAACTACAATATAAACATATTAAAAATCTCCTCCAACTCATAATAAAAAACTCTCAAACTCTCTCCTACCATACCAATGTATATATTTATGTACATTTAATTCTTCCAATCAAACTAACTTTTAACCACAATATAAACATATTAAAACTCTCCTCCAACTCATAATCAAAAGCTCTCAAAATCTCTCATACCATACCAATGTATACATTTATGTACACTTAATCGAATGTACCATATACCGAATTGAGTCTACACTTGAACATATTAAACGAAAACAACTAATACATTCCTAATAAAATGTAAACTATGTAATATCACCAACATTTACAAAACTCCTTTCAAAGTGAGGATATAAAATGATAACAAAGTTCCGAAATTCCTTCCAACCTAACGATATAATAATAATAATAAATTTGTTATTCCACATCTATGTAATTCATATTAGCATAATATATTTCATTATTTATATGATTTATTTTAAATCCAGGGTAATATAATCTACTTTATTTCAAATGAAAGGACAAAATATTTATATAAGTTTTATTTTTAATAAATTAAATGAAAAATATTTTTTATATAAAAAATAATAAATAAAATAAAAATAGTATCTTTTAAAATGATTATTATTTATTTTTAAAGTCATGATTAAGTCACACACCAAATTGGTGTATAAGACTTTCTTGTTTGTGGAATAAGCAGGTGGTGTATGAGACCCCCTTGTTTATGGGACAAGGGATCAATGTTGACCACCCGCGTTGATCACCACTCTTTCTCTTTATACTTCCAACACTGAATAGCACGGTCGCCCTTTGTTGGGGGCATGCTGATCAGGTTTATTCAAAAAAACTAGCGTTATATTACAATATTTTTCTTGTACCAGCATACCTATGATCTCGGCTGCCAAGGCTCTCAGCCACAAAGGCTCTCTGATCTTAGCCACTAAGTCTCTCAACCACGAAGGCTCAACTCACCACAGACCCACCTCATAGAGAGCTCTGATACCAAGAAAAAAATGGAAAGTCAAATTAGAAAGAAACTTGCAATTTGAAACTAGTAGCTACACTTGGAAATGGATCATAAAATCAGAAATAAATAAGATTACATTTAATTTAGGGAGATCAAAACTATCTCCTATTTAATAGGAACTGAATCTAAAATAATCAAATCCTTTTTTCTTACAATACAATTCCATTTCTTCCAATCTTAAAAGTTAAAGAAACTCCATATTAAAAATATTGAATTGAGACTCCACTTAAACATATTAAATCTAGCAAAGCATACTTACTCTACCCCTTCTAGTTTTGAACTTGTGACATTTTAGGAAGAAACACATGTTCTTAACCATTAGGCCCATGAAGGCTATGTGTAATCTCATTAGTGCTTGATGTGGAGTTGACACATGTCTCTCTTTAAATAAATAAAAAATATTTTCTAAAAAATAATGCAATGTCACCTAGAATAAAAAAACAAAAATGAATATGCAAGTTCAGTTAGTTTTAATTAAAATCACTATAAAACATAAATAATATTAATTTCACTATGGTCACTCTATTTGTTATTGATATGACAACTCACTATGGTAAAAATATTTCACTCACTCTGAATCATATAATTTAAAAAATATTTCAACAGGGAATTTAAATAAAATATTCTAAAAACTATATGAACTATGATATCAACTTCATATATATTATGTGTATATAAAAAGAAAATATTAACAAAAAATATTTTAACGTTATATAGTAAACTATTCAATGTACAAAGAAAAAAGTAATTTAAAATTAAAAGTAAAGTAAAACATACCTAATACTTTAAGGATAATAAAAGAGATGTGTATTCATTCAATTCTTAATATAAAATTAATAGGTGACATTTAAAAATATTTATAATAATAAGAAATTTCCTATCAATAAAATATTTTAATATTTTAATATGGGAGATTGAGTACTGTTGTATAGTTAAAAATATATTAATAACCAAAAATATTGTTTTATTGTGAATAATGTAGTTTATAGATAAAGTTATGTAAAATTTTTTAATATCAACTATGTATATATTATATATTGTTTAAAACATACTATGTATATATCAAATAAATGTATTGAAAAAAGTAAGTTTTTATAGTTAAAAAGTTTGAATTAGTCTCACTATTTTACACTTTAGTCCTTTTTTTGGGTATATATATATTTTTTTTGTAAATTTTCTCTAAAATCCAATAAAGATTTATATACTCTATCTAGCATTCAAAAATGTGATTTAAACAATGAAAATTTAGAGAGAAAAATAGAAGCACTATAAATTTATTGTGATCTATCAAAGGATAAGATGGAGATGGATGTCCAAATTTTGTACTCTAAAAAGGTTCTAAAGATATTTGATCCAACTGATCCTATGCTACAGCCATGCTTAAGATGAACCTATACTAGTATAATAAAAAATCATAATTTAATTATTAAAGTTTATAAAAATGCATATATTTTTTCTCTTTTAGATTTAAATTTATATGATGAAAAACACAAAGTGTAGTGTAATTAAGAAAATTTCATTTTATATTATTTTATTTTTATTTTCAAGTTAAATTGCAATTTATTTATTTATTTATTTCAAGTTTAATTTATTCAACAACACAATTTTTTTTTGTAAGCTTGATAGTTCCTTTCATTTTTCACTTTTTTTTTTTTTTTGGTGATGAGTACTATAACAACACGCCTCATCACCATTTAACCAAAACCCCACAAACCTATTCAACAACACATTTAAAATAACAAAAAAAACACTATTTTACTCAAAATTATATCACTAAATTAAAAAAAAAAACTTTATAATTATTTACATACAAATATTTACTTTTATAATTATTATATATCAATGATCATAAACATGATTATTAACAAATACCCAAAACAGTAATGAAATTAGAATAATTACAATAATAATTGCAAGTGTGGCTCTTCTTTTCACACCAATCATTTTCTTTTCAGCATTGTAAGGAACGATATACTGTCAAACTCAAATCGCTCAGAACGCACTTGTCCATGAAACAAATATCTGAAAAGACAAAAGAGACTTTGTACGCAGGCCACAAATTTTAATGCCAGGCATACACCATCCTTTTTTGTTATCAGGTGGCAGTGAGATGAGAATCATGGCAGAGCGATCCTGGTGCCTATCTGGCACATGTGTACAACTGTCCCGACAACTAGCTATACATTCCCCGCCAAATTCCCTGTCGTTTTTGATAGAGATTTCTTCTGTTTTTTCGCTGTTCGTAAGCACGCCAGACAGTATATCCAGGAGCTGAGATAATGTCCGATCATTTATGGCCGTCCCATACTCTGTGGCCATTGAACTAGCCGTGCCATACTCTTCTGCCTTCCAACGATGTGAAATTTGTGATAAGAATTGCTATGTAGCCCTTATTTCTGGAAAGAAGTTGATAAGAATTGCTATGTAGCCGTTATTTTTTTGAAAGAAGTGGTTATGTATAAGTGTTCGGTCTTTTTTATTTTGTATATGAAATGAAATGATATTTTAATGTGAATTAAAAATAGTTTATGGGATTACTGGTTTTCATGTTTTTTTTTTGTAATTCAAAATTATTATTTTTTGTTTAAATTGATGATGAACTGACTTAACTTTTTAACAATTTTCTATTGAAAAGACAATGTCAAGGAACCGATACTAACATATTCCCATAACTATCTAAAGCATCACATTCCAAAATGATTTTTTTTGGATTCCACTGCCTAGACCTGAAAAATATACACACCAGTTCTTAAAATATACACAACCATTTAATCGGTAAAACAACACTTACTAAGGTAAAAATTTCTTTTACAAAATCTTTTAATTGTTGTCATATTTAGTAATCTCCACCTTGACAACAATTTTCCTAATCCCTTGTCTATTCCCATTCATCATCATTTTTACAAGCCAAGAGAAGCCAAACACCGCTGCAACTTCTCTACCAAAACTAATTTTGTGAACATGTTTGTACAATTCCCCTATGTGTAGACCTTTTTGAGAGCTACTTTGCTGCCATCTTGAATTGCATGTCTTACAAAATGGTATTTTACATCAATTTGTTTAGTCTTGTTCTGATAGCCCATATTATTAGCCAAATAAATAACACTACCACTGTCACAGAATACATTCACTTTCTCTTGCATCCTTCCAAGCTCACCCAATAGACCCTTCAACCGTATTTTCTCTTTGTAGGCATGTGAAGCAACTATATATTCTGCCTCAGTTGTGAACAAAACAACCGTTACTTGAAGCTTTGACATCCAACTAATCACTCCAAGTGCAAGAATAAAGACATAACCTGAAGTAGATCTCCTCTTGTCCAAGTCACCAGCATAATATGAATTAACATATCTATGAACTAAATCACTGCAACTAATAAAGATGAAACAATAATCACTTGTACCTCTCAAATACCGAAGCACTCATTTCACTACTCGCTAATTTTCTTTTCCTATATTTTCCATGAACCTACTGACAACTCCAACTGCATGTGAAATATTAGGTCTTGTACAAAACCTTCTACCATGGAAATTTCAATGCTAGACTTCCTCTGCACTTCTTCAGATAACAAAGCTCTCAAATTGAATCAAAATCTAGAGAATCAGTTGTGCTCAAGCTGATAGAAGTCACAAAATAGTTTGAAGACTCGGGCAAGGAGCTTAGCAAAGTAATGGATTTTCCTGGATTTTCCATGAACCTACTGACAACTTCAACTATATGTAATACCATGAGTCATACCAGGAGTCCAAAACCACACTTGTTAACCACAATTGTTCACACAACCTCAACTCCACCATCAGGTCAAGTTTATCTAACAATCCCCCCTTTAAATTTGACTTTGGATTTTTCTTGACCAAATCTAGCCAAATTGGCCAAGTGAGACAACATTGCTCACTTGCAAGCCCCAAGCCTATCAAGCCCTATCCACATCAATATCAAGGTATTTGAGAATCTCACATGCTATCCTAGCTCAACATGCTTCATCATACTGGCCTACATCACCTAGGTCTACATCTTAACTTTACCAAAGGTACACATGTCTTATAGTTGTATGCCCATTTACATGAAAAATTTCAACTCCATTAACTAAAAAAAATTAGGCATCATTCTTTCATTTCACCGAAAGTAACTTGCTTCCACTCAACTTGCTCTCCTTTATTTAGAAGTTAAGTGGCGCTATGTGCTTATTCCTACAAAGGTGAGCTGCTGCATTTTATTGAACTACATTTTATTCTCAAACATAAATTTTGCATGTATGGTGAATTTCATTTTCCGTGCTTATTCCTACAAAGGTGAGTTACTGCATTTTATTTAGCTACATTTTATTCTCAAACACAAATTTTGCATGTATGGTGAATTTCATTTTCCTCACTTTATATTTAAATGACAACATATTAAAAAACCATATTAAATTAAAAACATACTGTAATATTCCCAAATGGGAAAAGCAGGAATATAGTGTATAAACTGGAAATAGCAGTGTAAAACATCACATCAAGATATGAGACCAATATGGAGCTTCTTTATTCATTATAACAACAAAAAACATGTGAAAAATAATGGGCCACAAAGCATATACAAGATACAACAAGCCTCCAATAAGAAAACCCTCAAGAATGAGGTGCTGCTACTAAATCAATAATGCTAGAAGACTGCTACAACGCAGTCATAGGAGCACTGCTACTGCATATGAATACACAAAAGATAAAAGGGCTGATATTGCCTCATAAGATACAAAGAATAAAGATCTAGGCTCTATAACAACCTTCCAAGACACCCAAGAGGGTTTCTGGGAAATACACCCAATACAAAAAATGAGCTACATCCCTAGGGCTGAAAGTATGCTGCAACAAGTAACTGAAGAGCAATGGCTGAAGCTGATATGAAAATGAATTTGCTCTCCTCCAATGGATCCCCCTGATGAAAGGTGTTCACTGAAGAAATCACCTCCCAAATCACATACTGCAAATAACCCTGCAACTCCTCCCTAAAATAACACAGATCTAGACTAATACTACATTGTAGGGGATAAACACATTGTGGCCTGGTGCCAAATGTATCAATGATGTTCCAGGGCCTTCTTTACCAGCCTCCCAAGAGAAAGGAACCTCCCTCCAATGAGATCTAGCTCAAAAATCACCCAAATCAACCCTCCACAACTTCTGCCCTGCAACACAACACAACCTCTCAACATAAACTTTATTGTACATTAAGAATAAGCCTTGGCCTGATGCCTGAATGTGGAATGTAGTGCAAATCTCTTCCTCGAGGCCACGCAAGGAAAGAGGTGGGATTCCCACTCGGGAACACCTTGTGCTAAACAACACTGCAATCTTAGCTAAACATCTGAAGAAAGCTATATGTCTAAACAGACCATATAATCAAATATCATAACATACATCATAACATGAATGAACTATGGCTACCATCCTCTTCCTTATATAAGTGATGATCTTCCTCACCCTTTTCCCCACTCATTAAAGGAACTACTTCCATGCATGGAGTCTCCCTCCAAAACTGTGTTGTTCCATAATGAATGCCACTCCTCCATGACATCATTGTTTATTTGGTCAAAGTTGACCCAGTCTATGTTCTCCAGCCCCTTTTCACACACAAGGGTGCTCAATTAAGCTACTAAGATGTCCTCCTTTAATATTAGAATTGATTTTATTCCTACTAAGGATATTTATGGGTCTCCATAACCTCTTATTCATAAAGCAAGGAAGCAAAAACAAAATTTAATATTCCAATTAGCTGTGTGCTAATTTAGGAATATTACAATCCTCCCCTCCCAAGTGTTGTTTTTCCTCAAGCAATTGCAAGGACAGAACTGAAAGATGTGGGGAACCTTCATTCCCATATGGAGATACAATCTCCAAGCTTTCATCCATACAAAGTGAATCACCCTCTAGAATGGTAATTCATAGAAAAAATCCTCCCATCTGCTCATGAGAGGCACCTTCCAAGTGATCAAGTTACCCAAGTGGCACATCCCATAATGGAACAAGAGACCCATTGTAGAAATCATGGATGGTCCAATGCTCTCCCAGAAATATGAATCATAAGAACCATGGAGAATCTCTCTCCTAAAGGGCACATCCAATCCCTCCATCCTCCCTCCAATCTCTCCCATAAAATGAATACGGACATCATCAATATATGGGATCAAAACCAGTGATACATAAACAACCATATGCAATAATGGAGGTGGATCATAGTCTTGCATGTGGAACCAACGCAGTATATCTCCTGACTACCTCAGATCATGATATGGTAAGTGGTTTCCCCACCACTTACTTGCTTCCATATTCTTCTCACATGCTTTGAGAAGGAAAGTTATGTTTGGTGCCTTAGGTGCACACCCGGAATGATATATCATCTCCCTATATCCTCCTAGGAGGTCATGGGTGGAGCTTCCATTACTCTGTTTTATTTCTGTAATACATTAACCCCCAGATTCTTGCAGTGGGCGTTAGAACGCGCTCAATTTCTTAATCATTACGCCGGTAATGTTTTAAGGGGCTACTCTGGCCAAAAACAGATGTAAAATTGCCCTTGTAAAAGTATAGCACTTTCAATAATCCCAGCTGCCTCAAATAGGGCAAATGATCCTAATGTAGAAGCATAATAGAGGAGGTTTTTGTTCTAGAAAATCCCCTTTGTATATATGGGGTGTGCATTATCATATTTGCAGACATGAGTGTGGCTTTGAGCAGAAAGTCAGAGAGACTGAGAGAATTACAGAGACATGTTTGGAATCTGCGTAGGTTTTGTTTCCTCTTATTTGTTGATAATATAAAGTGAAGGATCAAATGTTTCAGGTGACTTAGTCTAAACTCAGTAACCACCAGGTCTCTATTCCTCTCATTTTATGTGTTTTGTGTGCTTGTATTTTCCATATTTTATGTACTTTCATTGCTTGTAATATTGACTTCTTTAATATAATATGTGTTCACCAATACACATGCCTCTGGAAGTTGGCCATTAAGTTTATAAGGAAGAATGATCCCCCATGGAAAAATGGCTTGCACATGTATGGTAAAGGGATGCAAATATGCATCAAATAAATCATTATGCATACAAGCATGATCCTTGCCATAAAATCTACTCATACAAATGGAGTGGCTCATAGATAGATCCCCTCTCATTCCCCGAGAGGAAAGAGGTGGTTGTGATAACTCCATCAAAGAGTTATTAATATCCTCCATCTCCACATGATCCATCCATCTCCTCAAATGCTGATATATCTCCTCTTCAAAGCCTTCCCAAGTATATCCCTCCATGATAGTATGGTATGCTCTCATGGAATAAGTATGGTTGAAGAGAAAATCTTCATGTGATGCATGTAGTAAATTCTCCTTGAGCTTGGAATCTCTAGATAAGAATATCCTACCATGATATTAGATGACCTCATCTTTGACTAGATTTCCCTCCTCTTGTAGCTGGTCATCAAGTATCATGCAAGTAAAAATATCCTTGGAATAATCCACCAATAACTGGGATTTCCAATATGGATCTATCCTCCAAAGTGACAGCGTTGATGATCTGTCATGTAAAAAATTTGTCATGTGGTTGCTCCTTTCTTTAACATCTCCCATGCCAAAGTCACATAATGGAAGGCTGCTATCCTCCCTCTACTTCTCCTTTCTCAGTGTAAGATCTGAGATGAGAGTGGGTAATGATGATGTTGGGAGAATGTCTCCCTCCTCCTTGAGTCTACCCAAGACTCTCCGCACTTTACAATGACCTCCCACTGTTCCCACTCCTCCTAGATCTATGAGTGGTGCAACATATTGAGAGAACTCTTTGATCCTCTTCCAATCAGGGGGTCTCCCTGGTGGAATGCTTCCATGTAATGAAGCATCAATGCCTAGAGCAGGTTGTATATGTGAGTGGATTGATTTGTCCCTGCCCTCACTGCGCAAATCATCCTCCTGCTTCTATGCATAAACCTCCTGAAAAGGATGGGTGTATATGTTCCCAATCATTTGGTGCTGGCCCTCCTTCTCATTTCCTCATACCTTCTGCAAGATCTCACAGTTTAAGGTGTTCTTCACCATTGTAATCAACCCATGCACACCCAATGTCATATTGATGTCAAGAGTCTTAATCACAAAGAAGTGATCTATCATGGTTTATGTCCCCAAAAATGTGGTCAATGTTGGAACACACTTCCTCCATTGTTTGATCTCACTACCTATCAATGTAGACACATGCTTCTCTTGATCTTCATATGTGAGATCCTTTGGAACTTCTGGAAAAGATACACGAGCTCCTCTAGTTGAAGAAATTGCTTCATCTCCATCTCTAAATAGTGGTGGATCTCCTCTTGCTATTACAACGTTGGAGGATCTTTCTAGCTCTTTATCTTCCTTCTCCGCATCATTGGAGAATACCTCATCATTAAGAGATCCTTTGGCTTGATCTCCTCTTGAAAGAGGAATCCTCATGTATTCTTCTTGAGAAGAAATTTCTTGCTGAAGTGGGGATTTTTCCCTTGGGCAAGCATGTTGCAGATCTTTCACCACCTTAAAAGTACTCTGAAACAGAGTTGGCTTCATGGATCCTTTCAAATCATGCAAAGGTTCTAATTTCTTGCGCTTGGTTAGCTCACCCAAGGAAGGTTAAAAATGTTTTAGATAAAGTATTTTCACTAACCTCCTAGTAAAATTTGCATAAGTAGATATATTTTCATTATTTAATGAAGAAGATTCATAAAACCACCAGGCATATGCCTTACCTTCAAGATGCAGCACTGCTACTTTAATGTCTTCTTCTTCTGAAACTTGATGCAACTAAAAATATGTGTCTAGATTCTTTACCCAAGCCCTAGTTGTGCTCTAATTGGGTGACCCATGAAAAAAAGGTAGAAAGAATCTACCCCAAGTGTGCTGCATGCACTCTCATATTCTATTGTGGTTATTGGGTCCTCTATCTTCTTTTATTTGACAAAAACCTTGGAAGTTGAGATGCTCTTTGAATCTTCTGGACTGAGATTCATGTTCTTGGAGATAGTCACCAAGAGTCTCCTCCTTTGGTGTTTCTCCATCCTCTTCTTATCTTGCCAAGAATGTAGGCATGGTACCATGTTTAAGATCTGATGGTGTAGCTTAATGCTCACACCCACAAGGTGAAAAATTGGAGCTTTCTTTATGTACAAGCTCTCTTGGATAATCTCTATCCCTCTCCATCCTCATCTCTATGATGTCTTTGTTAATTCCTTGCATAGTTTGGAAAAGTAGTATTGAGAACTCCTCCTCATCTGTATAATCATACTTCCGGTTTCTTCTGAGTTACCTCATCTCTCTATCTATGAGAGGATATCCTTCTTCTGATGACATATTGACTTAAGATGCACATGGAGAGCTAAGATTATGCTCTAATACCACTGTAGTGTTCCCAAATGGGGAAAAAAAGAATATAGTGCATAAAACTGGAAATAGCAGTGTAAAACATGACATCGGGGTATGAGACTAATATGGAGCTTCTTTATTCATTATAATAGCAGAAACCATGTGAAAAATAATGGGCCACAAAGAATATAAAAGATACAACAAGCCTCTAATAAGAATGGTAATTGAAGAGCAATGCGTGAAGCTGATATGAAAATGAATGTGCTCTCCTCTAATGGATCCTCCTGATGAAAGGCTGGCCCCTTCACTGAAGAAATCACCTCCTAAATCACCTACTGCAAATACCCCTACAACTCCTCCCTAAAATAACGAAGTTCCAGACTAATACTACATTGTAGGGGATAAAAACACTGTGGTCTGGTGCCAAATGTATCAATGATGCTCCAGGGCCTTCTTTAATATCCTCCCAAGAGAAAGGAACCTCCCTCCAATGAGATCTAGCTCAGAAATCACCCAAATCAACCCTCCACAACTTCTACCTTGCAACACAACACAACCTCTCAACAGAAACTACGTTGTACATTAATACTAAAGCCTTAGCCTGATGCTTGAATGTGGAATGTAGTGCAAAGATCTTCCTAGAGGTCACCCAAGGAAAGAGGTGGGATTCCTGCTTAGGAACACCCTGTGCTAAACAAAACTGCAATATTAGCTAAATAGTTGAAGAAAGCTATATGTCTAAACATACCATATAATCAAATATCATAACATACATCATAACATGAATGAACTATGGCTGCCATCCTCTTCCTTATATAAGTGATGAGCTTCCTCACCCTTGGCCCCACTCATTAAAGGCACTACTTCCATGCATGGAGTCTCCCTCCAAAACTGTAATGTCCCATAATGAATGGCACTCGTCCATGAAAAAACTGTTGATTTGGCCAAAGTTGACCCAGTCTATGTGCTCCAACCCCTTTTCACACACAAGGGTGCTCAATTAAGCTGCTAAGATGTCTTCCTTTCATATTAGCAATGATTTTATTCCTACTAAGGATATTTATGGGTCTCCATACCCTCTTATTCATCAAACAAGGAAGAAAAAACAAAATTTTATATTCCAATTAGCTGTGTGCTAATTTAGGAATATTACACATACCAACTATACATCCATATAATTGACTTTTTATTTTCTCTTTCAAATGACTACATTGAAGAGTCAATACCACAATCACTGAGAGGCATCATGGGCTAGTTGAATTTTTATTCTCTTTCAAATGACTACATTGAAGACCACCATCAATGAGAGACATAATGGGAAATGGATTTTATTGCTCTTAACTCGAACCAACAATTTCCCAACGTTGCTGCTAAACACGTCTATGATCTTGCGAAGCGCTTGCCCAACCTTCATCTTCTTTCTCAACACAAGCTCACACTACCCAATGCAGCTACTCGTATTGTGGCCATTCAACATTATTGTTCTATTGCGTTTTTTTTAATTGAAGAATAATAAAATTGTCACATATTTTTCATTAAAATAAAAAATTATTTCTGGCCTCTTAAACAAATTAGATGTCAACAGAGTTGGTCCAAAGTGTATCTCATAGCCTGCTACTCTTGTTAAAGCTCTTAAAGGAGGAATATAGATACAACCTAAAATTGAGACGTGCGCATTTTCACATCATGCATAAAAGTGATAACCCTTCATAGATATAGATGTCATTGAATGCTAAGTCTACCTGTGCTAGGGCCTCACGTTCAATAGGTGCTTAATGTTAATCTTATCAGAGATTATGAGTAAGCTAGATTCTCTTGTGAACCACTCATTGAACCGAGAGGATCATTCTACAATCCAGTATAAGAGACATGTGTAAGTATGTCACATTCTAAAAAACATAATAAAAATCATTTTCATTCATGTCGGCCAAATTACTATATATATATATATATATAACTTGAATAGATTGTTTGAATATTCATATTAACTAATATATTTCAGTATGAACTTTTTCTCTTTACAAGTAGTGTGTGTTTATGTATCTATGTGTGTATTAATGTTAACCTTCCATAGAAAGGAAAAAGTAACTAAATGTAAATTAGAGTAGTTACTTCTTAGTAAGAGGAAAATGTGTAACTTATTCAATGTTTAATATAAAATATTAATAATGGTAAAATATTAAAATATGCAATTTAAACAATAAAAAATGACCACTATAGATTTATATTAATCACATATTTACCAAGCACTAAAATGGATTAACTGACGTGCAAATACTTTTTCAAGTTTGATATTTGATCCCTCTAGGTTTTTGTAGATCATGTTTACAACCTAGTGTGAAGGCTATGTGTAAGTATGTCTATCCCTCTTAAAATAAAAATAAAATATTCTCTAAATAGAAAAGTGATGTGGGTTATATATATATATATATATATGTTATGCATTTTTAATTAGTTGTCTATATGACATAATATCATGTAAAGTAATTAAAAGTAAGAGAAACATGTGAGTAAGATGTTTAAACCTTAAGCTTTTCAAAAATATTTTAGTACATGATATCAACTTTATTTATGTATATTTAGAAAATATGTTAAATTTTTTTTTTTTTTAATGTCGTATAGAATAAAATATTCAATGGAGAGTTATGAATAAAATATTTTAATATGAACTAATATAAAATGACTCAATACATTTATTGTGTAATCATTATAACATTCAAAAATGTAATTTAAATGCAAAAATATTACACATTATTTTTTGCACTCTAAAATAAGTTTGTAAAAAAATAAAATTGATCCCTCTCAGCTCATGTTAGATTCATGCTTTAGATGAATCTATGTTGGTTTGTAAATCATTTCGGTACCAAATTCCTGGTAGGGTTATCATTGCATCATAGTTGCACAAGTTTGATACCTTAATGTCTTACATTGAACTTCCGGAGCACTCTAGGACAACATTGCAACTTCGGGGGTTGGGCCAGGTTTCTCTCTTCAATTTTTCTTTTAGTAATTTTGGCTTCTTGTGCCCTCTCATCATGGTCCCAACCTATCATTGCTTCTCCCTAGTGATCCTTTGTATCATGTCTGGCAATCGGTCTCCACCAAACTATACCATAGTAATTGAGCATCTCGCTCCACTGGCCCTTAAAGATATTGGTGATCTGGATGGACTTTGAACGTCTCATAAAACAAACGTGGAGCCATCATGGGAAAATTTTTGAATCGTATCATCATGGTTGGAATGAACCTAGAATAAAAGGCATTTCCTGTCCAGGAAATCGTAAGCCTTGATGGATTTGTAAATCTTGAAATTGTAATGAGAATACCACACCCAATCGTTGTTCTCCAGTAAGCCTACCACTCCGCTGCATTGCAATGGGGGCTCCTATGTTTCCAAACACCCTGGCCCTGGCCCTGACCAATTGAGCTATCACCTCTCTACTTTGGCACACTATAATAGATAATCCTTAAGTCATTTAAAAATTTTAACTACATGTAATATCATGAGCTTAATACCATAAGTTACTAACACTAAGTGCCCAAAACCACAAGTGTTGAAACAAGTTCAACTCCACCATCGGGTCAAGTTTATCTAACAAGAACTAACTTCTCACATCCATTGAGCGAAAGATGACATGGATAGTTTGCCTACTCATGCAGACATGGTGCTGTTTTTCAGAAAAAGATATTATCAACAAGATTGTCTAGATCATTAATTATCAAAATATAGATTTCATCCTCAACCCCTCCTAATAATATTTAAAATAAGACTTACTAGGAACTAAATCCCCAAAAACCAAATACATAAATGAAAATCATACTCTCATGTATGTTTGACCACACTTCCTTTTCTACCACATACATGAAAATCACACTTCCATTTTAACATTTTCACAATTAAACCATATAAATGGACTAAGAAACTAATCCTCTGGTGAACATTATGGTATATTTTATCACACTTCCATTTATACATTTTCATAAGTATACCATTTATATGATGTAAAAGAAATTGTATGTATGTCTTAGGTTGAGCTAGGGTTTAAAATAATTATCCAAAATAGTAATAAAAAAATGTTTTCAAATGTATTTTATAATACAAATATTTTTAATACAAAATGGAGCTTGATTCAATGGTGAGAAGGATGGAATGTTAGGTCATATACTTGTTGAGGGGAAGAATGTCTCGCCAAATAACCAGGGGATCCAACCCAAGGGAGAGGCCCAATGAGACTCTCCCCTCTTTGGTGTGGTCGAATCCTCCAAACTATTAGCCCAACATCTAGTTTAAATGGGATTTAATGTAAAGAATAAATGAAGAAATATGTAAATCCCTTAAAACAATAACATATATACTATGAATTTCGTACATGTAATTAAATGAGGAAGAGTTCAAACATTAATCTACAAAGCAATAAAACAAAATAAGTTTGCAATTCAACAAACATGATTGATTTAGATTTTCTGAATGATAACAATATAAATCTATAATAATTGTAGGGAAGAAAGGATTTAACCTAATTTAGCATGAAAGGATAATATTAGGTTATACTAAACTAACAAGAGAAAATATAGCTAGCAATACCTAATTTATTGTCACACAAGTCTATGAATACCACTGTTCGAAATAATCCTTATGTGATAACCTAGAGTGAAACTATTCATCTAAACTATTTTGCATTACTTGAGATCAAATAATTTAATTAATTATAGAAAATATAGTGCTTAGAATAATCTAGGCACATGCAATTTCTCATTGTAAAAATTGTCTAGGAAACATCTTCTAAGTATTAAGAGAATCTACAAAAATAGTTCTTATAAACATTCTATATATCTCCCCTTAGCTACAAAAATTCCTTAACCCCGTACATATATGGGAATTACTATGCCTTTTATTTTTAATATAAAGAAAAACACTTTCATTAAGGTGAGTTAAGCCTAAGTACAAAATTCATAAGTGGCATGGCGATCTTGTTTGGAAAATAGGGGTAGAGGCCATTCTAGTGTCATCAACAGATACCTTGCATATTTACAAAAAAAGGTAAACAAAAGAAACATAAAATATGGTGATAGAATCTAATAAAGAAACATAAGATATCATCCTGAGGATCCCATGGATAGTGTATTATTAATACAATTCCTTTTAATCGAAAAATTTCTCAAATTTTGGAGTGTCCTATATATGTTCTCCAATGTTGGAATGTCCAGTAGTAAGTTCTCAAATGCCAATATTTCTAGATTCCAGTGGTTTGCCATGGAAAAAGGATTGGAAGTGGATAATACTAGGAGAAACACTTCATCCAAACATGGAAAGTGTGTTAACCTCACCATTTTGTATCTTGAAGATGTGGGAAATGGACAGTTTATAAAAAAAATTGATTAGAGAACAAAAAATATGCTTCTAGTTGGAGAGTGAAGGAGATTCTAGTTTACAATTTATATTGGCCCATTTGATTATATAAATTTTTAAATCTCCAAATATGACTAACTATCTAATACCAAGCCAATGAGCATAGTATAGGACCCCCCAAAGAGCAGGGAGTTCGACCTTGATATTGGTGCCTCAACCACAGGACTAGTGAAATATGAAGAATACCTCTAGTCCCAAATGTATAGACATTCCACAACAACATACACCAAAGGAGGATGGTCCATTGAAAAATCCTACAAGAAAGGTGGACTAGAAATATTTAGGAGGGTGGATATGTTTGGGGTGACTTGAAGAGGAAGAGTAGAATTCTAGGTAGTATGCTGTGATCGTATTCTTAGTCCTCAAAATTTCGGCCTGTAACTACTTGAAAATGAGGGCTTTCATGGCTCTCCAAATGCCCCATATCACAAAAAAATTCAGATACTAATGTTTATTTTCCAAAGTCCAGTGATGAAGGCATGCAACAATATCTGACCGATCCGAGGCAAATTGAATTTGTAGAGAATGAAACAATGAGATCTAAATCGAGGACGCAAAAGGACAGTGCATGAATAGGTGATGGATGTTTTTGGCATGTGACAGGCACAAAACACACCTATGAGGCCCTTGGAAACCCCATTTTGAAAGGTTTTCCCAAGTCAACACACATTTGTGAGCCACCGACGAGATAAAACACTTTATTTTTAGAGGTGTATTTTCGCGAGAGCCAAGGGAGATAATTGTTCGATTCGTATTGCTGTGAAATGAGTTGATAGGCATCACAAACAATGGTTTGTTCTTTTGTGTAGCCACCAAACCATATAAAGAATTCCTCCTTCAAAGAGAGGACAATCCCAACCAGTTTAAGGTTGCATATGTATGTGGCCCATTCTGGAGTAAGTTGAATAAACAGTCCAAGGTTCTTGATAGGTTTCCAAACTATGGAAAGAGAGGAAGAAAGAGAAGGAATGAAAATGTCTTGTAGGACATAAATTTCCCAATTATGAAGAAAATTTAGAAGCGGATGAGAGATTATATGCGTATGATCCAGTGGATCAAGAAAGTGCTCAAAATTCAAAGTGCTTAGATTAGCTTGAAACCAACAGCAAAGCATATATCGTCGCCCTGAATCCAAAGAAAATTGTTTCTGTCAAATCTGACATCGAATGATCTTGATATCACATTATGTTTGTTTTGGGAAAAAAATAAAAAGATTTGAATTTGGGTTGCAGGGATTCCTAGTCAGCAGTCCATACGCTGACTGCGTGATGACTTGGCAAGATGAATGGGCCCTCCATTGGCTAATGGGTGGTCAACATTTGGCAGAAGCTGATTGGTTGTGGTGTGGTGTTTTTTTATTGGTTCAAATAAAATTTGTGGTGGCCAATGAGGGAGAGCCACGTGGGCCAACCAGTGGTTGCCATATGGCCTCCTCATGGCCGACCAAAATTTTGTATGGAGGTTGAACAACCCTCAAGGAATTGAACACTCGAAATCACATAGAACAGGAAAGACCTCCATTAACTCTGCTACAATGTTACTTAACTTATATGGAGGTGTGGTGCTATTTAAAGTTTCATTGTTGTACATTCAAAGGTGGGGACCACCAACCAGGGTCTGGGACTAACCCCAACCCCACAACTTTATGTTATAGCGTTAACCTAAATTTTATTTCCAATGTGTTAAACTGACGGAATATCACATATACACCACCGAAAAACTATATATTCATTAGGGGAATTTTGAGGTCTAAAATGGGCCTCCTAAGGAAAGTATAAAATAATAGTGGAAATAAAAAAGTAAGATTTGATGACATCATCAAATTTTAGAGGGAAAAAAGAAAAAAACTAGTTTTTCAACTCGTATTTTCAACTTATCTCCCAAATTGTTTACTCAAATTTCGAGAGGGAGTACTTATTGGATGAAAAATTTAATACCTCTCTAAGGAGTACCCATGTTTCATATTTTCGATGGACCCTGCTACACGAAAAATGAGAAATACATGAAAAATGTGATTGCAATCACGATTTTTCAAGTATTTCTCATTTTTCGCATAGCAGGGTCCATCGAAAGTATGCAACATGGGTACTCCTTGGATGAGGAAATAAATTTTGCATCCAACGAGTACTCCTGCTCAAAATTTGAGTAAAAACTTTGGGATATAAGTTGAAAATACGAGTTGAAAAAATAGTTTTATTATTTTATTATTTTTTAACATTTTTACCCTTTTACTTAAAAAATGGCGAATCATCTCCCATGGTTGAAATCATCATCTTGAATCCTATTGGCTCTTATAAAGTTTATTTTGGTTGTACATTTTTCTTAGGAGGCCCATTTTAGACCTCAAAATTCCCCTAATGAAAACCTTAACAAAGGTCTGGGTGAAGTTTGGAACCAGCAGTCAGAGCCAGTTCACATGCTAAAACTTATTGCCATGGTAAAGGTTATGCTAGGGTCTGATGGAGTATGGAACTGAAAGTCACGTTGGAGGTGATCATAGGCTGGAGGGTTAACATTTGATGCCACCGATAAGAGTTGGGTGGGGAAAGCAGAACCTACCTTGGACAGGGTTCCCACCAACCCCTAACCACAAGCCTTCAACCTGACGTTCAACTATGGTCTATTCAAACCCATAGTGAAACCGAAGGAATATTACCAACCTCTGAATTTGACAGCTTTGAAGATTCCACTTGGTGCAAATTTAGCTGGAAAAAGGGCCAAACAACACAATTAATGGTTCAACAAATTTTCACTTGATGTGATAATCTCGTCAGCACAGGGAAAATTGTTGCTCCACATGGCCGCAAAAGGTGGAAATTGTAAAATAGATTGCTGGGAAGTGTGAATTGTAGGACAGTTAGTAGAAAAATTCATTGGAGCATAACTCAGTCAATTTTTGACCTTTTTGGGAGTAGAAAGAACCCAGCTAGGGGTTTTTTATTGTTATGGAGCCATTGGAGATTAGAATTATGAGCACTGTAACTTTATATAAACACACTTTTTTAAGCATAATGAAAGAGGCCCAACCATTGGAAGCTAGACCGGGAGATGTAGCCCAGGAGGGGTGAACTCCTTCATCATTTTTTGTCTTATGTATACTATTATGGTATTGATGTCTTCTTTATTATCTGCAAAAGTAAGTTTTAAAGCATGTTAATATGTTAATTAATTTGACATAAGTGTTTAAAAACCCTAATAATTATACTTGCAAATTCCACCATAAACTCTCAAGCTTTCACATACAGATCAGTTTGGTGTCAAAGCTTAGGTTCTTTGCTGCTTTGAGGGTTTATTTTTTTTGCAAGTGTTTCTAATGCTTACAAGGTTGAAGCTCAAGAGAGGAGAAGGAAAGCTTGTGGTTTCAAGTCCTCAAGTTAGTTCAAGTATAAGGAGAGCACAATTGGCACAATATCCACCACAAATTTCACCTCAAGTTGCACTTGAAGATATATTAGTCATGAAACATGAAGGAGAGCTTGAAAATATGTCAGAGGATGAAAAGGTTTTTAGAAAAGCTTTCTTTGACATGACACAAATGGTGAAATTTCTCTATGAAGAGAGAAACACAAGGTTGCAAGTTGAGAGCTCCAATCCTCCAAAGGGAGATGAGCCTTCAAAAGGTGATGGAGGAGATGGGGACAAGACTCTAAAACAAAATGTAGGGAATGGTGACAAACCACCTTTGACACCACCATTCTCTTCACCTCCATCTTCACCACCGTCTTCACCATCATCATCTTCTACATCAACCCCTTCACAAACACGTCCACCATATTCACCATCATCATCTTCTACATCAACCCCTTCACAAACACGTCCACATTCTCCAAAGGGACATGGTAAAACTCCACTGTTAAAACTTGACATGAAATTCAATTGTGTATGCATAATGGACAGGTAAACGCTGAGATATTAGATAATTGGGTTCATCAGCTTGAATTGTATTGCAAGATACAAAGGATCAAGGATGATGAGACCAAGATTCATCTTGGTTCATTAAGGTTGGAAAGTGCAACACTTATTTGGTGGGAAGCCAAAACTCAAGAGGACATGAAGAAACATGGTAAGGTTTTATTTTCTTTGAATAATTTTTTTTTTTTTTTTTGCATTGAGAAGACAATTTAATCCATTAGCATACATGCAAAAAGCTATTATGGATTGGAAAAACTTTAGGCAATTAAAGGGTCAAAATGTGTAAAGCTATACCCAAGAGTTTAGAAGAAGAGCATTGATATTGGGTGTAGATTTGTCATCTCAAGATACTTTGCTGAAATATATTGGAGGTTTTCATAGTTATTTGAGACATACAATTATCATGTTTAACCCTACAAGTTTAGATGAGGTTTTTGTATAGGAAACACATCTAGAAGAAAGAGGGAAAACTTTTCCACAAGAGGGCAACAAAAATCAATTTAAAAGTGGAGACAAAGGAAAATGGAAGAAGAATGCTTCCATCAAGAAAGAGGGAGAAAAATTAACATGCAAACATTGTTCAAAGGACAGTAACGATGAAGATCACTATTGGAAACTTCATCCTAAGATGAGACCCAAAAATTTTAACCACAAAGGAAAGCAAAATATAGTTGCAACTACATAACATGATTTAGGATCCAATTTGGGAGATGAAAAAAGGTCACAACTATGGGATCAAAAGGTAAGGAATCCATTGCTAGCACTAGTTCTTCAAATAGTTACAATGAAACTCAAAGTGAAAAATAAATAATAGATATTTTCCATATTAGATTCATCTCAAAACATAACAAGATGGACAATCTATTTGAGAGTGGCTCACAAGAAAATATCATTTTTGAAAACATTGTAAAAAAGTTGAATTTGGAAACCATTCCACATCATAAACCATATTCTTTAGGTTGGGTGTGTGACAATGGAAAGTTGCAAGTAACTAGAAAATGCAAACTAAAATTCGACATTACTACAAACTTCATTGATGAGGTAGAGCTTGATGTAGTACCATTAGATATATGTGGTATTTTTTTGGGAAGACCATATCTTTATGAAGGAAAGCTATCTTTCATCACCATGAAAAAAAATCACTTGTTTAAAGATGGTATTGAATACATTGTTAGAGAACATCACAAGAAACTAAACCTTTCACTTGTGAATGCCGGAAAAATGAAGAGACTTGTTAAATCTAGCAATAATTTTGTACTTCTAATGTTCAAACCCAAGAATGATGTTGATAATAAAGCTCTTCAAGGTTGTGATTCAAAGTTGAAATCTGATTTGGTTGAGGTTGTTAACCAATATGATGAAATGTTTCAAGAGCCTAAGGGATTGCCTCCCAAAAGAGGAATCCAACATGAAATCCAATTGCATCAATATTTCCCTCTTCCTACCATTGGTGTGTACAAGATTTCAGTAATGGAAAATGCAAAAATTAAAAAACAAATCTAAGAATTTCTTGACAATGGGATGATCTGACCAAGTACTTCACCATGTAGTTCACCTATTGTTTTGGTGCCAAAGAAATATGGAAATGGCACGTGTGTGGATTTTTGTGCATTGAAAAATATTATAGTAAAGAACCATTACCCACTTCCTATAATTGATGATTTACTTGATCAATTGAAAGATGTTGTGCATTTCACTAAGTTGGACTTGAGGAGTGGCTATCATAAAATTAGAATCGCTGAAGGAGACATATGGAAGACAAGATTAAAAACAAAGAAAGGTTTTTTTGAATGGTTTGTTATGCCCTTTGGGCTTTCTAATGCTTTTTCTACTTTCATGTGTGTGATGAATGATGTATTGAGGCATTTTCTAGATGAATTTGTAATAGTCTACTTAGATGACACATAAATTTTCAGCAAGTCCTGTGAAGAACATGTTGTTAGCATGAATCTTTATTCGAAGTGTACAAAAAAATACCACTTTAGCTACGCATAACTTATAGCCCTAACAACAGAAATGACCGCTAATATCTTCAGATCTGCAATTAGATGATCAAGACAAATGCTGCAAAAATCTAGATCTATGCATTAGAAGACATTAAACAGTAGAAAAATAAGATTTACTCCATAGATCCAATATACAAGACAAGAATATATCCAATGAATATTTTTATTAATGGCACCTGGGAGGAAAACACAAGAGGGTGTTCCCTGTTCTCCTCAATGGGATGGGTTCTTGTGAGTCCTCAGCACTTCAGATTTAGAACTTCTCTCTCTTGATGGTGTAGAAAACCCAGACAAAAATGGAAAAGTATGGCTATGCTTATGGATCAATAGCCAGACCAAGTGTTGAGATCCAGAGTGATCTTTAGGCAAAAAAAGGTGACAAATGAATGGGAAAACCCTTCTATTTATAACAAAATATTGAATTAGTCTAGAGATTGGTGCATAATTAAAATATTATTAACCAAATCTAGATCCAACTTTTATGGAATATTTTATTATATTTGTTGGAGGGAAAAGGAATTTGACTTGAGTCAAATCTCCTTATTTGTAAATAATAAATAAATAAATGATTTATTTATCATTTTAAGGATGTGATTAAGTAATAATAAATAAATAAATGATTTATTTATCATTTTAAGGATATGGTTGAGTAATAATCAAACAAATAATGATTTATTTAATTATTTAAGGGTGAATTAGTCATATTTAACAAAGAATATTATTTAAATAATATTTAAACAATTATTCTTTAGAAAATAATAAGATAAATAATGATTTGTCTAATTAATTTCCTTGTTTTGGGTTAAATATAACCATAAATATTAATTAAACTTATGTTTAACTAATTATTTCTTGAGGAAAATCAAACAAATGTATATTTATTTAATATTTCCTTATGGGGTTTCTTGTTTAGACCATCAACAACTTAATAAAGGTGATTTACTAAGTTATTTTCATAGTGAAAGCAATTTTACTTGGAGTAAAATTGGTCTTACATGGTGTAATTGGGTCCATCTAACGATAATAGGTTAGATGACCAAAAAATGGTGTAACAGATTGCCCCCCAGCATGCCAGTGTTAGGAGCTAATCGTATGACCGAAGTACGTTGTAAGAACTCAATCACTAGACATCGAAGGGGAAGTCAAAGAGAGAGAAGTATAAGGTAAACCAAAGTGCTGAAAGAACTAGACCTTGAGGAGGCGACTTGTAGGTGCAACAAGTATTTTTGAGTGAGTACTTGCCATAGGCGGCGGGGGAGGCATACCTATGCTCGCCGAGTCAATAGTACAAACAATAAGGCACCCGTAAAACCATGGAACGCAATAATAAAGCATATGCTGGCCTAAACATGAGCCAGATAAATAACACGATAATGAATCCCACATACATATTGTGCCTAGGATAACAGCCAGGACTTTGTACAATAATATCTGAGTACACGAGATATAAATACAACCCAGATGCCCCTGAAAACAGGAAAGGGCTCTAAAAATATAACTGATCCATGCAAACAAAAAGGCACTGCAAGCGGCTGAGGCCGACATCATCAAATGTATGGAGTTGCATCGAAGGATGTGATGAAGAGGTCATCCGAGTGTGTGGGGGATACCTGTAAGGTCACCCCCTCATGAGGGCTAAGACATCTCACACACACTCGGGAATCATCAACGTCAGTTGCTGCATCACTGAACCATCGAGTCTACGGATCTCGATCATGCTGAAAGGAGTTGGAGCTGAGAAACAATCAAGTCAAAGGGAAATAAGGAGTCCCTTTACCTGATCTGAGGCACCGAACCAAAGTGCAAGCTGGAACCGAGGTACACCGGCCTCTAGACCTCTCTTCTGGAATGAATGAGTTGATGTCGACAGAAGGAGGTCTGCCATAGGTGAGGCAATAAGGGATCCTCAACTAGGGCACGAGAGAAAATAGTAGGGTGACTAACAGACTGACACCAATGATGATGATGAAATGGGGGGAACTAAGTAGCGAACAGACGACTTCCCTTGTTAGAGCATAAAGGGCATGGATGGCCTAGTAGGGGCTGACATAACATCATGAGGGATAAGGGATAGTGGGACTGAAGGCCATAAGATGTGACACGAGAGAGGGACCAAGCAGTGAATGATGGAGGACTATAGCGGCCCATGCAAAGGGGGATAGACTCCATGAATACAATGATGACTCAACTTGGATGCTCTAAACAAGGGTGACTCGATGGTGCTGCCAAATATGTAAACTGTCCAATGGGGACCTGAAAAGCATGAGTACCAGATGGTAACTCATGATGAAAGTCGACACGAGCATGGACAAGTATGGAGGCAACATGGTGCCCCCAGTATGAGTGTTGCAAGTGAAGAAATTCGATTTTTTAGGAAGGGTGAAGTGATGCTTCTTGGAAAAAATGTATCCTGGTGAAGTATCAAATCACAACAAGCTAATAGATACCCATTTGAGGGCTTGGTTAGATATTTCCAATGGTGTAGATGGTTCCTCCAACTGAGCTACAGTTTTGGTCGCAGTAAGCAAAAGGAAAATCAAGGGTTTTCTTTTAATAAGGCATTTTCCTTCTAGATTCAATCATTTGTTGGTAGAACTATGGTGAATGTCATGAGGAGAGGAGGCCTTAAATCTTGCGGCAGTTGTAGCAGATGAACCGAAAATTGGAATTTGAGATCTATCAGTTGTAGGTCAGATGTCTAATCCTACTCTTTTAGTTCATTGGGTTGAAAGTTTAGTTTGGGTACCCAGATCTCATGAACAGGCCAGGTCACATTTTTTGGGGTCTGTTCTGCGTCCTGGGTAGCAGGTACTGGGCAGAAAATTGCGACTTGTCCCAATAAATGACCTGGAAAATGAAACTTGTCAGAGAAAGGGGTTTTCAGTGTTGTTTTTGGTTGATATATGGGATTTGTATGGTTGAGGGGTATAGGTGCCCCCAAGAATGTTGTGGGAATGCAAAAATATATTTAGAAAAAAGGGGAATCTAAACACATTTTGATGATGTGGTGTGCCATTTTTTCTTGGTGTGGTTATGCAGTTTGAGAGAGGAAATAGATGATTACTAATATCTTTTTGGTACTGCATATATGAATCAAATGGATTTGTTAAGTTTTCGGATTGGCATACATGGTTTTACTATCCCAAAGAGAGGATTTTGAGATGATGAACTGATGTTCGCCCAGAAAACCGCTAGGTTGGTCAACCACACTGTCTATGAGACTAGGTTGCTGATGAAATATGAAGGAAAGATGAGGGGTATCATTCCTAGAGTGATCTTGAAGTGATATGGGTCTCTATAGGTTCTTCTAAATGTGGAAGAATAATGGGGCTAGAGTCATCACAAATAGATTCACTAGGAGAGTGGTGGAGAACTGCTTCTCCTAGGCTCTCCAATATGGGTGCCCCCCTTACCCAAACATTGGGTCTCAATGTAATGGCCACAAGGCGCATGTGATTCGAATGCATGAATTCGATGTAAGGGGGAATAGATAAAGTCAGGAGTGGTGGCTACTTCCATAATGTCATCATCGTAATAGAAGATGAGGCGACTGATCGAAGAAAGACCACCTAACGTGGCAAAGTGACCTTACTCATCCTCATGAGAGGAGAGGTTTGCATGCGTATCGTCACTAGGGGTGACAGAGGAGGAAGCAGACAAAGGATTTTCTAATGTTGAGACTAGGGAGGGTGTCGAGCGGAGGTCGGGCGAAACATCAGGGGAGGTTTCATTAGGGACTTTCGACCAAGGACTTGTGATCTTGACATCATAAGGGGGAATGTGAATGGGAGCATATGTGACTTCTGGTGTTGTCAAAGCAAGATGCGAGAATAAGGGAGTGGTTGACTCATTGTGTGTTACACCATTTTTTGGTCATCTAACCTATTATCATTAGATGGACCCAAGTACACCATGTAAGACCAATTTTACCCTAAGTAAAATAGCTTTCACTATGTAAAATAACTTAATAAACCACATTTATTAGGTTGTTTATGGTCTAAACAGGAAACCCCAAAAGGAAATATTAAACAAACCTATTTTGTTTAATTTTCCTCATGGAATAATTAATTAAACCATAATTTAATTATTATTCCCGTCATGTTTAACCCAAAAACAAAGAAATTAATTAGATAAACCTTTATTTATCTTATTATTTTCTAGGAATAATTATTTAAATATTATTTAGATAATATTCCTTGTTAAATATGACCAAATCACCCACAAATAATTAAATAAATCATTATTTATTTAATTATCCTTCAACCACTTCCTTAAAAAGATAAATAAATCATTTATTTATTTATTATTAATAAATAAAGGGATTTGACCCAAGTCAAATACTTTTTCCCTGCAACAAATATAATAAAATATTCCATAAAAGGTGGATCTAGATTTGGTTAATATTATTTTAATCTTACACCAAGATCTAGAATGACCCAATATTTTGTTATAAATAGGAGGGTTTTTCCTACCATTCTTCACCTTTTGTTGCCTATTAGATCACTCTGGATCTATACACTTGGTCACATTTTTCCACTATTTGCTGTGTGAGCTCCCTTTGAGTTATATTCTTTGTGTGGATTTTCTACACCAACAAGAGAGAGATTCTAGATCTGAAGTGCTGAGGACTTCCAAGAACCCATCCCATTGAGGAGAATTGGATACGCCTTCTTGTTTTCCTCCCAGGTGCCCTTAATACAAAAAATTCTTTCAAAAATTGTTCTTGTCTTGTCTATTGGTATATGGAACAAACCCTTATTTTTACTGCTTAATGTCTTTCCATGCATAGATCTGGTTTTTTGCAGCTCTTTTCTTGATCAACTAACCGCAGATCTGAAGATATTGGCAGCCACTTTTGTTGTTAGGGCTATTAGTTATGTGTAGCTAAAGTGGTCCTTTTTCGTACACTTCAACAAAGGATTCATACTAACATTGTGCTCAGCCTTGAATTGGCATAAGGCTTCTAAAGAGGAACGATACTCTTCGAGGCAAGGGAAAAAGTGAGTCTAGTGGCCATGGAAATCACACAAAGCACAGGGGTGATTTGTGCGCAATGGTTTGAGTTTCAGGATTGAATCAAGTATAGTGACATATACCTCTGGGATATCAGATTGCGGAAATGTCTCATTGACCACGGACTTGAGGTGAGGAAACTCCAGTTAGGAAGAAAAAGGGTGGCCATAACAGGCACAGTGTACACTCCTGGTGGGGGAGCTAGGAATGGTATCTGAGCAGAGGGGTAATGACTAGGCGGGAGGGCTCCAAGGTGGTTGAGGCCTGGAGGAACCATTCTCGGAGGATAAAGGTGCTCATGAGTACCAGCTGAAGGTAAACGGCTAGGAGAAGAAGGTTTAGAAGGCTGATCAGAGGACATCATGAAAATCTGGTAATTGGGGGAACCAGATGGAAGAGGTTGAGTGGCCACTTGTCCTTCAGGTGGTTGGGTAGCCAAAAATCCCTACTGAGGGAAAGGATCAGTAAGAACAGCTGGTTGACTAAGTGCAGGGCTGGGAGGACTGGAAGGAATGGCTTGTTGTCCTCTCAAAGTTGCTTGAGACTCCCATAGTTGTTGCATTTGTGGCAGAAGGGGACAATCATGCATATAATGACCATAAACACCACAACACGAACAAGGCTTGTTCATATGAAGAGGCCTGTCCTACTTGGACTGAGTGCCTTGTTGCTAGTTTGTAGTGTTAGGATAATTACCTTGATTAGGTCCATGATTACCAGAGGCAGCTCGACTTTGATTTCCTTTTCTCTTCCTTTTTGAGGGAGGAGGATTAGTCGTGCCTTGCTGTGCGTACACCTACCCTGAAGGAGGTGGTGGTTGTTGTTGCAGGGGTTGAGAAGGCAAGGGAGGAGGAGATGCTAGTGCTGGAGGAGCTGGAGCACCAAGCTGTGAATACAGATAATAAGGAGGTTGGGCAAAAGGAGGAGGCATGCCGTATCCTGGATACATGCTACCGGGAGGGGGGAAAAGTGTTGGAGGTTTTGGCCCCACCAAAAGAGAAACCATAGCCCATGGGAGGTTGAGCATATGGATTAAAAAGAGCTCCAACGATACCGTCAGTGGCGTGAGATTCCCCCAGTGTGTTGGCACCACCAGTTTTGGGAAGATCAGGTAGAACGGTATAAAAATAACCCGATTGAGCGTAGATCAGGTCATATTTTAACGCAATTGGGAGAGCGGCTTCTTCAATTTGAGGAAATTACAATGCGATGTCTTTTCCGATAGGTGGCAAGAGAGTCCTAAGGAACCAGTCCATGTAGACACGTTCCTCGAAGGGAGGGGCTCGACATAGGCTCCTTCTTCTCCGCCATTCCTGAACATGTTTGGATAGGTGGGTCGCAGATGATTGACGGAAAGAGGTCAAGAGCTCGGTACCAGTGTCGTAACGAAGGGGAAGCTGGAAGTAAGACAAAAAATCCCAGGCTAGAGTCGCAAAGGTGGTATGGGAGGAAGGGGCCTAATCAACATACCACTTAGAAGCTTCACGTGTAAGTATTCGTTGGAACAACCGAAGACGAATAGAGTCATCGGTAATAGAATTGGACGAACACCACATGTGGAAATATCGCATATGATTTGAAGGATCTTCTCCAGCAAGACCTTCAAACTTAGGGATGTCTAAAGGGAGATTTTTTGGCATGGTAGGCCAACTAGTGTCATGGTGTATAGGGTCATTTATCAACTATTCAAAATCGGGGAGGCTGGGGCCTGCCATGAAAGGGAGCAAGGGTGCTGCTGGGGTAGTGTCTGTGGTGGTCCCACTAGTGGTATTTTCGATGGGAGGGCCGGGGTTACCACCAGCATTAGGTCTTGCATCAGACATAGTGAAGGTGTCAGGGGGAGAACTAGAGGTGGAAGGAGAACCCAAAGTACTAGAAGAAGAGTCGGTGTGCAGACTCGGGGGAGGACTAACTCAAACTCTATGTGGAGGAGTAAGTGTTCCAACCGGAAACTGAGGATGAAGGCCAAGGAGTCTCTGGGATGAATGCCTTGGGGGTCAAATGGTGACGACACACACACGACACAAAGGAAAAAGAGACCAACAAGGGCAGGGAGGTGCAGGATCAAGTGATTATAATGTCAGAACAAGGGCAAGAGGTGCAGGATCAATTGATTTCAATGTTTTAGAGTCTTTTCTTGGTGGTGTTAACCAAGCCCTTTTTCGCTTAGGGTGTATGTGTAAAAGTGTGTAAATTTTAATTTTTAAACCGAGACATTTGTAGAGAAAAATAAAAAGTGCTTTTGTATAGTTGTAAATAACCCTGCAAATGATAGTATATAGGCTTGCAAAACAGAAAATAAACAACTAATAATGCAATAATCTAAACCCAAGAAGGTGGGCCTGTCAACAATTAGTCTATAGGTGAGAAAAAAAACTAATCTAAACACACTAAAATAGGCTAATGGATCTTGGGTCAAGAGGGAAAGAGATCTAAAAGACAAAATCTGCTGGAAAGTGGTGCAAAAAACAACAACAAATCAGAGGAAAATTGTTGTAAAAAGAGGTGGTGAAAGGCTGTCTCTAGGAAGGAAGCGGAGTGCCCCCTAAGGGAAAACCCAAAAAAAGCTAAAAGAGGAGATTTGGATGGATAACAAGCCAATCTGAAGTGGATCTGAAGATGAGGTATCAGATCTGGAAAAATGGCTGAAAACTCTGAAATTTCAGACAACCTGCAACAGCAAACACTCTTCCACAAAAAGTGGAGGGTACTGAAGCCCTAGGGGGCTAGGTTCCCACTTATTTGAGTGAAAAAGAACAAGTACATGTCCAAAATGGGCAAATATGGAGGTTAGACAACCCTCAACAGAGGTTCAACAAAACCCAAAAAAATTTCAGAAAGATCCCTGTAGAAAGTCCATGTCGCAGTTTTTGGCCTGTTTTCAGTAGAGGTCGCACTTTTTTGGCTATAAAAAGTGTCATGGAGGTCCAGGTTGTAGGTTTTGGGCAAAAAAGTGTGACCTGCACTTCCGGCACTCTCAGCGGCAGAATTCAGAAAAAATTTGTTGTCTCAGCTGCGGCTAATGTTTTTCACTTGCGCAATGGGTCCAAAAACACATGGAAGTTAGAATTTTTATCGTTTTAGGGTTTTATGGGTTAAAAAAAACATCAAGAATACGCAAAACAAGGGGTTGAAGAGAAATCCTAGGGTTTGAAGCAGCTGGATATGCAAGGATCAGAAAAACGACAGTGGTCGTAATGGTAAACCTGTGTGGAGTCGCCAGTTGTTAGTATGAATATTGATTCGAAGTGTACGAAAAAAGACCACTTTAGCTATGCATAATTTATAGCCCTAATAGTAGAAATGAATGCTAATATCTTCAGATCTGCAATTAGATGATCAAGACAAATGCTGCAAAAATCTAGATCTATGCATTAGAAGACATTAAACAGTAGAAAAATAAGATTTACTCCATAGATCCAATAGACAAGACAAGAATATATCCAATGAATATTTTTATTAATGGAACCTGGGAGGAAAACACAAGAGGGTGTTCCCTGTTCTCCTCAATGGGATGGGTTCTTGTGAGTCCTCAGCACTTCAGATTTAGAACTTCTCTCTCTTGATGGTGTAGAAAACCCAGACAAAAATGGAAAAGTATGGCTATGATTATGGATCAATAGCTAGACCAAGTGTTGAGATCTAGAGTGATCTTTAGGCAACAAAAGGTGACAAATGAATGGGAAAACCCTTCTATTTATAACAAAATATTAAGTTAGTCGAGAGATTGGTGCATAATTAAAATATTATTAACCAAATCTAGATCCAAATTTTATGGAATATTTTATTATATTTTTTGGAGAGAAAACGTATTTGACTTGAGTCAAATCCCCTTATTTGTAAATAATAAATAACTAAATGATTTATTTATCATTTTAAGGATGTGATTAAGTAATAATAAATAAATAAATGATTTATTTATCATTTTAAGGAAATGGTTGAGTAATAATCAAACAAATAATGATTTATTTAATTATTTAAGGGTGAATTAGTCATATTTAACAAAGAATATTATTTAAATAAGATTTAAACAATTATTCTTTAGAAAATAATAAGATAAATAATGATTTATTTAATTAATTTCCTTGTTTTCAAGCAATATAACTGTAAATATTAATTAAACTTCCGTTTTCTTAACTAATTATTTCGAGAAAATCAAACAAATGTATATTTATTTAATATTTCCTTATGGGGTTTCCTGTTTAGACCATCAACAACTTAATAAAGGTGATTTACTAAGTTATTTTCATAGTGAAAGCAATTTTACTTGGAGTAAAATTGGTCTTACATGGTGTACTTGGGTCCATATAATGATAATAGGTTAGATGACCAAAAAATGGTGTAACACATGTCATGCATGTCAAGCAAGTGTTATATGTCTTCAAGAAAGAACTTTTGTTTTTAAAGATGTCGAAATGTGAATTTGGAAAAACTCCTTTAGTATATTTGGGTCATATTGTTGGAGGAGGTGAGTTGAAAATAGATCCCTCCAAGGCTGATGTCATTTTGAATTGGCCAAGGTCCAAAACAGTGACAAAGGTTAGAATTTTTTTGGGAGCAACCCAATATTGGAGAAAATTCATTTATGACTTTTCTTCAATCGCAGTTCCATTGCATTCATTGACAAGTGTGAAGAAGTTTTTTCAGTGGGGAGGTAAACAACAAAAATCATTTGATGTTTTTGGCTTGAGGGTCCTAACCCAAGTTCATAGTTTATCACACAACCAACAAACCCTCCAACTACTAGCCCTTTCGGCAGTGACTTGTTTGCGCAGATTAAAGTCTCACCTGAAGCAGTATGGGGGGGTGTTGGAACCAGGTTTCCGCACCCTGAGGAAGAAAATAATGTAGTGTCAATAAGAATATTGATTGCAGACTTATCTTGATCATAAACAGAGGTCCACAATATGGAAAAATACTTAACAAATTACAAACATAACACAAATTGATTTAGCAGAGATATAACATGACACATCCAGATCCAGATCTAAATAATGCGTAATCACTTAAGCATATTAATCCATGTATTCTATCATCAATGTAACTTCATGCATAAATAACAGAGGTAATTTCACAGATACAAATATTCAACACAAAAGCAATGTGATATTAAGACAAAAACAATAGATAGATAGCTCATATCAATAAATCAATGCTTTCGCAAAAATCTGTCCTTATATGAGCTTCACGTCAGTTCAATACATCAGACTTTACCCTTACACGCACACAGCCAGGACTAGGTCTCCGCGCACTTAACTAGCAAGAGCCTTTCTACCCAACCTAGAAAAACCCTTACAGAAGTATTACAGATGCATAAACATTCAGATTATAATAGTCTATGTTTAGAACTACCTTCCACTTAGACTTGATCTATCTATTTATATCATTATAGTGCGCAGATACTATGGTCTCAAACCAAGGTTTGAGGCCAATATTTTTCCCATAAACCATTTTACATCAAAATAGGGACTTTGACCTGCCCCAAAACCCCTTGACTCATTCGCGTAACGTGCATATAGAAACATTGTACAAAAATATACCAAAAAGTGTACCTCGGGGGACCTCGCTCCAACAACCCTTAACACAAACATGTGACTTATCCCGAGTCACTGAGGCATATGCTCCCTTATCTTTGCTTGGTGCGCATTAACAAAAGATTAAAGAGGGAGCACCATTTCCATACTTTTTGTAGCAGCCCCCTGTGCTTATAGAACTAAATTCTCTGTGGTGGGCCCTTCAGTGGACAGCTCGATACTTCACTACAACTGTTGAATCACCTTCAATGTAGTATCCAATGTTTGTGAAAGCTAAAGAGCCTCCTCAACCCATGGTTGCATGCATGCTTCCATCATCTGCTCTTTATGACGCATGTCTTCAAACTTTGTTTGAATGAGGCAACCCTCTTGTAGGCGGGCGAGATGATGTGGAAGAACCAGGGTAAGCACCATTTTTCGGATCTCAAAAAAATGTTGCTCTTTCTGGTGTAGCTCATTGTGCAGCTGCTGTACTATAGGATCATTATGAACGAACTTCTATACGCCCATAGCCTCATCTAAAATATGGTCAAACTATTTGATTGCAAAAAAAATATTGTCACTATTTTGTTTTACTTCGACTACCATTTTTGTGTGCACTTCAAGGGGAGTTTATGGCTGCAACTTCATTTGAATATCCGTGATTCGATGTTCGAAATCTACACGAACGATCTACACTTCAGCACACGATTCTTTCAAGGCTGCAACCAGTCCTTCCAAATTTTCTTTTGGTCAGGACTGTTGGAACATCGCTGCAAACTTGGTTAATTTTGGCTTCGAGCACAATGCACTAGGCTTCGGATGCGCGGCATGCTACTTCTGCGGCTTGTTATTTATGTTATGCATCTACTGCCTGCTTCTTTGATTCGACAATAGATGTGTGAGAAACAACCTCACGGAACTGAAGTTCATCAACGACCATTATGTGCATCAATTGCAAATTTCCTACAGGTAAAACAGATAAGTTATCACTTGCACCTCTGAACTGAGAATGTTGGTTGGCATCCACATGGATGGATGGTGTGGGTATTTGCACAATACAAGCATTCCTGGTTGTTGGTAATGCGATTTCCAATGGCTGTGCGTTGGTGACATGTGCACTTCTATGGGTATGGCTCTCGTGAGCAATGCTCGCTTGAATCAGAATCGCTTGCATTTTGAGTTCTTGGACCCTGACCTACACAACTTCCAGTGTAGTATTATAATGCACCTCTATATATTTCCAGTGATCCTCCATCGCAGACGTGATTGCATTAGCAATCTCATTTAAATTGTCCTCAATTAGCGTCAAGACCTCCTCTCCAATATCTTTAGATCCCTTCCTCTTCTTCCTTGATCCACTAGTGGCCTAAGAGCCACTCTTCGTGCCTTTAGAATTCTACACTTATATTTCCTCCACTGTATCTTTTGGCATAGTACCATTCTTCTATGGCTCCGTATCTTTCTCCAGGTCGACCGTCTCATTAGTAGTGGTTGGCGTGGATTATTTTTTTGGAGGTTTCTCAGTCAAATTCTCTATTATTTTCTCAAGCTGAGTGCCAGTGCCCAACTTCGTCGGAGTTTTGGTGATAGATGTGGACGCACCAGGCTCAAACCACACCGGCAACCATTATGTAGTAATTCAGATCAAATTATCTTCCGTAACTAAGTATGGTAACTCATACCAAACTCCCTCCACAATGCCTTTCATGCGAATGTGCATATTGTGGAACATGGCCTTGAAGTCTCATCTTGTATTTATTTTATAATGTTAGAGACAACCTTGGCTTAGACTGCACAACCTGATAGAGTGAGGCGTCAAAAAGTACCCTTAAAATTTTGTTCTCCTTAGCGCGCGTGGGGTCTGTAGAATTCCTAATTGTCACATATCGCATGGCCTCGCTCATTTGTGGCTCTATCTAAGGAAATTGGGTTTCCTCACGTGTCTTCCACCCAATCAATGCAATCAACAAAAAAAACCAAGCATAATGAAATTGCTTTCCTTCTTCCTGTGCTTCGTGCACATTTTCTAGACACTCCTTGCACAAATAATTGAACCAATTGTAAATTACACCTTTCTTACACTGTCCTGTAATATAAATCACATGCGTGGGCACCTCCTTCGGTCTACATTTGCGCATCATCTTGCAATCCAAGATGAGTATACCGAATTTATCATCCTGGTCGTTTATCTCTCTTACCAAAAATCCTTTGATTTTCCTTTGAGACCTAATACTTATTCTTGATCTGCTTTGTGACGGATGTTTCTTGTGCTTTTCCTCCAAAATCCACAATTGGATCTGATCCTTTAGAAGGTAAACCAGTGATCCTATGGATCATTTCAACGTCAATTAGAATGCACTCTCCCGACCATAGTGCATCATCATTCACTAGAGCGATCAATTGCCAGACACAAATGTCATTTATTAGGCTGCGCCCAAAGTGAGGGATCTGTAATAGATTCAACATGCCTTCCTTGTGTAGACTCAACACCCATATCTTTAGCTCTAGGTGCATTGTTCCCCCCTAATACTAGACCTTGTCAAGGTAGAGTTCTGGCATGATTTCAGGGAATTTTTCCACGTCCGCAATGTCCCAATCCTCCATTCTAAGTTACGACACTTTCGTAAACATTTCCCCTTCCATTGGGACATTTTCAGGGATCAACGAAATTTGGATACTTGCTTGCACCTTGTCAAGGTCTTTGGGAACCCTAATCAATATCTTGTGCGGTGCGACATAGGTTGAAAACCATAAGAATGGGACCACTTCGACCACATCCTCCTATTCCTCCATAATTGCTTCTGGGAGCTCTGTCATTGGCCTCTTCAGACGCTCAGCCGTAGTGGAGTAAAACTTGGGAATCTTCTCCCTCGCAAATTTTCTTGTTCCAGATGTCTTCCCCTTCTTAGACTTTGTGGGTGTAGGCGTTTCAACAGCATGGACCTCAGGCACAACAGGGTCATCTCTAGGTCATGTGGCCGTCATACTACGCAGAATTACATAACCCAACCCTGCACAGCACAACTCTTCCTCAAATCCCATATCCAAACCAGACATGGACATGAAGTATGTAGCGGAAATAAGAGAGCTCAAAGAAAATAAATCACTTAGAAATAAAAGGGAACTATTGCGACCCCATAAGTAATATTTATACTTGTGGTGTGTCTTCAATGGTTCCTTCTACATTAATGTGTCTCCATAATTAACAAAACAGTCCCAAATTTGGAAAAATCCCTTCATTAAATGCAACCTAGATGCTCCCATAAACGGTAATAAAGCTATATTTTCTATATTTACATTCCAACAGTTAGTTTTTGACACCTCTATGACCCAGTCAATCTATTCATGCAACTATTGCATGGACATCACACCATTATGCACATCCACCTTCCCATCTGCGTAGATCTGATACTCTTGCCATATAGTCATTTTGTAAGCACATGGTCATCCTTGTATGGCTTCAGTCACCTTCCATTGACATACCGAGGAAGGTATTCTCCGCTCAATGTGGCTAGGCACACTGCACCTCCATAAGTGATTTTCTTAACAACAGAAGTCCCTAGCCAATGCATCTTCAACTTCCCTAGGTGCCACAAAAACTTATTGTCATACAACAAGATGAAATCATCTTCCTTGAACACCTTTTGTCAGATGTGCCTATCATGCCAGGATTTTTTGCATGCCTTCTAAACTTGTTGGTGATAATTTTCAATAAAGCGGTCTTCTTCCAGAGCAACCAACTGCGACAATCACTTTGCCATAGTCTTCTTTTTCCATATCTGTGAATGCTGCAATGCGCAGACTAGGAACAATGAACTCCACCGGCAACACAGCTTCACGCCCATATACGATCGTGAAAGGTGTCCTTCTAGTTAACTTCATGCATGTGGTTCGATATGCACAAAGAACTACAGGTACGTGCTCATCCCAATCATTTCGGTTAGCATTTCACACCTTGGTAAGCACAGTCTCCAATATCTTATTTAATGCTTCAACCATGCCATTCGCCTGGGGATGATAGGGAGAGATATTTTGATGATGCATCTTGAACTCCTATGTCAATGCTTCGATGGTCTCATTCATGAAATGTGTACCCTGATCGCTTATCAAAATCTTAGGACACCCAAAACGAGTCATGATATTCTCAAATATGAACTGCCCAACTGTATCTACAGTACAATATTTCATAGGTTTAACTTCAGCCCACCTTGTTACATAATCCATCGTAGCGGTAATGTAACACACACCACTCCTCTTTCCTGGAGGCTTGATAGGTCCAAAAAATTCTATAGCCCATTTCTCAAATGCTTGTAGTGTCATCTGTGGATGCAAGGGCATCTCGTCTTGGCACGATGGCTTTCTAGTCCTTTGGCATACATCACATGCACGAAAATGCGCATAGGTATCATTGTGCACTGTGGGTCACCATAACCTAGCTCACAAAATCTTCTGTGCGGTTTCCTTACTGGCATAATGACCACCGAAAATCTCCATGAGATTCATCTAGGATTTCATGTCTTTCATACTGTTGGACATATCTTCACAGAGCTTCATCTGCACCCATTTTGTACAATTGTCCAAAAATAATGGTGAATTCTATTTCACACAACATGATATATTTATTCTATTAAACTGTATATTTGTTAGTGTTATAGCATCATTTCTCACCTTGACATGATTCATGATTGCTTTATGGCTTTTGGGCACCCATTCCTACAGACTTGGACAAATTCACTTAAAAACAGTGTAAAATCCCTCATACGCGACTATGCCCATACTTTTCCGCGTGTATACGCGAGTACAGCTAGACTTTTCCACGTATGCCATTAAAATGATTAAAAAATATATAAAAAATCCCTAATTTCGCGCTGGGTTGATGGTTACTCAGGTAGTTCAACCACCCCAGCCCGTGGCCAACTGTTTCCAACTGCTGAAACTACTTGGAGGGACTATAAAAAGCCCTCGTGTGTATGGCCTAAGGGAGAGAGAGAATTATTGATATTATACTCTGTTGGTATTCCCTATCCAAGTCTGATTCCCCGTGCCTCCTGCACTTTCCCAGTTCATTGTAGGAAACCCTTGTTTCCTTGAGATACACATCCCTTATATGTTATCTCGTATGCACCAGTTTGGAAGGAGTCTTAGCGAGGCAAGGGCTGGACGGATCCGGACGACGGTCTGCGAAGGCCTTGGAAGGATCAGGTGATCTCTCCACTTGATTACTTTTGTACGTACTATTTATAATACAGAAGTATCATGTTGTTCCCAAAATAGACGTGTTAGTGTATGCTTTAATGTATGAAAAGTATTTGTTATACAAGCATTCATTATGATTTATTTAATGTTTTATATAAATCTCACTAACATGTAGAGTAGATATACGTTGTACAACTTGTCCTTTGTGCTGGTTTCTTCTTATATTTCAGGATAAGGAGGAAGGACGGTTGCTGGGAGTTTGGACTCCACGTGGATCTACTTCAAACGTAGGACCAACGGGTAAATCTCTCATTTTACTCTATTCAGTTTTTCTGAACGTGCATGATTGTGTGAGTCTCTGTTAAGTGGTACGCCCACACCTTTCCGTAGGAGTTGTGTCCAACAGCCTCCTGTGGGGTGTGTTGATTACAAAACGAAGCTGGCGGCTGCGTGGGGATCACATTCTTGTGATTCTCTGTTGTGTTGTTTAAAATTTGTTTGGTAAGGTTGATGGTTGCCAGCAGTTTTGTCTTTCATTATCGAGTTTGTTTCTTGCGGTCGGTCTAAATCTTGGTGTCTTTCCCGGGCTTGTCTTTTTTTGTTTTCATTATCTTTCTTTGCCTCCCTCGCTCTTTTTCTACCGGTCGTATGCATTGAGTTTGTCACAGGAACCCGCGTGTATACGAGTTTTTCTCTTTTTGACCGCGTATACACGTTGGTTGCATAACTGCAAGGTCGCGTATACCTAGGCAGATTTTGAATTTTTAGGATTCTGGTGTTTTTGGTCCTTTCTGGCTGTGGAGGCCTGTGTCTGCAGAGTCTCTGTACTTACTGGAGTGTGAAGGAAGTGGTTTCAAGTCTTGTTTCTCTTTCTTTTGTTCGAAAATTAATCTTTTTGGCAGAGTGTTCTTGTTGGTGCTGGCACTCCTGGATTGAGTTCCAAGATCGTTTTCTGAGCATTCTTGGCTGTTCTGCTTTATCAGAACAGAGAGCTTCTGCTCACTGACTCGCTCCTATCTTTTTGTTGTGCTTTTCATTGCGATTTTTGCTTTGTTTTGAATTTTTTTTTTTGAGTTTCATAGGCTAGGGTTTTGTTGCAATTTTCGAAGAACTTTTCTTGCTTCTTTGGAGTCTTTTGTTGCAGCAAGTTTGCACTATTCGTCTAGGCTGATTGGCTGAGTTTTTGGTCTTCCGTTGCTCTTATTGATCTTGCTATCATTAGCTTTATAAGGTTTGGGAGCATAGTTGAAGTTTGTACTTGAAATTCGGTCTCGTTTTGGCTTGAATTGTGATAGTTGTGCTTGGTCTTTTTGAGCTCTTGTTTTATAAAACTAAAAAGCCCAAAAAACATTCGTTTTCCTTTTTGTTTTTTGCATTTCAAAAACTCGAAAAACATTTGCTCTTGTTTTTGTTTTTGTTGTTGCATTTTTCATTTTCGTTTGGCCATATCTTTTGGAGCTTTTGTGAAGTTTCTTGCTTCTAGTTTTCGGCTTGATTTTGAAGAGAAGTTGTCATTTGATTTCTTCTTCTTCTTGATAAGTGTTTTTGCTGTCTTATATTAAGAGTTCTTGTTTTCAAGAATTGGCTTTCTGGACAACAAAAGATGAGTTAAAACTGAAGGAGCTTTTTGGGAAATTTCACCTTGTTTCAAGAGACTTTTTGCATCTTAGGATTTACATGCTTGTAGTGATTTGCATTAGGTGCATTGAATCATTTAGTTAGCTTCTTAGTTTTTGTGAGTGTGAGTTTGTAATTCGAAAAGAAAAATACAAATTTTTAGTCTCGTAGAACCTGTATAGAAATTGCTCTTCATCGAAAGACAAAGAACTGCATGTGCATGTAGTTAAGTTTTTATTAATTTCTTTTGCGTCAAAACACCATTGGTTTCATCTCCATATCCTTGTGACTTAATATAACAGCCCTTAAAATAAGCCATTTAATCTAAAATCAACTAGCAAGTTTTACTAAGTGTCAATCACCAACTAGCTAGGTTGTAGGGCCTTGGAATAGGTGAGTGGAGAGTTAACTCTCAAAGGCCACTCAAACAAACATAGAAGTTGATTAATTGAGCGAAATCCAACTTCCGTGAGGTGGGTAAGGAAAGCTCTCATCAGAAGTCAGCGCGAGGAAGTGAAGGTTGAGAAGAGGATACCCCCCTCAGTGGGCCCCAGATCGACCTCAAGAGCCGTTCCGCCCAGCTTCTGATACGGATTGGTGTCCATAGTTGCCACTCCTAGGTTCCACACAGGTGACTGCGGGGGGGAATACCCGTGGTACCTGAGGCGGACGTCGCATCACTTTCAGCAGTACTTCTGGGGGGTGCCCTTGCGAAGCTTGGGTGCTTGAGCCGGCAAAGGCTGTCGTTAGGAGGTCGGCGTAACTGTTTCTAATACCTTCGCTAGTTGTTCTGGGCCCTAATCATCCCAGACTGCTTTCGGAAGGCCCTATACTTCGCTTTCCTGTATTTTGGTGTCCGGTCCTCATCACCCGGAGCGGAAATACTTGGAGGCTGTTTGCTTGCTGTTTCTCAGGGATTTTTATTTTAGTGAGTGCTCTGTGCTCCTAGCTTGCCTAGCTTTTCACTTTTTTTGAGTCTAATATAATAAATCTATAAAAGTGGCTGATCAAGCGCCTCGACGTTCGAGGAGAATCTGGGGGTTATCTCCCGAGAGTGCAGAGCCTTCTTCGAGAAGGCGTAGGAGCGATTTAGCAGGTGGTTTCCACCCTGTGGAGTCTGACGCTGTGGAGAGAGATCCTCCACCAAGGTCTGAAGGTTTCATAGCTGATTTCGGTGTCGGTTCCGAGAGGAGCGTTCCGCTCACCTCGCGAGTGTTGTTTCCTCAGGAAGAAGATTTTCAGATAGAAGATATACCTGAGCCTCCAGCTACAGGTCCATCTCCTCTTCCTCCTGATCATCCGTTTGTTATTCAGTACGTCGGACCGGAGTCTGAGAGACCGCCGGATCTTCCATATCATTCTTATCTTTCGATGGCCATGACTAGGAACGCGGCTTCTACCGTGAGTGCTGCAGGCATTCAGACCCCTGTTTCTGTTGAAGCAGGGGGCACTCTTGCTCTATCTTCGATTGCTTCTAGCACTGCTATGTTTGGCTCTGGGTTCACCCAAGCATATGCTTCTCATTCTGGTCCCTTCTGTTCAGGGATGTCCATTAGTGGAAATCCTTCTTTTTCCTTTTCCGCCGGTGCAGCTGGGTCTACACCCATGTCTAACATGGTTAGTGGATCAGCTTCATTTCAGGGTTTCCCCTTTGGGAATGGGCATATTCCCAGTTCCAATCCTTCTTTAGGGTCGTTTCCTTTTACGTCCCAGACCCAGAGTTTCAACCCTTGGTCTGGGGGGCAAAGTTCGACTACTTTTACGGGATGGAATCCTGTGTTTACAACGTCTGGGGCAGGGAATCAGTTCTTCGCGGGTCATCAAGGGAATGCTTCTTTCCCTTCTTCGAGTGCTTATCAGTCTTTTTCTCCTTTGTCTAATGCGTGGAACCCCTACCAGGGGCTTTCCTCTTCAGTCAATACTTCAGCGGGGGGAACTGGTCTAGGTTTTGGTAACTCAGCGTGGGGAGGAGGTTCTTCTTCGTTTTCTACGAGTCCTTTCTGGCAGCCTGGTGCCTCATCAAATCTAGGCTATTCTTTTCAGAATGTCGGAAATCCATCTCATCAAGGATGGAATTCTCAGGCTCCGCCTCGATTACCATTTCTAGCAACATTAAACTTGCCAGACTTGTCGAAGTTAACTAATGACCCGATTCGGTATAGTCCGGGGTGGCCTCCGGTCCCAACCAAACTTCCTTCAGACATTCCTAAGTTTGAAGGTAAGAATGGTGAAGATCCGGCAGACCACATCACCACTTTCCACTTATGGTGCTCATCGAACTCCTTGATCGATGACTCGATCAGGTTGAGATTATTTCAGCGCACCCTAACTGGGAATCTTTTGAGAATGGTATATAGAGCTCAGAGTTTCGCCACATTTGGAGAACTGGCTGTCACTTTTCTTAACCATTTCCAGTTGCCTGTCAGATATGAGGCTGGGACCGAACTCCTGGCTAATTTTAAGCGGGATGAGGCAACTCACATTTCTGATCATATTCAGGAATGGAGGAGAAGGAAGAGGCTTATCAAAGCCCATATTCCAGGTGAGTTCCTTCTCGAGTGGTTTTGGAAATCGCTTCAGTCAGATATTTCAAAGGATGTATCCATGTCAGGGGTATATTCCGAGGAGCAGGCCATCTTTAGGGCCCAGCAGTTAGAGTTGATCTATTCTCAGCCTGGCATGCTTTACAAGTATTTGCCCAATGCTCCTCGCTCCAAATTGGATCTATCGAAACCCAAACTGGTCCGATGGTGACGGGCTTGTCGGATCGGTCAATAGTAGCATTGCCGCTTGACTGCTTTCTCATTGCGGCGGTGTCTTTTTGATACGCTCATACAGTGGTAGTGAGAGTAATTCATCACCTTCTCAGTCTTTGTCCATAAATGTTGTCCAAGCTTCCGATCCCAAAGGAAATCAACAATCCGATGGGAAGAAGAAGGGACGAAATAACAATAAAAAGGGCAAGAACGGGAAGGGCAATGCAAATAAAACCAACGAGCGTGTTGGTGAGGGTCAAAAGGAGAAAAAGAAAGTGAAGTTTCCATGCAAGCTTTGTGCTGGAGACCATCTCACACACCTTTGCCCAAAAATTCAGGATGCTCAGCGCCTGTTATCTCAGCAGGGTTCTTCTAGTTCCCAGGCTGTGCTAACAAACCCTTTTCCCCAAGGGCAACAATTAATTGCTGGCGCGAACCAAAATCCTGGGGCTTCCTCTGGAGGTGCCCAGGAAGGGGAAATTCCATCGAATATCTTTATGATGAGTGCTCACGTGGATGTCGCTACGAGATCCCGTGATTATGGCGGAGAGGAATCTTCAAAAGCTAAGGAAGTTCCTGATGCTACTGAGCCGCTTCACATCACGAAGCCAACTGTTGAGTCTATGCCTCGGATACCGAAGGCATCCTCTAAGCGGTCAACGATTAATCCGAACATGAGGGCTGCCCAGAACTACTCGATTGTAGAAGATCTGGCGCAAATTCCTTGTGCTATGTCGGCTTTAGAGGTACTCCAGTCCTGTCCGGCTCAGCGCAGTGCTTTGCTCACTGCCATTGGGGCTATTGATCCGAAAAATTCTCTTCTGATTACCTTTGATATGAAGAATTTTAAGAAGAGACTTCCTCATCATATGGCCTTCCATATTAAATCATCGTATCGGAAGACTAATATCTTTCGCACGGTTGTTGATGAGGGTGCTTCTACTTGCGTGATGTCTCTCGCATGTTGGAAGACACTTGGATCTCCCAAAGCTATTCCATCTAGCACTGTTCTTACTGCGTTCGATGGCCATTCTCACAGGCCCCATGGTATTGTCTCGGCTTTGCCCATCTTTGTTGGGGGCAAAACCGTTAACATAGAGGTTGAGGTAGTGGATGCAGCCTTGGACTACAACCTTCTGTTGGGGAGGAACTGGATTTATGAAATGGATGCCATTGCATCCTCATTATTTCGAATTGTATGTTTCCCCCACGAAGGGAGGATAGTCACGGTGGATCAACTGGACTGTCCTCCTGTAGACCTGGATGCGCCTTCTGACTCATCTGTGCCTAAGTTGGATAATACTAAGGCGCTTGTCGAGAATCTAGGAGTTGGAATGTATTCTTCCCTAATGGGTTCTTTTGATCTTCCTCCTCCTAAGGTGTCTATTAATGCTATTTCATCCTCCAAGGCTCCCCTTCGAAGAGAGTTCTTTCGAACTCATTATTTTTCGGACCCTTGGACCTTACCTTCTCCAACAGCCACATTGGAGGAAGAGCAAGTGGGTGGAATGGCGTTCCCGATTTCTGCAGTTGAGATTGCATATCAGTCTATTGTTGACACTGCAGAATCTAATCCAGCTCCTCTTTCGCCGGAAGAGTTGGATGGAGATGTGGCTCCGGCTTGGACGCTTACTTCTTCTTCTGCCCAGGATTGTCTAGATACTACTCTTCCATCTGAAGAGGCCATCCTGGAAGCGATGACAGGCATAGATAGACCGTGGGATGACTTGCATCATCGGTCTTACTTCCTACCTGACTTGAGCGAAGTCGAAACAAGTTTTCCAAGTCCTCAGTCTCCTGGACCTGTTCACCCAGTTTTGAGCCCCTTAGCACCAGCACAGGTTTATGCTGAAGGGAACATGGCTGTGATCTCTCCTACTATCCCGGTGAACATCTCCAGGAATCCCAATATTGTCGAGAATGTCTTCATTGGAGCTGAATGTTCCCGTGAAGAGATTCAAATCTATATCGAGCTCTTCAAAGAGTATAGAGATGTTTTTGCTTGGTCTTATGAGGAAATGCCTGGCATAGACCCATCTATTGTCCAGCATGAGATCAAGATGTATGAAAACGCTAAGCCGGTAAGGCAAAAACTTCGTCCGGTTAATCCTAGGAAGGCAGCAGCTATCAAAGCTGAAGTTGAAAAGCTGCTTAAGGGGAGATTCATTTTCCCATTTCCTCTGACTGAATGGGTTTCAAACCCCGTTCCGATAGATAAAAAGCAAGGAACAATTCGAGTGTGCATCGATTTCAGAGACCTGAATAAGGCGTGTCCTAAAGATAATTACCCCACACCTTTCATCGATCAGATTATTGACGAGTGTGCCGGTAACGAGATTTTCTCCTTCATGGACGGTTTCTCGGGTTATAATCAAATTACTATCCGTCCATAAGATCAACATAAGACCGCATTTATTTGTCCCTGGGGTACGTTTGCATATAAGAAAATGCCTTTTGGTCTTAAAAATGCTGGAGCTACCTTTCAGCGGGCCATGTCTTACGCCTTCCACGACATCAAGAAAATTATCGAGGCATACTTAGATAATCTAGCTGCTCATTTTCGAAAGAGGATGGATCATCCTGGTCACCTCCGGCAAATATTTGACAGATGTCGTTTTTATAAAATTCGTTTGAATCCGAACAAGTGTGTTTTCGCGGTAACATCCGGTCGGCTGTTGGGATTTATCGTGTCTAGGGAAGGGATAAGGGTAGATCCCTTCAAGGTTGAGGCAATACTTCGGTTGCCTCCCCCGTCTTCAATCCGTCAGCTTCAAAGTCTCCAAGAAAATTCTAATTTTCTTCGGAGGTTTATCGTTAACTATGCTGAGATTACAAAGGTATATATGAGACTGTTGAAGAAAGGAGTTCCTTTTCTTTGGGACGACTATGCTCCACGCTCATTCGATGCCTTGAAAAAGGCATTGACCTCTACTCCTTTACTGAGTCCACCCGATTATAGCAGATATTTTCTTTTGTATCTAGCTACAGCAGAATCTACCATTGGTATGGTTCTGGTTCAGGAGGATGATGCTCTTACCGAGCATGTTATTTACTACCTTAGTCGAGGACTGGTAGGACCTGAACTTCGATACACCCCGATAGAAAAATTAGCCTTAGCAGCAGTCCATGCTGTGCAGCGACTCCGGCATTACATTATTCTTCGCAAAACTTATGTCTTGGCAACTGCCAATCCATTTCAGTTTGTCCTCAGCAGGCGAGTGATTGGGGGCAAATATAATAGATGGATTGTGATATTACAGGAATTTGATCTAGAGTTCATGTCTGCCAAATCCAAGAAGTCATTAGTCTTTGCGGAATTGATCTCCGAGTTTCCTTGTGGAGAGGAGATGATCTATGATGAGTCCTTTACGGACGAACACTTGTTTCTAATCTCTCCACAAGATCCTTGGTATGGGGATATCATTGTGTATCTCCAGACTGCGAAGTTTCCCTCTTCTTTTTCGAAAGATGAGCGTCGTAAGCTGCGTCACTTAGCTAAGAATTATCTGATTATTGGTGATGCTTTGTACCGTCGAGGGGTTGATTCGATCCTAAGACGCTGCTTAACTTTCGAAGAAGCTGAGGCTGTGCTCAATGATTCTCACAGTGGAGCTTGTGGGGGTCATTTATCAGGGCTTGCTACAACCCAAAAGATTTTGCGCGCTGGCTACTTCTGGCCCTCGATTTTCAAAGATTGTATTGAATCGGTCAAGAAGTGTCATCCTTGTCAAGTATATACTCGAAAAATGCGCGCTCATCCAGCTCCTCTTTTTCCAGTCGTTACTGTCGGACCCTTTAAAAAGTGGGGTATGGATTATACTACTTGTAACCCGCCTTCGGCAAAAGGTCACAAGTACATTATCGTAGCAGTAGACTACTTTACGAAGTGGGTCGAAGCTATGCCTACTTTTGGGAACGATGGTGAGACTGCAGCTCTTTTCTTCTTCAACCAAGTCATTGCTCGTTTCGGTATACCTAGAGAGATTGTCACTGACCATGGCAGTCACTTTCAGAACAGTATGATGGCTGAGTTGGCTCTTAAATTAGGTTTCCGGCAGGAGCATTCATCTCCATATTATCCTCAGGCCAATGGGCAAGTGGAAGCCGTTAACAAATCCTTGAAGACAATTCTTCAACGGACAATTGATAAACATAGATCCAACTGGCACATTATGCTATATCCTGCACTCTGGGCATACAGGACGTCAGTTAAAACTACAACTGGCTTTACTCCGTTTCAGTTAGTCCACGGGGTGGAATCCGTATTTCCCATTGAATGCGAGATTCCTTCCCTTAAATTAGCTGTTGAGCTCCTTCCTGACACTTCTAGTCTGGCAGAGCGGCTTCTTCATCTGAAACATCTTGATGAGCAGCGTCGAGATGCCGCCACGTTGAATGAAGCACATAAAAACCGAGTTAAAGTTCAGTACGATAAGGCAGTTAAGCCTAGGGTCTTTTCCGAAGGTGACCTTGTTTTGGTCTATGCCCAAGAAAAAGATGCCTTGGGGGAAGGAAAGTTTAAATCGATGTGGTATGGCCCCTATATCGTTAAAAAAGTCCTTAAGAAAGGAGCATATACCTTGGTTGACTTCGAAGGGAACGAGTTGCCGGAGCCCCGAAATGGGCTCTATTTGAAGAAGTATTATGCCTAGGCTTTGGCCTGGCATTTTGCTTTGTATATAGTAGTTTTTGTCTTGTACATATCTGTTTGATTTTCGATTTTTGATGAGGTGGTGATGTTTTTGATCTGCTTTGGCAGGTTGTGTTGATGTCATGAGTCATTTTGGTTTCGCCGATGGTGCTAGTAGACACACCCGGAACTTAGCTTCTGCGTCTTGGGTGCTTCATTATCCTTCCGGTCAGCTGTTGGTATCAAGAGGGGTCTGCATTGGTCCTGCTTCCAATAACGTAGCAGAATACATTTCAGCCATTCATCTACTCTCGGAGGCAATATCCTTGGGTGTTGATTCGTTAGTAGTTTTCTTGGATTCCCAGCTGGTGGTGTCGCAGTTGAACAACACTTATCGGGTACGAGATCCAATTTTATTACGATTGTTCTTGAGGGTACGTTTGTTACAAAGGTCATTTCAAATTTTAACATTCATTCATATTCCTCGAGCTGACAATTGGTTTGCTGACTCATTGGCTAATCAAGCTTTAGATTGGCATATTAATCATTCAATACAATAAATTCTAATCATCAAAAACATCATACATTTGATACATTTATCACATCACATCAAATATCGTTGTATATATCATCAGAGTGTCAAAAAACTTTACAAAATTTGGATCCATAATCTCGTACAAAACTTGGGCTTATGCCCCATCATGTTCAGTCTCAAAAAGCATATACAGTCATCTAACATATAAAATCTATCTACTCCTGAGGACCCTGCCCAGAAGTCGTGTTCCTATAGAACATAACTGCAGTGGCCACACGGCGGAATAGTCTAACCCAGTCACGGGGTACTCCTACAACCCGTCTCTGGACGGCTTCCGGCAAGTCCTCCACGGCAGCCATAGGGATTTGGCAGGTTAGTCCCTCCAAGTTTCTCTGAACGGCCTGGAGAGTCCTGTCGGAATCCACTGTCTCCGCCTCACCTCTGCGGCGCTTGTGGCGCGGTAGGCCCTCAGGACGAACTGGTCCAACATCTGAAACATGATCATTTTTAATTATCAGTCATTATAAATCCAAACAAAAAACATGTTTGTTTTTCATTTTTCATACATAATTGAAAAAATCCAAAAAAATCATATAAGTCAAAATTTTTTGCAAAAAGCTTACCGACTGCTCCCCATGCTGCGCCGGGTGGAAGTACTAGATCCGGATCTCCTCGGAAGTCCATCCCAGCATAGGGGTAGTCGTCCACTGCGATGATCTGTTCTCCCCACCACAGGAAGAACTCATCGTCCCACGTGGTTCGGGGTACCTCACTGCCCCCCAGTCTCTTCATCATGTCTGCCCAACGGGCAATTCTTGGGTCCCGCGGGCTGCTGATAGTCGAGATGAATCTGGGTCTCAAAGCTGGAACTCTCTCGAAGAAGAATGTTGTCAAAATGGTACCATAGCCAAAGTGTTTAGTTTTTGTCTGGCGAATAGAGGTCAGCTGTTGTTTCATGTTCTGTAGCAGGGCTGTGCACCAATCGTAGACGTGAATCAAACACTCTACAGCTATACTCATTTGCGTCCTGGACGCCTGATGCAGTGAGGCAGATCCTGCCACTCTGCCGATGGTGAAAAGGAGGATCTTCATGTGCAAATCCCTGATATCTCTAATTGAAATCTACGTTCCAACCTTCTTGGAATTATCTACGCAATATAAGTGGACATAATCTTCCACAGTTAACCCTCCCAAGGGTTTTCCGTGAAGGTCTACTGGATCTCCCCTCCTGGAGAGTCCAGTGATGAAATATATATCCTCCACTTCTATGCGTAGTGGCATCTGATCAATTATGAAGCAATCCTGATCTGGTTCCTAGTAATTTACGAGCATTTCAAGCAATCGCACATTACTTTTCATATTGGGCATTTTGAAGAATTTTAACAATCCGCAGTTTCGGAGGATGTTTTGAGCTGCGCGGTCCTGCATGACCTCTTGGTCTACTGCACTATGCTCACGTTCCCTCCATGAGATGGTCATCCTGAGAAATTTCATCAAAATTTGCATTAGAAACACTTTTTTGAAATCGGACCTGCGCATACGCTACTTTCCCTGTGCACAGTCGCGTGTATATGCGACTTGCCTTCATTGAACCCGCGTATGCGCAGATACACATTTTTTAATAAGGGTTTCCAGGCAAAAAATCACTTAATTTTAATTTTCAAACGGACAAAATGAATAAACAGGATGATTAAGGAGCCTACCTGAAGTTTCGCTGAATTCCGACGGTCGGTTGTTCCTGATTTGACGAAACAAGTTTTTAGCTCCAGAGCACTTTTTCCAAATCAGCTATGCAATAATGAACCAAATGAGAGGTAATTTGTCTATTTATGGCTAAAAAATTGAAAATTTTCGCAAAATTTCCTTATGCTTATTTTTCGATCTATCTTATGTTGTATAACTCGATTGCTTGGAAGTGCCTAGTTTGGTATTTTTTCAGGTACATTTTGACGATTTTGAGATTTTTCCCGGTTTTTGATCCATGATTTCAGACTCTTCACGGCAGGTATATGATCTTCACTGGCATATAGGTTAGGGAATCACTTTCCATTGCATCTTGCATTCTAGCCTCCATACTGATCACTTGCCTTAGGGTCGATCCCATCAGGTCATGAGTATTATACCCATTTCACTCGCCGATTTTTTAAATCATGACTTGATGGTAGAGCCTTCCTTTACATGAGCTTCCTAGTTAGTTCCTCGCTATCACTTGTTGCCCATGCTGCTTTTTATGTAGGCTCGGGAGTCCTCTTTAGTCCCGCCATGTCTTTCGTGTTGAAGCTTCATTCTTCTCCTTCATCACTTATCATTTTTCTGGCTTGTACCCTAGAGGCTCCCTAGTGTCGTTAAGTTGTATTCTTGCATTACATATTGGCTACTTGTTTATCACGGCCCCGCGCGGCTTCATTTGGACTCGATGTTTAAGCCAACTTTTAACCTTGACTTCTTGGCCTAGGTTAACCATTGCATACAGTTCGTATCCCGACTTGAAACACACCTTTTACTCATGGATGGAACGTTCCTCTGAGTATCACTTACCAGTTTTCGCCACCTTGCATTGAGCATAGGATTGTTCCAATCCCAGGAACTAGTGCATATGATTTCTTGATACTTGTTCTATCCATTGTACCATAGCATTCTTTTATTCTTTTTTAGGCTTATTATATGAAAAATACAAAAAAATCAAATATAAAAAAAAGAGCGAGAACGGGATGTATCTTCGTTATTTTGATGGCAGTACAGAGTCAGTTTGTCGCCCTTGAACAAAGCACATATACTTATATATATTTCCTTCATTTGGGATGGTTATAGTTTTGACCTAGGTTCAGCCTTTACCATGTTTCACTTGTCAGTTCTCCCCCGGTTGGTTATCTCTTCCAATCATATGGAGAGTTTGTTTTGCCTCTTGCAAGACAGACTTATACAGTGTCACTTTTTACTGCCATGGTCATCACAGAGTCGTGCTTTTGTTCAAGGGAAGTCTAGCCTGAGTCGGCCATTCTGCGGTGTCTCTTGACTCATTATTCGGTCGGCCTTCCCGGTCTTGTCAGTATCATGTTCTATCACATCAGATGTTTTGATCTTCTGCTCGTGCTGGTTTGAGAAGGTCCCCATTGACTTCTTGCCGGCGGGTTTGTCTCTTATCGACTACGACACATTGCTCTGAGAGCAAGCCTAGAGCCGTACCTTGGGCCTATTTCCATTATTGATAGGTGACCTCGTGCTCAGCATTTGATCATCATCATGGGTCTTTGACTGAGTGGTTTCCCCTGTGTTCGACGTCAGCACACATTATCACACTTGGGATTCGTGCAGTACCTGGATTTCCATTTGACCCTATCGGTGGATTTCTCGCCTCTGTGTCGGCTTTCATTATTGGTTGGTTCAGAGGGTTTCTTCCGTGCGCTAGCTTCATCTTGTGCACGTCGGAAACGTACTTCGGTTTTGGTTCCATCACTCTCCTTCGTCCGATTCCTTCCAAATCTTGGCCTGCGGGTTACACTCGCGCTGGACTGATGTGTGATGCCTTAATGCCTTCCTTCCAGCAGATCTTTTCCCATCGACTCCGACTCATTGCTCTGGGAACAAGATCTAGAGTCTTTTTGTCAGTACCTTAGGGTTTGCAGTCATCAGTGGTAGACTCTTCGCTATCGACAGTGGGGATTCATCATTGCCTCCTGATTGGTAGATTCTTTCAAGTGTTCGACTTCAACTCATTCATTCACACTTGTCAGATTGTACTGGGGCACCTTGACACTCATTATCATTATCGATGGGTTGTCTCGCGTTGGTTAACGGGAAACATCATTGCCCGGTAATCCAACGATTTCTCACATGGTCGACTTCAGCTCATTTATTCCCAGTGTGTAGAATTGTGCCATAGTGATCGGTGAAGACCTCGGGTTGCATCAGCATTTCTCGGTTCACTGTTGACAGTCCTTTCAGTTTCTGCCAGTGTTGTCGTCCACCCTTATATGTTGCAGTTCAGCACAGCAGCATCTTATATGTTGGTCCCCGAGTTGCGTGATTGTACCGTTTGATCCACCACTTATGATCCGGTACTTGGAGATTCGGTTACTTATTTGATCAGACATCCAGTTGCACCATCTTTGCTCAGCTTTCTATATGTGATACTTGGACATTGATACAGACTTGTATTTCCGGGCCCTGCTCAGATGATTCACTATGTACTTTCAGTTCAGTTATACTTGTATACATATTGGATCTATTTTAGTACTTTCCATATGATGTATTTTTGACTGAGCATGGGTATGCCCGCCTCAGCATGAGTTGACTCTCTGGTTTCTTTCATTGGTTTTTGGCAGGCTGAAATCTGGTGAAGTCCTCTCTTGTCCTTGCGAAGTTATTTCTATGTGCATAATACATTTCGGCCATCATGTACCCCTTCTGACCTCATATATTAGGGGGCATCTGTTATAGCATCATTTCTCACTTTGACATGATTCATGATTGCTTTATGGCTTTTGGGCACCCATTCCTACAGACTTGGACAAATTCACTTAAAAAAAGTGTAAAATCCCTCATACGCGACTATGCCCATACTTTTCCGCGTGTATACGCGAGTTCAGCTAGACTTTTCCGCGTATGCCATTAAAATGATTAAAATATATATAAAAAATCCCTAATTTCGCGCTGGGTTGATGGTTACAGGTAGTTCAACCACCCCAGCCCGTGGCCAACTGTTTCCAACTGCTGAAACTACTTGGAGGGACTATAAAAATCCCTCATGTGTATGGCCTAAGGGAGGGAGAGAATTATTGATATTATACTCTGTTGGTATTCCCTATCCAAGTCTGATTCCCCGTGCCTCCTGCACTTTCCCAGTTCATTACAGGAAACCCTTGTTTCCTTGAGATACACATCCCTTTATATGTTATCTCGTATGCACCAGCTTTGGAAGGAGTCTTAGCGAGGCAAGGGCTGGACGGATCCGGACGACGGTCTGCGAAGGCCTTGGAAGGATCAGGTGATCTCTCCACTTGATTACTTTTGTACGTACTATTTATAATACAGAAGTATCATGCTGTTCCCAAAATAGACGTGTTAGTGTATGCTTTAATGTATGAAAAGTATTTGTTATACAAGCATTCATTATGATTTATTTAATGTTTTATATAAATCTCACTAACATGTAGAGTAGATATACGCTGTACAACTTGTCCTTTGTGCTGGTTTCTTCTTGTATTTCAGGATAAGGAGGAAGGACGGTTGCTGGGAGTTTGGACTCCACGTGGATCTACTTCAAACGTAGGACCAACAGGTAAATCTCTCATTTTACTCTATTCATTTTTTCTGAACGTGCATGATTGTGTGAGTCTCTGTTAAGTGGTACGCCCATGCTCTGTGGAGGTTGTATCCCAACCAACCTCTAGGGTGTTAATTCCCCGAAACAGTTAGGCACACGTCCAGTAGTCAGAAATTGAATAATATCAGGGAAATTATCATCAACCATATTTATCGCAAACAACTGCGCCTCTGGAAATCCATCCTCCAAGTTTGTAGGTTCTTCACTAGTCTTAATGCGCGACAGATGGTCTTGCCCAACATTCAGTTTCCTGGTTTTACCATAATCTCAAAGTCATATTACTGGAATAAAAATAACCGCTTGCAGATCTTCCCCCCAACACAAGCTTATTGAGCAGGTACTTCAAAGTAGAATTATTAGTAAACGTCCTAAAATTTCCTCCTAACAGATAGTGGTGTAACTTATGGAGTGCGTACACCATTACTAGTCCTTCGCTTTCCATAGTTGAGTATTTTCGTTTTGTGCTTGAGAGTTTTGGAATTGCATAGGCAATAGGGTGATCAATCTCTCCTGCTCCTCGCTGCACTAATATAGCTTCGAGCGCAATAAAAGAGGCATCCACATGCACATGGAACACCTTTGACCAATCTGGGAAGACTAATATGGGTGTAGTGACGATCTTTTTCTTCAACAATTCAAAAATATTTTGACAATCCTCATCCCAACAGAACGTCACATCCTTCTTGAGAAGATTTTCCATGGGTGCAATTATTAGTGCATATCCCTAAATCAACTTCCGATAATACCTAGTGTAGCCCAATATTGAGCGCAATTGCTTGACATTTTCAAGAATATCTAGATTAACTATTACTGTGATCTTCGCCAAATCTACCATCAACCCTTGCTAGCAGACAATGTGTCCCAACATTATCCCAAATGGCACATAGAATATACACTTTTCAAATTCAAGGAAATTTGGTATTTTCTACAGGTATCCAAGATTAAGCGCGTATTTGAAACATACTTCTTCAACAACCCAAAGATAGTCCAATCATCAAAGTATACCTCCAAGACCTTGTGGATAAATTCTTTGAAAGTAGTTACTATGAGGCACGAGAATATGGCAGGTGCATTCTTCAAGCCAAAGGGCATGACTGTATATTGGAAAGATCCCCATTCAATTGCAAAGGTGGTCTTACTACAGTATTTTGGTGCAATCCAGATCTGATGATACCCTGAAAACCCATATGTGAAGGAATAAGCTTCTTGGCCTATGACATTATCCAGGATTTCATCAGAGAATGGAGTTGGTAATGGATCATGCACACAAGCATCATTTAATTTGCACAGATCTACACAGATCATAATTTCTACCTTGGTATTCTTGTCTTGTACTACCATTGGTCTTACCCAATCAGACTCTTCTACTAGTTCAATGATGCTTGGAACAACCATTTTATCCAGATCTTCTTTCACCTTCTACTTATATCTTGGATTCAACCTATATGGGCACTGCTTCACCGAGCGCGCATTAGGTTTCAACATTATCTTCGTAAGTCCAAGTTCCCCGATTATTCCTTTCAGATCTAAAAACTTTGTAGGGAACAAGTCTTGATATTTTGTTAGCAACTCAGCAACTTTTCCTACTATATCATCATCCCAATAGTCTCCAATATTTTCCAAATTAGGTTTCTCTTCAGAGACAATATTTACTTGTCGAATATTTAAAGGTTTTGTCACATCTAGCTAGGTGATCGAGGGCCCGACTACTGCATTTTTCCCCTCATATTATGGAATCATGATATTCCTTCGATTCTATTCACTCTCTTCAACTGTCAGATTCATGCAATTCACAATATCTTTCATTTGCGCATCCCATGCAGGTGGAGCACAATCAATTGTAGGCTTTGTTGTATCAAATACGACTTCTTGAATATTATGCAAAGCTTGGCCAATATTATCTAATCCACTCTCAAAGATGAATGTAAGGATAAAACTCTCTGTTAGCACAGACCATTCACTAGTACCTTGGTGTAGCTTTGTCTCTAGATACTAATCAGTGGGTACCTTCCCCAAGGTGTGAATAAAAATGTGGACCCATTCAGGTTTTGGTTCTACGCCCCATACTTGATTCCATCTAGCCAAATGTCTACACGGATCATATTTGCAATAGTAGACCTCTTCGATTCTGATGGCGTGACATTCAAATCGTAACCTCATCATGTGCGTACATTCCTCCCAATTGCCCATGTTTTCATTATGAGTTCCCCACCATATTGCTGGAGTAGCACACAATCTAATCCAAAGCATGGAATCTTTGTCTTTTAGGCACAATCCTTTCAAGCTCCCCTATAAACATGTTTATCAATTAGCCCATCATAGTGTGGTAATTCACATACCTCAGATGTTATACATCGCAGAGATATGGTCACATGATTACAACGCAACGCAGATACCTCATGCAACCAGTTCTGCTAGTTTTCTAATTCCTCATAAGAATATGAGAAACAAGAGCTATACTTCTCGCAATTAAGATTTCCATTGGTTGTTGGATTGATCCAATCTTCCTCGCTCAAAGTTAGCTTATATATTTGATCGATATCATCATCAACGTGCACAAGCTCAATGTATCTTTGTCCCTCTGCAGGGTCTAGAGGGATGATGACCCTGACTCTGTTGTCAAATTCCATTCTTCTTTTCTTCAAGTTTATGACACCATCCATGTCAATAGACCATTCTAATCCTGGTAGCACGGGATATGGATCAGTATCATCTACAATTTGTATAACTTCAAAGTCTTCCATTAACTTAACACCATCAACACTGAATACAACGTGCGACAACCTCCCTAATGGAATGATCTTCTGTTGTTTTTCCATGCGTAGTGGAATGGTAGACCACTCCAGCTTGGGTTCTGCCATGCGATGCCAAATTTTATTCATATCTTCATCTCCTCCTACTTCCTTCATTGGTCTTCTTGATGTTGATGCGATTTCCTTTGTAAATTATTTCCCACTTCAATAAAAGTTTCCTTGGCACACTATAGATCAAATCCTTCTTTGTTCTCAGGTGCCTTACGAATCCATATGTTAGCAATCGGTTTCTTTCCCTTATCTTAATTAGTGGCTACACCACTCCTAGTGACCACATTCACACTGGGATCTTCTTCATGGGCTTCTACTCTCACCATCTGAAGATTTTGTGTTGGAGTCTGCATATTTTTCTCCTGCATTTTAGAAATCAAGACAGGACAATATTCTATCATATGATTGAATTATCTAAAATACCTACATGATTGTCGTGTTGGATTAAGACAGTCACACACATAGTGACCAACATCTCCGCATTTATAGAAAATAACTTGTCCTCTTTCTCGACCAGCTGATCTGCCTCCTTGACCTCTTCCTCTACCCAGAAATCCAGCATGCCAGGAGGGGATGCTAGTGAGGTAGGCTCGGCCCGCATCCTATATATTTAAGCTTTATCCAATATCATATCATAAGTGTGACAATGTTGCTCCTCATGTCCAAGTGACGAACATAATCTGCAAAACAACTACTTCAGCTTAGGTTGATACTTTTCGATCCTTGGACAGGAATATGTGTCATGTAATCCAACGATTTGACAGATTGTGCACCATATGGGACTCTTCAATGGACTAGGACATCTGGTTTTCAGATAATTATTGAATACATGACATTGATCCTTATGGTGCCCAGCCGCTTTACATTTTATGCACCCAACCTTTGTGAAAACCTCCTTTCCCTTGTCTTTGCGCAAGCTTTGAATCTCTAAAGGCATGGATTCCAACTGATTCTGAATCTATTGAGTCCCAAGTGTAACATGTGTTGGGGTAGCTTCTAGTTCCATTGAAACCTCCACAACCTTAGCCTGTGTAGCAATCTTTTGTTGACCTAAGGGCTGGCGCAAATGCAGGAGAAACATAGCAATAAACCATTCCTTATGTTGAGTATCATCGATGGAAAATCCACCATCTTGATAGTGTAGTTTAGCCTCTGATATGCCTCCCACACAGATTCATTAACCTCATGATGAACCTCTTTCATTTCTGTAACCAACTGCGTGTATGACTTAGGCTTCTTAAACTCCTCTTTAAGGGAATCTTTTATTTGGTCCAAGGTGGCATTAGGGTTTGCTTGAACATATTTGATATACAAATCTAATGCGCGATTTTGGAAAGAAGTAGCTAGTTTCACTTTCTTAATATCATTATTATTAACCTACTGATCCTGCCATATGACCTCAGTTACAAACCAAAAGTGCTCAATATATTCGTGTTCAATGCCTCTGAAATTAGGTAAATTCATCGACGCGGCCATATCTGTGCCTAGGGGAGGAGGTGGTGGTGGTGATGGACTGCGCGAGGGAGTGGGTGTTTTGTGATATGAGTGTAGAAGTGGATTGGATGTGGTTGGAAACAAAATCAAAGGTTTCTAGTTTAATGAACCTTCTTCTTCCGAGTCACTAGAGCTACTAATTTCTGGTTCACCTTCACTATCATATCTAGGCTTTAGAGGGATATAAATAAAAAAATTTGGATCTTCACTGTAAAATTTTCCATTTCTCGTAGTCGCGCCTCTTCAAGGCATTCATGCAATATGTTGACACAAAGAGCCATGTTCACATAATATCATTTTTAGCAACAACTTCAGAGAGCATAGGAACTTACTTCTAGGACCCTTGAAAAATCTTCTCTCCACTTCATAATATGACATAAATTGGTGAATGGAAAATTCTGTCACAAATCCTACTAAGAGGCGACCGATCCAGTGATCTACTGCATAGGTGATATTATTGTCAAGATTTTCTAATTGTTGGATCAATTCAGGAGTCCATTCAGTGAATCCGTCATCCTTCACGCAAGTATTGAATTTAGTTAATCCCAACAACCACTCCTACAGCTCATTTGAAAATGAGAAAAATAATATCTCATGAACTTATGTATAGATATATTTTTGTACCCACTTTTTGTCAGATGGCTTAGTACTTCAATTCTCGTGGACTGCGAATTCAAGGATATTTCTATCTAGCCAATCTTGCTTGTAATTCATTTCACTAAGGGTGCCACAACATCAAATCTCCCTCAAAATGATCCTGGTCCCAACAACAGAACCATTTGTTGGCTTGAAGGGTCCTGACCCAGGTTCAAAGTTTATCGCGCAACCAAAAAACCCTCCAACTATTGTCCCTTTCGGTAGTGACCTGCTTACGAAAATCAAAATCTCACCCGAAGCAGTATGTGGGGTGCGAGAACTAGGTTTTCACACCGTAAGGAAGAAAATAATGTAGTGGCCATAAGTAGATTTATTGCAGACTTATATCGATCATAAATAGAGGGGCGTAATATAGAACAATACTTAGCAGATTATAGAAAGAATCGCAGATCTCTTTAGCGCAGATATAACATGAAAGAGCTAGATCCAGATCTAAGCAATGTGTAATCACTTAAGAAGATTCATCCATGTATTCTATCATCAATGTAACTTCATGCATAAATAACAAAGGTAATTGTGCAGATAAAAATATTTAACACAAAAGCAATGAGATCTTTAGATAGAAATAGTAGATAGATAGCTTAGATCAATAACTCATTTTTTTCACCAAAATTCGTCATTATATTAGCCTTAGGTCAATTCAATATGCCAAAATTTACACTTTTGCACACACAAATAGTGGAGTTTGCACACAACTAGGACTAGGCCTCTGTGCACATAGCCAGCAGGAGCCTTTCCACCCAACCCAGTCAATCCCTTGAGGATGTATTACAGATGCATAAACATTTAGATGATAATAGTCTATCTTTAAAACTACCTTCCACTTAGCCTCAGTCTATCTATTTATATCATTATAGTGTGTAGATACTATGGTATCAAACCATGTTTTGAGGGCCACAGTTTTCCCTTAAACCCTTTTACATAAAAATAGGGACTTTGACTCGCCCCAAAGCCCCTTGACTCATTCAAACAACACACATATACAAAACTTGTACAAAAATATACCAAAAAGTGTGCCCCAGGGGACCTCGCTCCAATAGATGCAGTGAAGGAAAATATCAGTTTAGCTCTTGTACTTACACGTCCTGACTTGAGATAGTCATTTGAGATATAGAATAATGCAAGTGACTATGCCATGGGTGTAGTCCTAATGAAACATGGTAATCCCATATGTTTTTATTCATAAACTTTTAGTGGTGCAGTGATTAACTATCCTACATATGACAAGGAATTGTATGCATTGGTGCAAAGTGTGAAAAAGTGGAAGCACTACTTGATGGGTAAGGACAAAATCATTCACATAGATAATCAACCATTGCAATACTTGCAATAAAAAACAAAGCTGCAAAAAGCAAGGAACTTTCGATGGATGGGATTTCTGAAAGGTATCTATAACAAGGTTGCTGCTATGATTTCCATACCAATTGTTAGTGATCCATTATTCTCACATAATTTTGTAATGCATGAAAGCTATGTTGAGAAATATGCTTTAGATAGTGATTTCAAAGATGTATATGAAACTTTGTGTCAAGGTAACCAAGTAGAGAAATTGGATTATCATGTGCATGATAACTTGTTGTACCATCTTGGAAATCTTTGTATTCCACAGGGAGAGAGATTCAACATCATAAGGGAAGCGCATAATTCTCTTACTTATGGTCATTTTGGTGTAGGTAAGGTAGTGGCACAATTAAAAAGTTATTGTTACTAGCCTCGTATGCTTGAAAGTGTGTCACAATTTGTAAGAGGGTGTTCATTATGTGCTATCATTAAGCCTAACAATAGAAATTTGGGATTGTATACACCACTTTGAGTACCTTCTCTTCCATGGGAGAGTGTTTCTATGTATTTTGTAGGAGGTCTACCTATGTCTAGGAGAGGTCATGATTATCTTTATGTAGTTGTGGATAGATTCAGAAAAATGTGTATTTTGATGCCTTGTAAAAAGTAGGTTATAGCTCAACAAACTACTCAATTATTCTTTTAGAATGTATGGGTGCATTTTGGGTTGCCTACATCCATTGTTAGTGGTCGAGATTCTCTCATTTTTGGGAACTTTTGGTCAAGCTTGTGGGGACTCATGGACACGAAATTGAAAAAGAGTACAACATTCCATTCGCAAACATATGGGCAAACAAAGGTGGAAAAAAAAACACTGATAAATCTTCTTTATGGGTATTTCAGCAAGCATCCTAAGTTGTGGGATGAAAATTTTCACTATATTCAACATGATTACAACTGGGCCAAGCAGTCATCTTCTCAAACATAGCCATTTGAGGCATACTTGGGATACTTGACCAAATATCCTTTATATTTATCTTTGGGAAATAAGTTTCTATTAATGGTCATAGTGACATAGAAAAAGCCAAAATATTCATTGAACAAGTTAAATTGGTACACCAAATAGTTAAAGAAAAGTTGGAGAAGAGTCAAGTCAATTACAAGACAAGATATGATAAGCATCATGTAGATCACAATTTCCAAGTTGATGATGAATTTTGGTTTCACATTAGCAAAGAGAGACTCCAAGGAGAAGGTAAAAAGTTGAAACCAATTTGATATGGTCCATTTTGAATTCTGGAAAAGATAGGTAATAATGCCTTCAAGTTGGATTTTCCTTCATATATGAAAATTTATGCAGTTGTTAATGTTGAGAATTTAAGATAGTATGAGCCTCCTTTGATTGAATATGAAGGAGATAATGTTTAGATTCCTTCAATTGAAGATTTCTCTCGTGAATATCTTGAATAATTTCAGCAAGAAACCATCCTTTATAGAAAAACAAGGACTTCAAAATGAGGGAATGTGGAGTACCTTTGTGTGGGGTTCAAGGGAACAAATACAAGAAAAGCAAAATGGATTAATATTGGAAGGGTGAGGGAACTATACCCTCATATATTTTTTAATTGAAAGTGATATTTTGGGGTTGAAAAGCTGCTAGTGGGGAGGAATGATCCGTTGGAGCAAGAAAGTGCTCAAAATTCAAGGTGCTTGGATTGGCTCAAAACTAGCACCAAAGTGTATATCTCGTCACCCTAAATCCAATGCAACTCATTTCACTCAAATCCGACATCAGATTCTCTGATATTACGTTCTATTTGTTTTTGGAAACAACTAAAAAAAATTGAATTTGGGTTGCAGGGATGCCCAATTAGCATTTTGTATGCTGACTGGCCCATGACTTGGCAGGATGAATGGGTCCTCCATCGACCAATAGGTGGTGAAAATTTGGCAGCAACTGATTGGTTGTGGCCTGGTGGTTTTTTATTAGTTCAAATATTGTTGTGGTGGCCAATGATAGAGAGCCACATGCGCCAACCAGTGGTTTCCACGTGGCCTCCTCATAGTTGACCAAAATTTTGTATGGAGGTCGAACAACCCCTAAGGAATCAAACACTGGACCTTGCAAACACTAGGAAAAACCTATGCTAATTCCACTACAATGTTACTTAACCTATATGGAAGCACAATGCTATTTAAAGTTTCATTGTTGTATATTTAGAGGTGGGAATTGAGGTTAACCCCCGACCCTGGTACACCAACCAGGGTTAAGGACTAGCCCTTGCCCTGTAACTTTATGTTATAGCATTAACCTAAATTTTATGTTCAATGTATTAACCCAATGGAATATCACATATACACCACCTAAAAACTATGTATTAAAACATTGACAAAGGTTTGGGCCGATTTTCGGAATAAATGGTCAGAGCCAGTTCACATGCTAACAGTTATTTCCACGGTAAAGGTTATGGCCGGGTCTGATGGAGTATGGAACTAACAATCACAGTTCTAGTGATCACATGCTACAGGGTTAACATTTTATGCCACTGGTAAGAGTTAGGTAGGGAGCGAAACCTACCTTGGGAAGGGTTCTCGCCAGACCCTAACCACAAGCCTTCAACCCAATATTCAGCTATGGTCTATTCAAACCCATAGTCAAACTGATGGGAATCATACCAACCTTTGAATCTGATGGCTCTAAAAATGCCACTTGGAAAAATTTAGCAGGGTAAAGGGTCGACTGGCATGATTAACAGTTCGACAAATTGCACCTGGTGCAGCGGGAATCTCACCGGCGTGGGGAATTTTTTTTGCTCCACGTGGCCGCACAAGGTGGAAATTGTAGAATAGACTATAGGGAAGTGTGAATTGTAGGAAAACCAACAGAAAACTTCATTGGAGCATAACTCAGTCAGTTTTTGACCTTTTTGGGAGCAGAAAGAGCCCAAATATGGGTTTTTGACTCTTTTGGAGCCATTGGAGCCATTTTTTTAGCATTATGAGCACTGTAACTTGATGAAAACACACTTTTTTGAGCATAATGAAAGAGGCCCAACCATTGGAAGTTGGACTAGGAGATGTAGCCGAGGAGGGGTGAAGTCCTTCATCATTTTTTGTCTTATGTATATTGTTATGGTACTGAAGTATTATTTATTTTCTGCAAAACATAGTTTTAAAACATGTTAATATGTCAATGAATTTGACATAAGTTTTTATAAACACTAATCATTATACTTGAAAATTCCAAAATAAACTCGCAATATTTCACATACAGATCAACATACCTTCCGAACCTGAGAAAGAATTAACGTTGATTTCTGCAATTGTGCCAGATCCAATATCCCACTTAGAATTTCTAAAGAATAAATGTTTAGTGAGAAAAATTCTACCCCATATTTGATATATCTGAAGGGGAACTAAAGCATCGAATCAGATCCAACCCAGAAGGCCACTCTTCCAAAGATATTTATGTTTAATGATATGGTTCCAAAGACCATTTTCGTTAACAACCTGCCATAAGTTCTTGAGAAGGGGAAAATTAAAAATTGCAGTGTCCTTAAGGCCCCATCCATCGAAAACAACAAGTCTTCTCAATGATTCCAGCCTGTCTAAATGGATTTTCTGGACAAGACTAGTGCCATCCCAAAAAAATTGAGATATGATTAGACTAACTTTTTTTATGATGCCTTGAGGTAGCTTGTAAATATGCATCCAATATATATATATATACATTATGGATAAAATATTGTATGAAAATAACGTGTCCTCCAAGATATATCCATTTATGAGACCATAGCAGTAGGGTCAAAGCATGGACCTAGGTTATACTTTTTCGTGAAATGAGGGTGATTTTTGATGAAAAATGGTTGTTTGGTCGGGAAATTTTAAGCACGTGATCAAGTGCTCGATCAAAATTTTGAGTCACTTAAAAATAGCTCGATCGGGCGTTTAAAAGAACCCTCAATTGAGCCCCTGTGTAACCCCAGGTTAGGAGCTTGATGGAGCCTTAAAGCTAAATTTTTTAAAATTATGTAAATATCATTAATAATATGAAAACTTTAAATTTGTAAGTATTACATAGTTAAAAAAAAAACCAAATTTAATTACTAATTACTTTTGTATAGGTAATTAACAATGGTGTGGATTAATTTATTATTACATTTCTAGTGTTTTGGTGTATAGATTTGAAAAATGATTCTATCCTACTTGCAATTTGAATTTTAGTTTGTTGTTTATTTATTTATTTATTATAATTTGTTTTAATTTTATTGAAAATTTCTACATAAAAAAATTATAAAATGATTAGGTATAAAATATGTTATATTTAAAATCAAAGCAATAAGCAAATTATCATTTTAAGAATTTCAAAATTGAAAAAGCAAAGTTAAAATCTTTTATACAAAGTTATCTATATATTATTATAGTTATTTTCTTGGTACAATAAAATAAAATAAAATTTGGATTTATAATTAAGGAAAATTAGAGTTTAGAATATATTTGAGTATTTATAAAAAATATTTTTATGGGATGAATAATTTCTATAATTCACTTAAAAACAAGTATCCAGAGGTTTCTTTTTTCTTCTCTATTTTAGATAATTATGATAGCTTGATCAAGCCTCTCTTTAACCAAGTTAAGGGCTTGGTCGAGGGTTTCTTAAACCATCAATCAAAATATTTGAAATTTGAATTTCAAACACTCGATCGAGTGTTTTAAGCACTTGATCAAGCTGTTAAGGGCTTAAAAAAGAGTTTTAGCTCTTCTTCTGCAGATTTCTCTGCAAAACCATTTGTACCCTAGCGAAATCCAAGGAAAATATGTCCTTAAGTGGTCGAGTTGATCATGTTGGATTCAAGAAGGAACTCTCTATCCAATGGCACATGATTTTGACATTTTCGAATTCATACGATATTTTTGTATTTAATTTCTTTTAAACATAGTGTTCGAAATGCTTTTGAATAGTTTCAAAGGGGATGAATAAAAAATGAATAACATAAAATATACATAACTAAAAAATTTCAAAAAATACCACTATCTTCGTTTACTATATATATATATATATATATATATATATATATATATATATATATCCCTTAGTTCAGGAAAAAAAATGAAGATGTAATAGTTGTAAGTTATAATTAATATAGTTGTAATAGATGCAATGGCATCTTATAAATCATGTGATTGCACTCAATTATGTCTCGAGTCTACACAAGTGTTAAGTATATGTACAATTTTTTATTCATGACTTAGGTTTGCAATATATATTTGTAAAATAATAAAAATATAAGAAAACCATAAATTTTAAAATGTTATTAGATTAATTTGAATTTGAGAAATCTAGATTTAAATGTTTGTATGTAATCATTTTTAAAATAGTGATATTATAAAATTTAGTTTAGTTTGTTGTTTACTTATTATAATTTTATTTATTTTTATTGAAAATTTCTACATAAAAAATTATAAAATGATTAATTATAAAAATATGTTATATTTAAAAAAACAAATTATCATTTTTAAGAATTTAGAATTGAAAAAGAAAAGTTAAACTCTTTTACACAAAGTTATATATATATATTATAATTATTTTCTTGGTAAAATAAAATAAAATTTTGATTTTTAGTTTCTTTTTTGT